>BTHU01000011.1:40957410-41372410 GCA_036184795.1 Tokudaia tokunoshimensis | reverse complement strand
GATCACAAGAAGGACACAAATAAATCTCATAAAGAGTTACAGGAGACCATGAATCAACGGTTAGAAGCCCTTACAAAGGAAACACAAAAATCGCTTAGAGAAATGCGGGAGAACATGGATCAAAAGATGGAGGCGCACAAGGAGACAACACAAAAATCACTTAACGAGATGAATCAACGGGTAGATGCACTCACAAAGGAATCACAAAATTTGCATAAAGAAATGCAGAAGAATATGGGTCAACAGACGGATGCCCATAAGGAGGCAACACAAAAATTGCTTAAAGAAATGAATCAACGGTTAGATGCCCTTACAAAGGAAACACGAGAACTGCTTAAAGAAATGCAGGAGACGATGGATCAACAGATGGAATCCCATGAGGAGGAAACACAAAAATCGCTCAGAGAAATGCAGGAGAACGTGGGTCATCAGGAAGAAATCCTGAAAGAGGTAATGCAAAAATACCTTAAAGAAATACAGGAAAATACAAACAAACAAGTGAAGGATCTCAGCAAATCCATCCAGGAACTAAAAAAGGAAGTAGAAACAACTAAGAAATCACAAAGGGAGACAACTTTGGAGATAGAAAACCTTGGGAAGAAATCAGGAGTCATAGATGCAAACATCAACAATAGAATACAAGAGATGGAAGAAAGAATCTCAGGTGCTGAAGATTCCATAGAAAGCATCGACTCAACAGTCAAAGAAAATGCAAAATGCAAAAAACGCGTAACCCAAAACATCCAGGAAATCCAGGACACAATGAGAAGACCAAACCTAAGGATTATAGGTATAGATGAGAGTGAAGATTTGCAACTTAAAGGGCCAGTAAACATCTTCAACAAAATTATGGAGGAAAACTTCCCTAACTTAAAGAGAGAGATGCCGATGAACATACAAGAAGCCTACAGAACTCCAAACAGACTGGACCAGAACAGAAATACCTCCCGTCACATAATAATCAAAACACCGAATGTTCTAAACAAAGAAAGAATACTAAATGCAGTAAGAGAAAAGGGCCAAGTAACATACAAAGGAAGACCTATCCGAATCACATCAGACTTCTCACCAGAGACTATGAAAGCCAGAAGATCCTGGGCAGATCTCATGCAGACACTAAGACAGCACAAATGCCAGCCTAGACTACTATACCCAGCAAAACTCTCAATCACCATAGATGGAGAGACCAAGATATTCCATGATAAAACCAAATTTTCACAATATCTTTCCACAAATCCAGCCCTGCAACGGATAATAGGTGGAAACCTCCAATACAGGGAGAGAAACAACACCCTGGAAAAAATGAGATAATAACCTTCTTGAATCAAACCCAAAAGTAGATAACCACTCAAACATAAAGATAGCGTCAAGAATGGCAGATGGCAATAATCACTATGCCTTAATCTCTCTTAATATCAATGGTCTCAACTCCCCAATTAAAAGACATAGACTAGCAGACTGGATACGTAAACAGGACCCAGCTTTTTGCTGCATGCAGGAAACGCACCTCAGTGTCAAAGACAAACACTACCTCAGAGTAAAAGGCTGGAAAACAATTTTACAAGCAAATGGCCCCAAGAAACGAGGTGGAGTAGCCATCCTAATATCGGATAAAATTGATTTTCAACCCAAAGTCATCAAAAAAGACACAGAAGGACACTACATACTGATCAAGGGAAAAATCCACCATCAAGAACTCTCAATCCTGAATATCTATGCTCCAAATGCAAGGGCACCCTCATTCGTAAAAGAAACTTTACTAAAACTCAAAGCACACATCGCACCGCACACAATAATAGTGGGTGACTTCAACACCCCGCTCTCTGAAATGGATCGTTCAGGAAAGCAGAAACTAAACAGGGACACAGTGAATCTAATTGAAGCCTTGGACCAAATGGAACTAACTGATATATATAGAACATTTCATCCTAGAGCTAAAGAATACACCTTCTTCTCAGCTCCTCATGGTACCTTCTCCAAAATTGACCATATAATTGGTCACAAATCAGACCTCAACAGATACAAGAAGATAGAAATAATCCCATGCCTCCTATCAGATCACTATGGAATAAGGGTGGTCTTCAATGGCAACAAAAACAAAAGAAAACCCACGTACACATGGAGGCTGAACAATGCTCTACTCAATGATAACTTGGTCAAGGTGGAAATAAAGAAAGAAATCAAAGACTTTTTGAAAGTTAATGAAAATGAAGGCACAACATACCCTAACTTATGGGACACAATGAAAGCAGTGCTAAGAGGAAAATTCATAGCCCTGAGTGCCGCCAAAAAGAAACGGGAGACAGCATACACTAACAGCTTAATGGCACACCTGAAAGCCCTGGAACAAAAAGAAGCAAATACACCAAAGAGGAGTAGAAGGCAGGAAATCATCAAACTCAGGGCTGAAATCAATCAAGTAGAAACAAATAAAACCATACAAAGAATCAACAAAACGAGGAGTTGGTTCTTTGAGAAAATCAACAAGATAGATAAGCCCTTAGCCAGACTAACCAGAGGGCACAGAGATAGTATCCAAATTAATAAAATCAGAAACGAAAAGGGAGAGATAACAACAGAAACTGAGGAAATTCAAAAAATCATCAGATCCTACTACAAAAACCTGTATTCAACACAACTAGAAAATCTTGAGGAAATGGACAATTTCCTTGACAGATACCAAGTACCAAAATTAAATCAGGATCAAATAGACCATCTAAACCGTCCTATAACCCCTGAAGAAATAGAAGTTGTCATTGGAAGTCTTCCAACCAAAAAAAGCACAGGTCCAGATGGTTTTAGTGCAGAATTCTATCAGACCTTCAAAGAAGACCTAACACCAATACTCTTCAAACTGTTCCACAAAATAGAAACAGAAGGAACACTACCCAACTCGTTCTATGAAGCCACAATTACACTAATACCAAAAGCACACAAAGATCCGACAAAGAAAGAGAATCTCAGGCCAATCTCTCTTATGAATATCGATGCAAAAATACTCAATAAAATTCTTGCCAACCGAATCCAAGAACACATCAAAACGATCATTCACCACGATCAAGTAGGCTTCATCCCAGGGATGCAGGGATGGTTCAATATAAGGAAATCCATCAATGTAATCCACTACATAAACAATCTCAAAGAAAAAAACCACATGGTCATCTCATTAGATGCTGAGAAAGCATTTGACAAAATTCAGCATCCTTTCATGCTAAAGGTCTTGGAAAGATCAGGAATTCAAGGCCCATATCTAAACATAGTAAAAGCAATTTACAGCAAACCAGTAGCCAGCATCAATCTAAACGGAGAGAAACTTGAAGCAATCCCACTAAAATCAGGGACTAGACAAGGCTGCCCTCTCTCTCCATATCTTTTCAATATAGTACTTGAAGTTCTAGCTAGAGCAATTAGACAAGAAAAAGAGGTCAAAGGGATACAAATTGGAAAGGAAGAAGTCAAACTATCACTATTTGCAGACGATATGATAGTATACATAAGCGACCCAAAGAACTCCACCAGAGAACTCCTACAGCTGATAAACGACTTCAGCAAAGTGGCCGGATATAAAATCAACTCAAGCAAGTCAGAAGCCTTCCTATACTCAAAGGATAAGCAGGCTGAGAAAGAAGTAAGAGAAATAATACCCTTTACGATAGCCACAAACCATATTAAGTATCTTGGCGTGACGCTAACCAAACAAGTGAAAGATCTGTATGACAAGAACTTCAAGTCTCTGAAGAAAGAAATTGAAGAAGACCTCGGAAGATGGAAAAATCTGCCATGCTCATGGATTGGCAGGATTAATATAGTAAAAATGAGCATCTTACCAAAAGTAATACACAGATTCAATGCAATCCCCATCAAAATCCCAACTCAATTCTTCATAGAGTTAGAAAGAGCAATTCAAAAATTCATCTGGAATAACAGAAAACCCAGAATAGCTAAAACTATTCTCAAGAGTAAAAGAACCTCTGGGGGAATCAGTATCCCGGACCTCAAGCTGTACTACAGAGCAATAGTGTTAAAAACTGCATGGTATTGGTACAGTAACAGACATGTAGATCAATGGAACAGAATTGAAGACCCAGAAATGAATCCACACTCCTCTGGTCACTTGATCTTTGACAAAGGAGCTAAAACCATCCAGTGGAAAAAAGATAGCCTTTTCAACAAATGGTGCTGGCTCAGCTGGAGGTCAACATGCAGAAGAATGCAAATTGACCCATCCTTATCTCCTTGCACTAAGCTCAATTCTAAGTGGATCAAAGATCTCTACATAAAACCAGACACACTAAAAGTAATAGAAGGGAAACTAGGGAAGAACCTTGAACATATGGGCACAGGGGAGAATTTCCTGAACAGAACTCCAATAGCTTATGCTCTAAGATCAAGAATAGACAAATGGGACCTCATTAAATTACAAAGTTTTTGCAAGGCAAAAGACACTGTCAAAAAGACAAAGCGGCAACCAACTAACTGGGAAATGATCTTTACCAACCTTACATCCGACAGAGGGCTAATATCCAAGATATACAAAGAACTCAAGAAGTTAAACTCCAGAGAGGCAAGTAACCCTATTAAAAAATGGGGTACAGAGCTAAACAAAGAGTTCTCACCTGAAGAATATCTAATGGCTGAGAAGCACCTAAAGAGATGTTCATCATCCTTAGTCATTAGGGAAATGCAAATCAAAACAACCCTGAGATTCCATCTCACACCAGTCAGGATGGCTAAGATCAAAAACACAGGAGACAGCAGTTGTTGGCGAGGATGTGGAGAAAGAGGAACACTCCTCCACTGCTGGTGGAATTGCAGGCTGGTACAACCACTCTGGAAAGCAGTCTGGCGGCTCCTCAGAAAACTGGGCATGACACTTCCGGAGGATCCGGCTATACCACTCCTGGGCATATACCCAGAGACTTTACCTGCATGCAATAAGGACACATGCTCCACTATATTCATAGCAGCCTTATTTATAATAGCCAGAAGCTGGAAAGAACCCAGATGTCCCTCAACGGAGGAATGGATTCAGAAGATGTGGTATATTTACACAATGGAATACTACTCTGCAATTAAAAACAATGGATTCACGAAATTCCTAGGCAAATGGTCAGAACTTGAAAATATCATCCTTAGTGAGGTAACCCAATCACAAAAGATCACACATGGTATGAAGTCACTGATAAGGGGATATTGACCCAGAATCTCAGAATACCCTAGACACAATCAGCATATCAATAGATTTCTAAAAAGATGGAAGGAGAGACCCCTGGTCCTGGAAAGACTGGATGTAGGGGAACGCCAGGACAGAGTAATGAGAGGGGGTTGAACGGAGAAAAGAGGGAGGGAAGGGGGCTTATGGGACTTTCGGGGAGGGAGGAAATGGGAAAGGGGAAGTGATTTGGAATGTAAATTAAAAAAATAAAATAAAATAAAATTTAAAAAAAAAAAAAAAAAAAAAAAAGAAAGAAAGAAAGAAAGAAAGAAAGAAAGAAAGAAAGAAAGAAAGAAAGAAAGAAAGAAAGAAAGAAAGAAAGGAAGGAAGGAAGGAAGGAAGGAAGGAAGAAAGAAAGAAAGGAAGAAAGAAAGAAAGAAAGAATACTAACAGTAACATGATCATTTTTCTTTGCAGAAATAGTTCATTCCCCGGTATGAAGTTCAATATGAATGACTTTCCTTTTGTCTGAAATAAATACCCCGACTACCACGACCAAGACATTATAGGTAAATTTCTTTTGGCTTACACTTCTAGAAGTGTGAATTCATCATTGAAGGAAAGCACAGCAACATGAGGGAGGAATCACGTCTGGAGAAGAGAGTGAGAAAACTTATCTTCACCCACAAGCACAAAGCAGAGAGAAGAAACTGGAAACATAAGCCCCACTCCCACCCACCATCTTTCTCCAGTGTGGCTGTACCACCTCTCCCAAAAAACATTATCATTAAAGGACCAAGAGTTCAAACGGCCAAGCCAATGAGAGAAATTTCTCATTGAAATCCACCACACTGGCTTTAATTTTCCTAAAGATTTATTTCTATTTCTGTGTTAATTCCACCTCATTCTGACTTTTATAACCCATTTTTCTGCAATAATGCATTTAACTGTTCATCTTCACAAAGCAAGATTACAGCCTTCATATTTTGGTCACATTTAAACCAAAACGAGGACACTGGGCCTCTGGCACACTTTCTAGAACTACCAGTAAAACGCTCACCCTATTCGCCAAATATCAGCCTCGTTCTTTTGTTCTTTTTCTTTTTATAATTTCATATGTCTGTTTTCCCTCATATTCCCAGGGAAGTGTTTCTAGGGATTTAAGACTTTACACATATGCTTCCGTTTATAATCTTTATATCTATAAACTTAAATTGCCATTAGCTCTTCTAGCATGTCACTGATAATCTTATCATACTAATAGCCAGTTTTCTTTTCTTTTGTTTTTCTAGCAAGGCATGAGATGAGAAGTAAAGAGGAGGTAAGTGAATTGTCACATATTCAGTTTGAAATGCGGGGAGACTTGGATTTGACTGATGTTACATAATCTTTTCTTGATGTATAGATTGGTTTAAAGTGAAGTACTTAGGTTTCCTTTTATAACAATTAAAAGAAGTTAATTCTATTTTATGTGTATTGGTGTTCTGTGTGTGTGTGTGTGTGTGTGTGTGTTTGTGCATCATGTGTATTCATGCATTCCCACAGGAGGCCAGAAAAAGACATTGGCCCCTGGAACTGGAATTACAGACAGTTCTGAGCCACCATGTGGATTCTGAGATATGAAACCAAGTCCTCTGGAAGAGAAGCCACTGTTCTTAATATATGACCCATCTCTCTAGCTCCTTTCATAAAATTTCCTTCTTACCTTAATCCATTTGGCGTGAATTACTTTTAAAAAACTCAAACTGCTTCATAGTATGGAATCCATGTGTTAAAATGACTTCCATCCACTGAGGGTTTTTTTTGTTATCAATTTGGTAAATAATTTTAACAATTAAGCACATTATGACAATGCCTTAACTGTCTTTTCATATTCTAACCCCCACAAAATGTGTACATGAAATTGTAATCGCTCAGTAGATTCCTATATGAATCCACAAGTCAGGAATCTAGCTATATGTCTTAGACTAGTAGTCATCTACATTTGTTCAAATGTTGAAACACAAAATAAATTTCTGTTGTTGAATATTTTTAATCCTAATCTGGGGTTTTTATTCGGCATTTAAACATTTGGTTCCTGGATAAAACACACACACACACATAACCTTTATATTTATAATAAGCCTTATTCAGCACAAGAGCTGGGCAGTTATCTATCCTCTATGCTATTATGTCTCTTTACAGTCAATAATCTCATTATATAATTTGCCATGTTTCATCTGGGTTGCTCGTAACTCCAATTAGTCAGCCCACATGGCCATTGTTTTAAGGTTCTTACCTCATGGCCTCTTCTCCTTTTTTCACCTTCTTCTCTCCCTTTGTAGTCTCCTCATATCCCAAACCCAGGTAACCAAGACTCTGCCTTTCTCTCTTCTGCCCATCTATTGGCTGTAGGCATCTTTATTCACCAATCATGGATAACTTGAGGGACAAGGTTGCATAGAGTCACTTGGGCATGTCACTAAATTATGTATAGACTCTCTTATCCCTGCAGGCAACCAGGTCTTGGGGGCCAATGTTAAGCATTACAACATAAGGAAAAGATCAAATCTCAACAAACTTCTAAATTTTCATTTGATTATATTCTTGTCTTGTCTAGTAGAGCCCTGCTTTACTAACTAAATAAAATCATGGGGTCATTCTTTCACCAGTGTGAGGAAGAAAGGTCTCTATCTCTCAACAGTGATGTTAATGCAACTACTACCTCTAAGTAATAAGTGGAAAGCCTGGGCACTAGGCAAGCTCTTACTTCACTCATGTATGTCACATAACTGCTAATTTATTATATTCCCTACTGCTGAGGACGTTTCTGGTTCTAAATATTAGAAAATAAAAAACGAATTTGTAACCCTTTGATATATGCTTCATCTAGTGATGTGCATTATACAAACTTTCCTCTGTTAGGACTTTGATATTAGTAGAACAAAGATGTTACATACTACTTACTTACTTACTTACTTACTTACTTACTTACTTACTTGTGTAGCCAACACTGGCCTAGAAGCCATGGTAATCTTCCTGCCTCAGCCACCCACTAGAGCAATGGAAAATTAGATAAAAGCCAACACAATGGTTTAAAGATATTTTTAGATAATTTCCCAATAATGTTCACCAAGTTTATGCATTTCTCACAGTGTTTGTGAAATAGTTGCATAATCTAAATTATAAATCTCTACCAAATTTATTAGGAAAGGGTTCTGTAGCGTCCATGGCTTCCTGAATAGGTCATTGTCACAAACATGTTTACTACTGCTCTTACTGATATGATTTCAAAAGATTATTAATTCATTTTTGTACAAATGTCCAAGCTGTGTAATAAATGTTGAATTCTTTGCTTATCATGGACTTCTGTTTCTTTCTTCAGGAAAGGGAAAATAGATCACCCAGGCTCATCTAACTATAGTCAATATGTTATTTCTAAATTTAATCTGCATTGTTTTGAGAAGAATGACCAATACAACTTTCTTCAAAGTTTACATTCAAACATACAAATCTTTCTTGATTAATACTTAAATGACAGTTGTCACATACCAAGATTCTAAGCATCATTTGGATGACAAATAAAGATATCTCACTCATTATTTTAAAATCAGAATTGGACTTAAACTCTTTAGTGCTTAATTAAAATTGGAGGTCATTCCATTTCTATCAGTATGGGTAATTTGTGGATGTGTCATGCCCTTTTCTCTAGGTATTATCAACTTTTCTCATTCATAAAGGTAGGGCAATCTTCAAGTATCTGAGTCCAAAAAAAAAAAATCAAAAATCAATTCCACCGAGTGAATTTTAATGATGTCTCATTTCATTGATTTTTTTTTAATTTAATATGATTTCAAAAGTATCACTCAGAAAAACTTACTCTCAGTGAGTATTTTCCTGACTATGGACAGGAAGAAGCCTGTATAGAAGTGCTTTATTTGAAGCAAAAGTATGCTGTGTCCAGAGTAGCCGACAAAAGCTGTTTGACAGCAATTGGTTTGTAACTGAAATGTTTCTAGCCTTTTTAAAGATGAGAGGAAATAATATGCATAGCTCACTGAAAGAGGAATTTACATAAGGAGACCATAATTACCTAAGTAAGACCTTGTCACAGAAACTTGGGAAGGTTAACGATTATAATGATAATTAAAATGCAGAGGATTTGTAGAACACTTATTTGTTTTCCTGAGAGCTCAGCTACTTCTAGCACATTCTTCTCATTGATCTCAGTATGATAGCTATATAACAAGCAGGTTAACTATCTTAGAATAATGGCTAGAAACGTGTGAATGGTTAGAACCCTTACTGATCATAAGCATCTGGTGTCAGCCTCACCTGAAAGGTGGGACCTCCTGTGACACAGCGTTTTGAAACATCTTTTCAGGTCACCACTGTAAAACTGACTCTGAGGAAAGAGTGCCACCTACTGAATCGAACTTCCCGGGTCCCCTCCAAGGGCTGGTTTCCCAGCCTCAGTCAGCACTGCCCTAACATGTTTAACTCCAAAAAATAATGAGCTAATTGCACAGTGTGTGAAATCAAAATATTATCTTTTTTCCCGGTGTCAGCCAATTTAATGATCTATCAGGCACATTTATAAATTAACTATTTCACTCATCGGCTCTGCATTTCACAATGCAATATACAAATATTAAATAAATCTAATTTTCCTACTGCAGTAAATTTTCCAAATACTGGAATGTCTATCAAACTGACCACAAGGGGGAGCTAGTATGTAACTTCTTATGGGGCAGGAGTGTTGAGATTATGGAATTAATGTAGCTTGCTCTTTTTGGCTGGCAAGACAAAAAAAAAAAAGACATAAATATGGCATTTGGAATCTGTTGAGATGAAGGTAATGTTAATGTACACAACTTAATCTAAATCCCCTTTTAATATGTATTAATAGATTTGGTATGGGGTAACATTTTGGGGTTTCTCCATATCAAATAATATATTAATATGAATTTTAAAACATGGGTTATTTTATCAACATAAACATATCCACACTCAACTGTATTTACATGCACATTCACACACACACACACACACACACAGACAAAACTATTTCATACTAAAGAGCATTTAATTGTAAATTTTAAATAGAGAAAATTCATCTTAAAATTTTAAATTAGTCTCTAAAATTCCTAATATTTCTCTTAAGATGCATAAGAATAGTTTAGTTGATCACTGATTATTAATTTATCAATATTTCTTCTTACCTATAAATTGTAGAATTTATTGAAAATGTACAAATGTTGGTTTAAAGTTTACTTCATTCATTTTGTGAGCTGTGAATGAATTCCTCACATGTTTACTTTGCATGTCTTTGTTGAGTTAACCCTGTAGCTCCATTGTTAGCATTGTACTAAGGGGAATACATATACCTGAATATGCTATACACTAACAGAAATATTATTTAAAAAAATTTAAATAGAGATTTTTTCTTAATAGTGTTTTATCATAATTTTAATAAAAGGTAGACAAGTTTCATATTTAATTTGCATTACTAATTTTATATATTTTATGCATTTAGAATGTATTGTGTATGAGAGAAGTCTTTTAAAATGTTTAAATTATAAAACATTTCTCCTGAAGCATAAAATTTACACTTAATTTACATTGCTCAACTTAATTTATATTCATCATCAAGGAAGGAGAAAGACTTGGGAGTAGTGTGGTTCCATCATTGGGTAAAAGACAGTGCTTTGATTAAAGTCAGCAAACAGTCAACAATAGTATAAGATGGGACTGTAGATGTCTTTTAAAAAAGGAGAGGCACTAGCTATAAACACATTACTTCATACTTTTGAGAATTTGAATTTGATACAGTTTTGGTTTTCTAGTACTTGAGCCTTATGCTATTCAATTTGGTTTGAAATGCTTCATACAAAAATTATTGTATAAAACCAGATAGTGAAATGATAAAGACAAAAATATGAAAAGGATTTTTTTTAATCTTGTAAGTAATGGCTGTACAGAAAATGGCAGCTTATTTTCCTTAAGAGTTATATATTATTAAATTTAAGATCATAGCAAAGCAAAGCAGGATAAATTACAGGAGACTTATATAACAGTGATCCTGACTTCAGGAATACACTCTTGAAGCTATATCTATAACACGTAATTATGCATTCTTAAAGAGTGTCTCTGAGTCAAAATTACATGAATTATATAAAATTCCATGAAGTCCTATTTTAAGATTTTTGCTTAATACTGTGAAGTCAATTATGAGACTGACATAGCAGTATTTGCTCCTCTTTATTAGCCTGTAAAATTAACCTGCAATACTTAAATTCCAATGCATCCATCAATTTACCTTTAAACTCAACTTGCCCACCCTATTTTATTAATTAATCAAATATTAAGTCTTTTACAATACTTGTTCTCAGTGAGTGGTCCCACATAGATTCTAACTAAGCACACTAGATCTTGAGATGATCAGAATAAATGAATTTACATAGAGAAGGGTAACGTGTTGGGTTAGAGTTGAATCTGGTTTGAAATTAAAAATACTGATTCTAAACCCAGCTTTTCTTGAAAACTCTGACATTACTTTAGTATATGCAGATCAGAACAAACTTCTGAACTCCTTAGCTTGGTGGCATATGTGACACAGCCTTCCACGCTACAAAGCCCTCATGCTTTTGAACTACCTAATACATTTACATCATCTTTTCTATTATAATAGAGCTCAATAGTTTTAAGATAATGAATAAAAAATTTAAATTAATACAATGTGAACACAAAATATACTTGGAAGAAAGAAAAGATAGACTTTGAAAAGCTTTAACGATTTTTTTAAAGTTAAATATGATTGTCACAACTGATTGAAAATAAGCCAAATAACTGGAACTAAGCTATCAGTCAGTTTCATTGCTAGTTTAGAAAAAAAAACGGGTATAAATCATCGTTACAACTAGATACTTAGGATAGATGTCAGTAGTCAACAACCAACAACCATGTGTACAACATGAAATAACAAGAAACATACTTGTGTTCTTTTTATTCTTGGCAAATGCCCTAAAGCGTTCACCACATACACACAGTTCTTTCAGCAGACACTGGGGGGCGGTATGGCATAGTTACTCTGGGGAGGGGTCATCTCAGCAAACATATGCCTATGAGGATATATTTTTCATGTCATTAAGACTTTTCCTAGGCATTGTGTTTCCAATCTCCCTTCAACTACACAGCACTATGTTGAATTAAGCCTAATCAATACACCCCAGCCTTCCTTGGAATTGTTTTATTGTTTTGTTTTTGTACTATGGAGAAAGTCAAAGACATCTAATTACTATGCAATTAAAATAAGTTTAAAATGGTCGTTTTTCAAAGGTAATTCACAATGTTTCTGAAGATTGTCTAAGAGCTACGGCTCTTGTTCAGCTTTGTAAAGTGCTGGTGTTTATCCTGAGAACTGAGGAAGGGTAATAGGAGAGAGAAATAAAAAATAAAATTGATACATGAGTGTGTGAATGTGTGTTCACTATTCCTTAAGGCAGTTTCTGATTATAAAGATTACAAGCATCAAGTTCAAAAGTACATGCACTGGACCAGTATTTCTAACCAGAAAGTCATAAAGAAAGCTATGGCTATACATGGCTATGTGGTTAAAGACAACGTAGCAAAGCAGCCTTTATTTTGGCAGGGCTGAGTCCTCTGTTGAGTAAAAACATATATGCTAAACAACCTATTTCGAAAAGACAAGAAAGGAACATTTTAGAATTTGAAGGTCTGACTAAAAAGATCTTCTCTTTGAATTTTTGAGCTGTTGGTCTCTCAAGGGAGTGGTAAATTTGGAATGAGACCAGACTGCAAAATCAGACTTTAGGTTATCTCCTTGTAGCTATGGGAAATTAATAGCTCCTTTATCTGAATCTTTAAGCAATTATTCCCAAAACAATATTCAGAGCTTTTTTGTAACTGGTCTGGATTTGATTTTCTTTGAAATTCTGAATGATTCATGTTAAGTATTTTTATATTAGTCATTCACAATTTATAAATGGCAACTTAATTTCAGTATTTATGAATTACAATCAATAGTGTAGCAAACAAAATACTCACCTTCTCTATTTCAACGGATTGTTTTCCTTTGTCCCTCTTAACTCTTTTCCAGAACTGTTAGATCAGAAGCAAAACTGATCGTGACTTGTGGATGTTTGCGAAAGCAGTTCAGGCAAAAGAAAGCTTTGAGATTCTAAAGTTGGAGATGAGAAATTTAGGGGGGGGGGGAGAAGAGAGAGGAGAAAGAGAGAGAGAGAGAATATTTAAATAGGCATCACTGAATCTATGATCTCCTTCTGGTATAAGTTCTTGCCTAAGTTCAGCTTCTATGCATAGGAGACTTTATAAATATAATCAATTCTATTTGATTTAAAAAATATCAAATTGCTATTTGGAACTTTAATAAGATGAAGAGAGGTGAACTAGTCACCAAAGCTAGTGACATTGAGGGACGTTGGATTAATCGATTACCTTGAATGTGGGCTGTGATAGGAGATGGTTAAAAGGTAGGATTCTAAATACCGTTCAACCAGATTTCAGTTTCATGGAGCTGCAAAACATGTCTTAAGAGAGGCTTGTTCCCTCCTTCGAGACACTGCCTCTCTCTCCACCCGGCGTCTGCTTTTCTTCTGAAACACTTTCATAATCAAGTGACTTTCCTTGCATGGGTGCCTGGGGACAGCGGGGATTTCTCTGAGGATGAAGAAAGTTACATATTGATTACTGTTGCTTGTGGCGTGTTTGCTCCAGAGCTAGCTAGCACAGACAGCTCTCCAACACTGCACTTCACTGACATTAACTGAAATATACATCGCACCGTGAGAAAACGCGTACACACACACACACACACACACACACACATTCTCTCTCTCTCTCTCTCTCTCTCTCTCTCTCTCTCTCTCTCTCTCTCTCTCTCTCTCTCTCTCTCTCTCTCTCGGGCACGCGCACGCATGCGCGCGCTCGCACCCACTCCACACCTCCTTCACAAGAGTGCACGAGGAATCAGAAAATCCGCAACTCCCTTGGCCCAGTGTCTGTGTGTGTAAGCTGACTGACGACGTGTGTGGGTGTGTGGACAAGAAAGAACGCACCAGGAAGACCTCAGCTACCTCTCTCTGCAAAGTATTACCCTGATCCCCACGCCTGCCTTTACATCTGATCCCCGACATGAAACCAAATCACTGTCAAACTTTTCTCTTTCTAGAGAAAGAGAGCCGAGCTGCTTCCCTCCCTGTAGCTAAGGACCCGGGTGACCATGGTTCAGCCCTGGGCGCTGGCGCGGAGACTTAGCGCGGGCTCTGTGGGCCTTGACGCTCTCCGGTCGGACTCAGCTCGTCAATGACTCTAAAGCACTGGGGCCGCTGGCCCCGCCCCCGCCTGCCTTTCTCCGCCTCCCATTGGGCGTGGGCCGAGAAGGCAGGGTCTGGCTCCCCACGCCGATTGGCTGGCAGAGAATCAGTATCAATGTTTAAGCGGCGGCGTGAGGTGAATAGAGTCAGTCAGCAAGAGACGCTGGGGAGAGAAGCCGGACTGCCAGCCCGGCGGCTGCCGCAGCGGAGGAGGGCGGCTCGGAGACGCTACTCCAACTGTTGAATTGAATTTTCACCTTCCATTTCCTCCGTGTCTTGGCTGGCGGAGATGGATTTATTCGGTTTGAAACCTGCACGTCTTTCTCAGGCTTTGGGGTGATCCTGACAGGCACCGCACCAGACTGAAAGAGACCACTCGTGATAGGGGGGGAAAAAGGAGGAATTTAAAAAAAAAATAAAAACCCTCCACAACAAACTGCACAATTAGCTATGCACACCGATGCTGGACTTTGTGAACAGAGACCATTGGGAGGAAAATCTTGAACTATGATCCTGGGCTAAGCTGTGAATCAGTACTGGAAACGTGCCCCCACCCCTAAGACTGAGAGCTTTGGGGGCATCTCACGCCTAAGCAAGTGGAAAGGTTTTTAAAAAAAACAAATAAATATTCGTAAGCAAAGCAGACGCCTTGTTTTGCAGAGCCTCGGACTCCGGCCGGAAGAGGTAGAGTAAAAGTGCTCCTGGATTCAGCTTTGCTTTCCTCCTCCCCCCCTACCCCCCAACGCTCTTTTTCTCGTTTTCTCCCTCCACCTTCCCGACGTGAATCCGGCTTTTTGGGGGTTTTTTGTTTTTCCTTTTGAGTGAGTCAGAGAAAGCCTTAAGAAGAAGCCTCAACTAATGTGTGTGCAGGGAGGACCGTGAGGGGAGAGTGAATACGATTCGTTCCGCTGCTTCTGACTCATCCCGCAGATCAGAACACCTGCATTTCTGGATGTGTCATTCCCGTAGACCGAGGTTCCAGCAGAAGTGGAAATAATGTGTAGATCAACCCGTGCCTAACCTCTCCTCGGAGGCGGAGGTAGTTTCCCCGGGTCGGCGCCCTGGCAGAACCGCGGTGTCTGCAGCTCCTCACCCTCTGCCTTTCCCAAGTCGACCAGAGACCGTGAGAGCCAGACTGCAGAATGCATCACGCCAAGCCTTGATGTATTCTATCCACCCTACTCCTCCGATTTAAAATAATAATAGTAATAAGGAAAAAGCCTACACTGTATTCTCTTCAAATATTCACCACTCTTGTTCCTCGCCAAGGTTTTCCTTTCTAGATGAAAAGGACTGGGCGGCTGGGCCACTGGAAGGAGGTGCTGAATAGAAAGAAAAGAGAGCCACTTGACAGCCCAGCCCTGTGAATGCAGAGACTGTTTCCCTTCTAGCGAGAGACAGGGCGAGTGTGTGTGTGTGTGTGTGTGTGTGTGTGTGTGTGTGTGTGTGTGCTCGGACTGGGAGGGTAGCTCCCTCCTCCTTTCTAGTCTGCCCTCCCCCTCCCCCTTCAAATCTGCACGTCTAACCATGAGTTGCCTGTTGATTTCCTTTCGCCTGGCAAGAGAAGCAAACTGGAATTAAACTGCAGGGAGAGAAGTCTTTGCTTGCAGGAAGAGGACAGGATGGTAGTGGCGGCTCCCGGCTTGGCGTAGAGACACCAGAGTGTTCTACGAACAGAGGCGGAGATATATCTCTATATTTCCTCCTCCCAATAGGCTCTCAGCGCAAATGCTGATCAGGCTGTGGCTTTCTTGATTTTGGGGGAGAACCTTCTCCGAGGAAGAGAGGGAGGAGCTTGATAGGGGGAGGAAACTACAAATCGGGACACTTTTTTTTTCCGCTGCATTTCCTCCCCTCCCTCTGGCTGCTCGGAAAGAAGAGAGAAAAAGAAGAGAGACAGAGAGAGAGAAAAAAATACTTGGCTCGGAGATGCAGTCCGCTGCCGCCGTCGCCGCCGCCTAAGCCAGCAATGCAAGATTAGATCTTTAAATGCAGCAATACACTGCCTGAAAGCTGACCATCCTGCACAGCGAGCAGACATTTCTCCGTAGCCTCAAATATGCATAAGTATCTGTGACTCTTTCTTCGTCCCTACTCATTCCCATCAATCTCATCACCGAATACGAGTAACTAAAGGATTCCACTTTCTGATCTGCCTGGAGACACACCTCCCGAAGCCCTCCCCCACTCGATTTGAAGAGTATTCTGTAGGCTGCCTGAGGGAGTGGATTTTGCAGCGCCTAGCGGGAGTGAGGAAAACCCACCAATTCTTCGGCTCATTATCATCTCTTCCAGACTCGATTTCCTTTTCATCGCCAGCCTCATCACGCAAGTTTGAACCTCCTGAAGTCCAGGCGGGAGAAACAAAGCCTTGGGCTTGCCCTCAGCCGCAGGGAGTCGCCGCCTTGCTCGAGCCGCTGCAGCTTCGCTGCGCGGCTGCATCTCTCTCAGTGCGAATGCTGTAGATCAACAGGTTCGGGCAACTTGAGCGGAATAAGGAGAGACTGCCTGGTGCCGCAGCCCGGGTGCGGAGGCAAGGAAAGACTGGCAGACTTGTGGCTCGCTCCGAGCTCTTCAGCTCCGCCCCGGTTCCAGACTGGCGCGCACCCACCAGCTAGCACCTCCAGTCCGGCTGCTCCTGTTCTCACCCCACCGGTCTGGGATGTACCTTTCCATCTGTTGCTGCTTTCTTTTGTGGGCCCCTGCCCTGACACTCAAAAACCTCAATTACTCAGTGCCAGAGGAGCAAGGGGCCGGCACGGTAATAGGCAACATCGGCAAGGATGCCCGACTGCAGCCCGGGCTTCCGCCGGCTGAGCGCGGTAGCAGCAGCGGGAGGAGCAAGTCCGGCAGCTACCGGGTGCTGGAGAACTCGGCACCGCATCTGCTGGACGTGGACGCGGATAGCGGACTCCTCTACACCAAACAGCGCATCGACCGTGAGTCCTTATGCCGCCACAATGCCAAGTGCCAGCTATCCCTAGAGGTGTTCGCTAATGACAAGGAGATTTGCATGATCAAGGTAGAGATCCAGGACATCAACGACAACGCTCCCTCTTTCCCCTCGGATCAGATAGAAATGGACATCTCAGAGAACGCGGCACCCGGCACCCGCTTCCCCCTTACCAGCGCCCACGACCCGGACGCTGGTGAGAACGGGCTCCGCACCTATCTGCTCACCCGCGATGATCATGGCCTCTTTGCACTGGACGTCAAGTCCCGCGGCGATGGCACCAAGTTCCCAGAGCTGGTCATCCAAAAGGCATTGGACCGCGAGCTGCAGAACCACCACACTCTGGTGCTGACGGCCCTGGATGGCGGTGAGCCTCCACGCTCCGCCACCGTGCAGATCAATGTGAAGGTGATCGATTCCAATGACAACAGTCCAGTCTTCGAGGCTCCGTCATACTTGGTGGAACTGCCCGAGAACGCTCCACTGGGTACTGTGGTCATTGATCTGAACGCCACCGATGCTGATGAAGGTCCCAACGGAGAAGTCCTCTACTCCTTCAGCAGCTATGTACCCGACCGCGTGCGGGAGCTCTTCTCCATTGATCCTAAAACTGGCCTGATCCGCGTTAAGGGCAACCTAGACTATGAGGAGAATGGCATGCTGGAGATCGACGTGCAGGCCAGAGACCTAGGACCTAACCCAATTCCAGCCCACTGCAAGGTCACAGTCAAGCTTATCGACCGCAACGATAACGCGCCGTCCATTGGTTTCGTCTCCGTGCGCCAGGGGGCGCTGAGTGAGGCCGCCCCGCCTGGCACAGTCATCGCCCTAGTTCGGGTCACTGACCGGGACTCAGGCAAGAATGGGCAGCTTCAGTGTCGGGTCCTAGGTGGAGGAGGGACTGGAGGTGGAGGTGGCCTGGGTGGTCCCGGTTCCGTCCCCTTCAAGCTTGAAGAGAACTATGACAACTTCTACACGGTGGTGACTGACCGTCCGCTGGACCGTGAGACACAAGACGAGTACAATGTGACAATTGTGGCCCGGGACGGGGGCTCCCCTCCACTCAACTCCACCAAGTCGTTCGCTGTCAAGATTCTGGATGAGAATGACAACCCGCCTCGGTTCACCAAAGGACTGTATGTGCTCCAAGTACATGAGAACAACATTCCAGGAGAATACCTCGGGTCAGTGCTTGCCCAGGATCCCGACTTGGGCCAAAATGGGACAGTGTCATACTCCATTCTTCCCTCACACATCGGTGACGTGTCCATCTACACATATGTGTCCGTGAACCCCACTAACGGGGCCATATATGCCCTGCGCTCCTTTAACTATGAACAAACGAAAGCTTTTGAATTCAAAGTGCTGGCTAAGGACTCAGGGGCGCCCGCGCACTTGGAGAGCAACGCCACGGTGAGGGTGACGGTGTTAGACGTGAATGATAACGCTCCAGTGATTGTGCTTCCCACTCTACAGAACGACACAGCTGAGCTGCAGGTCCCGCGCAATGCTGGCCTGGGGTACCTGGTAAGCACCGTACGCGCTCTGGACAGCGACTTTGGAGAGAGCGGGCGCCTCACCTATGAGATCGTGGATGGCAACGATGACCACCTGTTTGAGATCGATCCGTCCAGCGGCGAGATCCGCACGCTACACCCCTTCTGGGAGGATGTGACCCCCGTGGTGGAGCTTGTGGTGAAGGTGACAGATCATGGCAAGCCCACCCTGTCCGCCGTGGCCAAACTTATCATTCGCTCAGTGAGCGGTTCCTTGCCAGAAGGGGTACCGCGAGTGAATGGTGAGCAGCACCACTGGGACATGTCGCTGCCTCTCATAGTGACACTGAGCACGATTTCTATCATCCTCCTAGCGGCCATGATCACCATCGCCGTCAAGTGTAAACGGGAAAACAAGGAAATTCGCACTTACAACTGCCGCATCGCCGAGTACAGCCACCCTCAGCTAGGCGGGGGGAAGGGCAAGAAGAAGAAAATCAACAAAAACGATATCATGCTGGTGCAGAGCGAGGTGGAGGAGAGGAACGCCATGAACGTCATGAACGTGGTGAGCAGTCCCTCCCTGGCCACCTCCCCTATGTACTTCGACTACCAAACCCGCCTGCCCCTCAGCTCGCCCCGGTCAGAGGTGATGTATCTTAAGCCAGCCTCCAACAACCTGACTGTCCCGCAGGGGCACGCAGGCTGCCACACCAGCTTCTCCGGACAAGGGACTAATTCGAGCGAGACCCCTGCCACTCGGATGTCCATAATTCAGGTAGGAGACTTTTAGAGTAAAAGGGACTTTACTTAAAAGCTCTTGCTGGTGCTGTCCTGAGTCCTTTGGATAAGGGAAAAGCAGACAGCCAGCAATAATGTGTGTGGTTTGGGGAAGAGCTAACTGAACCAGTTTGGTTCACATCTTTGACCCTGTGTGCACACCATTTCCTGTTCAGAATCCCTCCCGTGTAAATAGCTAAAACGCATGCCATACCTCTGCTGCAGTTCCAAATTTTTTTTTTTTGCATATTTTGAAATAATAACAAGTCAATATTTAAACTTTATTCTATCTGAAGGACTATATTTCTTTCCATAACAAGATTCCCAGAGTAGAAAAAAAGGAAAAAGTTAATTTCCTTTAATGAATTTTATTCCATTATAACATTTTATGTTAATATGAAATTTATATTTCAAATCGGAGCTAACTTCCTTAGTATGGAATAGTCACCAGGTCAGGACTCTAAACCTGTGAATCAATTTGAACAAAGTTTCACCCTCTGATAAATCAGTTTTGTATTTTGAAAGTGTTCTAGGCACATGAACCCCATTTATTCTGTAACTAAACTCTCAGCTGAAGCTGTGGAAGTGTGATTCACCTTCTAATGTGCCTTGTACAAGTTAGGCACAGTGACCAGAAAGAAAAAAACATCTCTGAAAAAAAGGTATATTAGTTCCAGGTTTTCCTGTGAGCTTCCTGTAGTCACTAAGGGATGAAAAGTCTACCCAAAGTGACATAAGGTCATTTTTTATGCTACTGGTGACAGGGAATTAAATTGCAGTGAATCCCACATGTTTGGTTTCTTGGAGTGGGTATATTTTCAGGGTATCTACATATATTATTAAACATAAGATGAAAACAAAACCATTTCCCAAAGCTTAGACACTGATTCTTGCAAAGTTGATTGTGCTGTGATGATCCAGTCACCTTCTTGTTCTTTTATTCACTACTGTTGTGTCACAGAAAAATATAATTCTTGGTTATCACAATATTTATAACACATGTTGTTACAAATTCCTCTTGATGAGTGGGCATTAAAATCTGCAGCTGAACATAACCAAAATTGACACTTGAGGAGGGGAGTTTAGTTTGAGGTACATGAAAAGCCATTAGCCATACTACTATGCTTTGAAAAGCTTGCCTCACTAAAGTTACTATTGTTCAGATGGAGTGTTGAAGACCCATAGACCTGCTGATATAAACCACCCATGTCCTAATACTAAGCAGAAAACATTTTCTGTGGCAACATATTGTCCATGAGAACAAGGCTTGTCAAGTACGATGTAATTTACTATGAAAGTATAAAATTCCATATTTATAGTATTCACTGTATATGAGTAATCATGTAATCATGAATTTAAAGTTTATATGGAACATGAAAGAAATCCTCAACTCTAAAAACTCGGCTTCTAACAATGTCTTCCTGTAATTGCGTGAAACTGGTATTTATAAACACTAATATCTCTACAGAAGGAATAATGATTAAATGTTTGTTTATAGATATGATGTAGTCATTTTTGAATTGCAAATATTTTGTACACCTGTCCTATATTTATGCCACTGACAAGGTTGTCACAAAAGGCTAATACTTAATCATCTACTTTAATGGTTGTGAATTGAATTTTCATCTAGTTTCCAGCATAAAAACAAATTTATAACATCAATTTATAAAAGCAAGTCTGTCTTCTTAGACAAGTGAAGAGCACTCTTAAATAAAATATCCAAAAACTTTGGAAGGATGTAGTGCTTATACTACGTTAATCATATTGTCATTGAAGCTGGTCATTGGTTGTAAATGATAGTGATGGGTCCTCACTAATAGTGAAACTCAAGCCAAGAAAAATCACATACTACCCAAAATTTCCACAATTTAAGTAGTAAGTGAAAGACTTTCCTTTGTATTTTTTTACATCAAAAAAACATAACCCTTTCCACTGAAGTACAAAACAAACTTTGGATTAAGTTTGTAATTTTACCAAAGTATCTCAATATCCTAAGTTATTTCTGTCTTTAAATATTCTCAACCTAAGCAGCTAATGTTTTCCCCATCTTCCTTCAGTCCGTTAAAAGATGGGTTATAGAATCCAATAAATTAATATCCTTTGAAATGTACCACATTTCTCTGATATTTATTATAAAAAATTGTAGTTAATTAGCCGGTTGCTGCCCCCCTCCCTTTCTCTTTCCCTCAACAATTGGGTAGCAATGCACATTGTGCACAAGTGGAATGAAGAAAGTCTGTAGGAATTCCATGATCTTATATCAAGCTCATTTGTTAGCATTTGCATCGTTCAGACTGCAATGTAAATATACTACTAATTTCATGTCTCTTT
Source organism: Tokudaia tokunoshimensis (assembly GCA_036184795.1). Taxonomy (NCBI): domain Eukaryota; kingdom Metazoa; phylum Chordata; class Mammalia; order Rodentia; family Muridae; genus Tokudaia; species Tokudaia tokunoshimensis. Next base: position 41,350,360 of record BTHU01000011.1, on the reverse strand, counting down.
CTTCGTATTCCACAAAATCAAATTGGGTCAACAGCTTTGGTTCGTCTTTATTTTTCAACATCTTGCATAGTGTTTTGAAAGTATATAGTATATCTTTATAAATGGGTAAGAATTTTTTTCATAAATTTGTTGCAATACCCATGTACAATAAGGAGATATGAAATATAGGAACTTTGGTGCTATATGGCTCACATTATAGCTAAAGTTAAAAGTGGTAACAGTCTGAGAGTGCTTTGATCTCAGGGCCCAAGGTTCATGCTTCAAAATTTTGTTTCATCTCAGATGTATATTTATTAACATAGATCTGTTAAAAGAGATTTTATTTTTATTAAATCCTGTGAATCAGGCTATTAAGTGTTTAGACAATAGATGTGTGACTGGAATATCGATACTTGCACAAGAATTATACTACTACTTTGAAGTTACAATGCGACATTTTATTTATTTTAAGGTATAGACGTATTGAAGAATAGAAACAGATTTTGAAGTATCACATGAACGTATAAGAACACTTTTCATCAGAGACATGTATTATTTTGTGTGGCGATGTAAAATATAACATGAATGTAGAAGTCTTTACTAATTCTGAAGAGTAACTCTTAATTGTGGCTTTCTAAGAAGAAGTTCACACTTGTAGTATCAGTAGGGAAGGGAAGGCAGAAGATCAGTCACAACTTCAAAGTCACTCTTGGTTAAACAAAGTGGCCAACCTGAGATACATGAGCCCCTGTCTCAAGAAAACAAAACAGCAAATTAAGTTAAATCTCAGGCAACTTCTCAACAGGTGTTCTCCATGAATCTTCACTGAGAAGATGTCCTGGGACTCCCTGATGATAGGACTTCCTGATTTTGTTTTGTTTTGTTTATTTTTTAAAAATACCTGTATTCTCCCACAGTACCTACTGCAGTTTTAATATATCCTGATCAATGAAAGTGCATTAACCCAACAAAAAGATTTCCTAAAATAAAGTTTAAAAAAATACATAATTTTTACAAATCTACTTTAAAAAAGCATGTTCATTCACTTCAAAGTCTGGATAAAAAACTAAAATTCTCTTTAAATATGTTAATGAGGCTTATACCATAAATTTGCCAAATATAAGTGAAGCATATTATTTTAAATATAAATGAAGTTAATAAGGATATGGTAGGTGCCTAGAGCAAACAAAACACATACAAGTAAGATTGAACTGTAGAGTAGTAAGCTATCATGAGCAAAGAGTGAAATGTATTTTAGAAAAAATATGGTGTTAATGGTGTTATCTGCTTTGTGTCTTTATTCTCATTTCTCTAACACAACACAGGAGTTTTTGGACTCTACATACCTCTTCATATGAGTTCCCAAGGCCTCAAATGATCGTTCATAGTCTATACTCCTTTAAATTAATAGTTTCAGCAACAGATGCGGAGTATAAATATGCTTTAGAGTCACTTCAAGTTGTGGAGGTATTTTGCTACACTGTTTATGCTAAGAAGATGCCACTTGATTAGTCTCACCCACTCATCTTCCTTCACAAAATCCTTTACTTATGAGGATTATGTTGAACTGAGCAAGAAAGGGATGACGTCATGACCCTGCTTGTCTCCTGTGGCGCTTTGCACTTTTCTTCTTTTGTTTTCACAAAGATTATTCAAAACATAAGAGGATTCATTTCTACTTTAGTGTAATGACTATAAACTATCAAACTTTTATTTTAGTATGAATTGAAATTACTTGGAGTATTACACGATCAAAATTTTAGCGAGCTTAGGGAGTTTGAAATTTCTCTGGTGGAGGTTCTAAATTTATTTTTAAAGTTCCAAACTTATTCTTATTGTGCCTATTAAAATGCTAATATTATTGTTAGTTAGATGTGCTTTTGTGGAGCACATCCCATGTAAACTTGTGAGCATTTCTTTATTTGATATTAAAGGAAGATATTAAAATTAGAAGCCACAGAATTTTATTTTTAATATAAACAAGCTCTCCATGAATTATGAACTTTATTATACACTAGCCTCCCAATTTCAGAAAAATTTCTGATATGACAGCCAGGTGTTTCTAGATCATCCTTACATCGATATGAAAACTCTTTAGGTTTCTGTATTATAGAAAAAATGCAATTTTTAAAATTTTACTTCACCTGTATGGGAGAGTTATATTATTTCAGTACAAAGTATGATATATGCATTTACATCAAGGATTTTGAAACTACATTCTCAGCATCTTTTCTTATAAAAAATCGTATGTGATCAGATTAAAAATGTGCCCTAAAATTCTTATCTCAAACTCTTAAACTTAGTTACAAAATAGTTTATAGTCCTTAAAGCAGAAAATACCCACTGCTTACATTGTTCACTTACAGAAAGTTCTGTCTAGGAAGTCAGTGTTATAGCAGATGTGTATCATTCACATTTGTACAATGCCTAGAAATAGCTTTATATGTAAATCTAAAATAATTACTCCTAAAATAACCCCCACCTGTCAACTCAGTTAAAGAATTACAGAATTTACATATTTAATGAGAAGACATTCAATATTTGGGGTTAATTTTTAGTGCTGTTTTTAAGTGCAGTCTCTTACTATAGTATGAGACGTCACTATTGTCAGGAATGAGTGAGATCTCAAATTTCTCACTGTGTGCTGCTTGTATAATGTAACAGAGAAGCATACAGAAGCATAAGTATATAAGCTAAGAAAAATATCCTAAGATTTCTAAAAAATAATAGAAATGTACTTGCAATCAGTAAAGTTGGATCTGCCTATGCTTATTAGAATATAAAGAAATAAACTTTTGGAAAATGTAGTTATGTCTTTACCTATGTTTATATTTATCTATGAATAGGAATACTTTTAGTACCAAATATGTATGTAAATGTACAAGCACAAATATCCCATTTTACAAATTTCAACTCAAAGCAAGTCAGTTTTTGAAGAAAAAAATGTATTTTTCTTTGAAAATCTATTAAACATTATAATGTAGACCTTACACGGATTAAGGAAAATAAAAACAAATGTTAAGCAAACATTTGGTACTTCGGGGACTGGTGGGACGGCTGGAAACATTAAAAACATATGGTGTAAGATTGATGATGAAAGATGGAGAGGAGGAAGCTTCTACAGCTGGGCTCAGGCCTGTGAGGAAATGAAACTTAACTCCCTGATGCAGAGAAGTCTTGCAATACACTCAATAGTGGGTACATTCTTACAAATGCACTCACTAATTACTATATTAGTCATTGCTCTAGAATGTACTCCCCTAGGCAATGCGTCTGTTTAATAAATCCCACAGGGCCTTACCTTAAAGTCATATTTTAGTAAAGCATTAGTGAAGTGATTTCTTTGGATTAAATTCCTTCAACCAATGATGTATAATCGTTAGAGAGTAGCATACAGTTGATTTTTTTACTTATCATTTTGAAGATAGTGTGACTTCTGCCACCCACTTACAAGACACTTTCGAAGTTCATCAGACCTACACTAATCTATTGTCAACCTACTTTAGTAAAGGAGACTTTGACATGAATTCCCCTCAATGGCAGCATACAGTATTTTACAGCAAGTCATAGCTTTCACCGCTAGCTTTGACAGTGATGTATTGCTATCCTTTGGTCCCTGGAAATAAATCATCTATAATAAAGAAGTCCTTAATGGCATCAACATTCTCGCTGTGACTAAGCAGAAATATACTCCTGCTTCATTGCTACTGCAGAGGAATCAGCTCAGTATTTTTAAGTGTACTATAAAGGAAAATCTCACAGCAACATATAAATGCAAGTTGGGGTTTTATGGGAGGCATGTTTCACTTACATGTATTTTGATAGACTATGAAATTGGTTTTCAGGCAGTACTTGAGGGAATCTGTTGACATACATGTGACACAGTATTGTTTGTTCTGGTCATAGTGACATTCTAATTACTGGTATTTGTAGGTCTTGAACTGGATCTATTCCAGGCAATTTTATTGTAGTGAAATGGTTCTTAATGGTTCATTGCACATCTAGCATAACTATGTTGAAGACAATTGGCAGGTTTGCATTTATTTATTCAAAGAATAAGGCAGTTAAACAGTATAATTATGAGAAAATGAATCATGACAATAAAAGACTAAGTTAACAAGCTTTGTGATCCAATGATAAATGCAGGTTGGAGAAATGAAACTTTATATGTAATTAATCTCTATACATATACTTTGATTTGATTAGAGGAATGAAATATATTAAAATGCTTAAATAGTATTAGAAATGCATTTTACTCAGGCATTTTAAGATATTTTAATATCCATGTTATCTTATTTTCTTTATATTCAAATTCTCAGAAGTAGTCTCATCAACCATATTAATGTTATAGGAAACTGGCATGGTAAAGATAATATAATTTCAAAGATCCTACTTTGTCCTAAAATATACTCTGCCTAAACAACATTTAATTCTTTTTAAATGTGTAATGTGTTTATTGATTTTTAATTACTGAAACACATTAAAGGGAACATTTAAATGACAATTTCTTGTTTACTTCCTTTATCAGCTAAAAGCAGTCTTTGTAGGGTTTAAAAACCAAAGCTGTTAAAATGAATTTCAAGTTTGACAGTACACATTTACAATTGTTGGGTGGATATTTACTGCTATTTGCAAACATCAGTTTGTGTTTATAAATTATGTTAATACATATGTAGATGACAATTTTACATTTTGAAAGGTCCCTGTGCTATTCTAGAGGCATTAACACTTAGAGGCAACTGAACCTGAGAATTGACTGAATAACTCCCATCATTACATAACTTTGATGTTTTATACATATTTCTTTCATTTTTATATTTACATGATAGCTTAAAACATAGCTTATATATAAGACATAAAGCTTGCATTCATAGTATTTCTTACTGAACTCTTAATAATCATATGAAGGCATAAAATTTTAACATCTTCCAGAGAAATTCAGCCCAAAGTTAAAGTTAAATTATATCCTAAATTTTACTTCTTTGTATACGTGTACAAAATGAAAACATACTGTTATTTTACATTTAAAAGGTTTCAGGGATTAAAAGGACTACAAGATTTTTTTATTCTTTTTTTTATTATTATTTATTTTATTTTATTTTTTTAATTTACATTCCAAATCACTTCCCCTTTCCCGTTTCCTCCCTCCCCGAAAGTCCCATAAGCCCCCTTCCCTCCCTCTTTTCTCCATTCAACCCCCTCTCATTACTCTGTCCTGGCGTTCCCCTACATCCAGTCTTTCTAGGACCAGGGGTCTCTCCTACCATCTTTTTAGAAATCTATTGATATGCGAATTGTGTCTAGGGTATTCCGAGATTCTGGGTCAATATCCCCTTATCAGTGACTGCATACCATGTGTGTTCTTTTGTGATTGGGTTACCTCACTAAGGATGATATTTTCAAGATCTTACCATTTGCCTAGGAATTTCGTGAATTCATTGTTTTTAATTGCAGAGTAGTATTCCATTGTGTAGATATACCACATCTTCTAGTCCAAACATAGACTACATTTTAAGCAAATTCCTAAATCTACTTTTCCATGGTAAATATTCTCATCCATTTTCAAGTCTTGACACTATAGGCTTATCAACCTTTAAGATATAATTTTGTTTTAAAATCGTAGTCCTCAATATAAACATCTTTGCTAGAGCTGTTTAGTTTTCAAACAGCTTATTTTATTATACTACACTAAGATTATTGTATGACTGAATATTCTACATATTGTTTTATTTTTTTTCCTGCAGTAGGAGAGTTGGATGTAGAGTTGAGCTTCTTACAGAAAATGAATAATTTAGCTACATGTACAAATTGGCACTGTGTGCTTTTAACCAGTACTTTTATTTCAGCAGATGACATAAGATAACAAGAAGAAAGTAGAATATTTAAGAAAGCAGTTGCCTATAAAATTATCAACAATTTACTAAAATAAATATTTTCACTTCCTCATATTAGAAGAGAAGGGAACTGTTTTTATTAAAGGAGGTATTTTCAAGCTCAAGCCTGATATTCCTTAATGGTACATATTTTCATAACTATTAATCACACAAATCTTCAGACAACTTTTTAAATGGGTTGTTTTGATTTTTATAGTTAGATTGCGAAAAACAGAATAAAATATTATCTAAATTTTAGTGATTTCTTTCATGGAACTCTATTTCTTTGGACATACTGGCCTTGCTTTCTAGTCTATTTTGAAGTTTTTCATGTAATTTAGGAAAGTTTTCCCTAGATAAGCAATTTGCACCAACAGTAAATGTAAAAGGAATCCTAACTCACCTGAAAATTGAGAAATCAACCCACTATCTTTATTGTCATTTTTATTGTAGCTGATTGAATGGTCACGAAGAAAATTATCATCACATAGATTCAAGTTAAAATATTTGGGGTTTTGCTTTATTATTATTTGAATCTTTACATAGTCTTAAGTTGTAGTAACAACTGTCACCAATTTTTTGTAAGCCACCCTCATAATGTAATCTGACCTTACTTCAAAAATCTGTGGTTAAAGAACTCAGGTTTGGATATATATATATTTATAATTGAGTTTCACTGCACTTAAGATACATGAAATTACTCAGTAATAACAGAAAACAGTCAAAGTATTCTATGGAATTAACTCAGAGTAATATGTAGGATTGTTGAGGCAGATATGTATGAAAATAGCATACAGTTCAGTATCAATTCATAGACTGATGTAAACATCTCTAAGCTTGCACGTTATGACACCACATCATGGTTAGTAATTATTAGCTGTGTTTAAGTCTTGACCTTCGGAGGAAAACTACTATTTTTCTCTAGATAATAATAAGTTTGGAAAGAAAATAACAATCCTTTTAAACAAACGAACACTCAACAATTTTTGGAAGTTATTACCCAAGGTCTGTTCTGAGATGTCGTCCTGATCCAAAATGCCTAAGTAGTGAAAAACAAGAAAAAATATGAGGAATACATTTAATAATTTCTCTTCTGATTTTGAGCAATAGACTTTCCATAATTTTTTTGTATAATGAAGACTATTACTCAGTAATTTGGGTTAGACTGCATGCCCAGTTCCCCATCTCAAAACCCAATTTGTTACCACCTGTGGCTATTTCTATTAAAAAAAAAAAAGAAACATAATTACTATGAGTCTCAGCAGTCTTAGAGTAAATTTTTGCAATTACAATACCTCCCTTGGGCAGATGTGTGAAAATGGTAGATTAATTCCTGCCAGGATTTTTCTCTTCCTTGTGCGTTTTTAAGTTTGGTGTCTCCTTCTTATTAGAGAGTGTTTGCTCTGGGTAAAGGTTATGCCAGTGTTTCTGTAGTAAATCTCAAGAAATAAAGATCCACAAATCAGCCATTAAATTTTGCTGTAGGCAGAAAACTGACATGTAACAACTCACCGAAGGAGTGGATAATATTTTCCATTACTGTCCTCTGTGGCCTGAGTTAAGTTTGAAGTAAGACAGTAAGAATATTCGGCTGCCGTGAGAAACAGGAAAAACATGTATCTAAGTGAGTAGTAGCTGCAGGAATAATTTTATTTTCTGCTTGGTTCCAAAGCTACCTGAAGCCTAAGTATTTAAAAGATGGATAATAAAGATATTAGGACTCCAGAATTAACAACTTTTCCTTTCAGTCCATCTCTTCTCTGTTGAAGTGGTGGTGTTATGTAAATGCTCTTCTTGATGAATAGCTAATCGATCTACACACAGCAAGTAGATTCTTTCGATTCTTTCAAATTTCAACAGTGTTAAACGTCTGGATGAGTGTTTCAACTATATAATATTAAGATTCAGTTAATTTATCTAATCTGCATAAAATAGTTGAAGATAAGTAGCACGTCTCTATTTTTATAGTTTATACTTGGTACCTTTTAAACAAGAGCAATAAGAATTCCTGTGGGTTTTTTGCTGATATGTTACAAGTTCATAGAGAAAAACAAGTGTTCAAGGATTGCAGTTTTTATTAACATCAAGCTTTCTCAGTATTACTCCATACTATATATAGTTTACATACATACACATACATATGTATATAGCATTCAAAGAAACAATGATGTTGATTGTCATTTATTTAAATACATTTATTCTTTGCTGTGACTGACACAGCATTACAATTATGTCACTCAGTTGTCATATAAATTTTACAAAGCTATCTCCTCCAATTCAAAGAAATCAATAATTTGCCACAATCATTTTGTTTATATTTTGAGATACTTACATGCAAGTACTTCCTTAAATAATTTTTAATAAGAGGAAGTAATGGTTAATATAAAAATATCTATTTCTATTTGTTGAGGTATTGTTTTAAGGTTTATTACATTTATACATGCTATTAGTCATGTGATAATATTAGCAGAAAATTATATTGTCATAAAATATGCATAAAATAAGCTCACACATTTATTCATAGAATTCAGAATTTGTTTAGGCTATGTAGGTGGTAATGCAATTTTTATACCTATACTAAATGAAAGCATTTTGAGAGATATCATGCTGCCTAATTCCCTACTGAAATTTAACTTATAGTCACAACCTACAGTTATTTGATTCGTAATCATTAATCCAATGAATAAATAATAAAATACTGTTAAAATTAAATTAAATTCGCTACTTTTATACTATTTTAAAACTTAAGTATTGTTCACCTGAATTCTATTTGCAAGGTTCATTCATTTCTAAGGACAGAGGAGCTTGGTAGAATAAAAGTTCCAAGAAAATAAAAATTTTAAATCGTATTAAAAGTTCATTCAGGGATAAAGGTATATGTTGGTGATAGAACAGGTTTGTACTACGCAAGGCCCTGGGTATCACCCTTAAGAATGAAGACAAAATGTTATGTATTTCTACTTAACCAGAGCATGCAGGCTATAAAGTAAAGAAATAATATAAAAAGGAATAGAAATTATAATTTTTAATTGTTTATGATTTATTTACATTTTATGCAAAACACACACTTCTTAAAAGATTAAATTTAATAGTGTTAAATACTGCAGGAGGTGAGCCCGCAGATAGTGAGCTGTCACTGCTGACATGTATGTCCCCACTTATCATAAACATTGCGATTCAAACCTAACTATTAATTCACATTTTCACATTGGTGTTCTGGAAGAGAGGCACATTGACAGCCATCCTGCTGAATGGAGAGGATGCAGATATGGTATATGTGTTAGCTACCAGGATGGATGCTTTCTTTGTTTGATGGGCATTGAAGTAGGTGTTCTATCAAACACTACTGACCAGACACTGGGCCTGTCATAAACTGTACATGTTTTATTCACTCCTCTCCTCTACATCGTTTCCTTGAGACATTTTACATATATGAGTATGCTCTTTTAGAAAGACTATTGCCAAAGCATTTTCTTTATCTGCAAATTCTAAATGATGTTAAGAGTCTTGAAGATTTTGAAAGAACACAAGTCTTCAAGCATTTGTGAATCATTTCATAAGATCTGTAATTTCAATTTTTTTCATCTGCTTAACAACAGAGAAGACTTTTTCCAAATGTTTGAAATGTGTCATTTAAAACCCTTGCGAGGAGCACACCTGTGATCTCATTACTTGGAAATCATAGACAAGCAGAGCATGAGAGCAGGCTAGACTGAATTACGTAATCAGACTAAGTCTCAGGAAGCCAATGATTGGACATACCCTTCATTGGTACAGCAGATTCCTACTGTGTCCAAGGCCTGGAGTCCAAACCCTAACACAATGGGGAAAAAAAGTAGATAGTAGTGAGATAGATGTAATTACTTTCATCTTTGCCATGTTGTTTTTTTTTCTGTCTTTCCAGTGAAAAAGTATGTGTTAATGTATGTATTAAAGTTCCTTGTATATTTATTCTGCAGCAATGATTTCTACTTAAAATTCAGATATATATGGTGAGAAAGCTTGGCGATATTTATGGGCAAATTAACTGAATTATGTTTATATCTAGGATTGACATAGTTGGCTTTTCAGTGTAGTGACAAATATGTATTGATTGCATTAAATAGTTTCATGTATTTTGTTTTGAAATACACTTGAGTAGACAAAAAAATTTGGACTATTAGCTAAAATAAACAATTTCTTCAATTCTTTTAAATTATAGAAATGAGTATATATTTTAAAAATAAGCATGCTGATTTTTCATATGAAAGAAATAAAAATAAACTTTGAAATATGAGTCCTTCGTTTTATCCTTCAGACAAGAATGTCCACTGAAAGATACAGTGAAGACACCCCCTCTCACCTACTACATCTAAAAAATTAAAGTTATATTCAATCTTGGTTTTTAGTAAACTTTCCTGTTTACAGCTGTGCATCTTGCAACCAGACCAGCATATTCACTTATCACATAACAAAAGAAACTTCATTTTAAATTTAGTTAAATATTCCTCTTGCTTTTTTTTTAACTTGAAATTTTCCATTCAGTTTTCGTATGCATAAGTTTGATGTTTGGCTAAATATTTAGTATGCTATGGCAAAAATAAAATTTCCAAGGAGATATCCATTATTGGGAAATATTGTAGTCTGGGTTTAGGATTTCAGGATGGAGAATGACAGGTTGAGAGGTGGGAGAAGGAAAGGACCGCTGGTTCTGTGTTCCCCTGGAAATACAGTGGTTTCGAAAGTGGAGTATCATTTCACTTGGTTAATTGCAATAACCCATCATCTTGTTAGGAAATTAAGGTACAATCAACACGGTGCAGGAAAGGATTGAACATCCAATCCTTAGCTCCCATTTCACCCGTCTCCTCTCAGGAAATGTCATTAGAAATTTGAGCCCATGACCTTTAGCTTCCATTTTTTTAGTACAGAGTCAAAGCTGGTGTTTTCACATTGAGTTTTTTAAGATAATTTGGTGAGTGCTCTGCTCTGCACATTTCTAACCTAATTACTCTTTAAAAAAAAAGAAAGAAAGAAAAAGTAAACTAAAATCAAGCTTAATGGGCTGGTGTGTACCTGACAAAGAGTCAACAGTTTTTCAATCTTGAGTCTGGTGAAAAGCAGCTGAGTTTCTACATCATTAAGGTTTCTATAAACGAGGAGCACTGCCCAAGTTGCTACTTTATGACAGGACTCTACTTCTCATTAGTTATTCTCAGCCTTCATGGCATCTTAAATGTATGCTTAAATTATCTAACTACACTGAAATTGCATGCTAAAGTCCATGGAAAAGAATGGGGTACCTATTGAGTAGTTCAGGTTTTTGTGAGTGTTTTAAACAACTTTGGCACTTTTTGTCAACATAAGCATGATAGTAGATAAACATTCTAGAATTCTTTTGTATGTTCACTTAGAAGAGAGGAGCAATATAAAAAAATATTTGCCTAGAATAAGAAGTGAATTATGCAAAGCAATGAAGATTTCTTGTCAACATCCATGCACTCCTCTGCTCAGTGAAGTTCATGTATCTTGGAAAAGACTCATGATTAGACAGGTGTTTCTTCAGCCCATGAGATCACATTTCTGAAATATTTATATAGTGGCTAGCCAAATGTACACAGTTTAACCTTGTAATCCTATTTCACAGCTTTTCTAAATACTTAGAAACTTGTTAAGTTAGAGGCTGATTGTTTTGGCAGCCTATTCCCATTAATAGGATTCAGATATTCCTTATTTACAAGCCTGTGCTGTTAATATAATCCAGTATATTAAATCACAGGGAAACGGGAGATTCTATCCAAGGGCTAATTGACATGGAAGCTTTTTCTAAAGCTTTTTAATTTGGTTTTTATTGACTGCATAATATCAAGAAAACACAGTGCAAATGAAAGATATAAATGTTTGGATGCTATGCTGCTACCATTTTAGTGCGAAGTAGTTATTGCTCACATATCTTGTTCTCCTATCATAATCTTGATATAAGCCACATAAGACTAGGCATCTGCCCTTTAAAATATTCCTCTCAGCATCCTCTCAATTGCGAAGCTTACTGTCATTTGACATGTGGAAGTATTTTAAATGCACTCATCTGGGTTTTTTTTAAATGAATAGAGGCAATGCAGAGTAATGTAATAATGTGTCATGAATTTCATTACGCTTATTTATTGGTTCTGCAATAATGGAAAACAAGCTTATTGTTGTGTTTTTAGTTTGAGCTATTATGCACTGTGGTACTCATGCTCCGTTCTGTATTTGTGCTATCCTGTCCCCTCAAGAAAATGTGTATCAGGATTCTTAAACTTAATTAGATTACAGAATGAGCTTCACTCTTTTTTGGATTTTCTATATTAAATGTACAGCACTTATAAACTGATTATACTTGGAACAACACATGCACTTGCAGGGAGAGGAAAACCTTACTTTTCAACCTGTAAATGGCAAGTGCAAAATCTCTATTTTGAAAAAAAGTATGGTGAAAATAGGCCATTGAGAATATAAATTTTGATGGTTTATTTCTTTTAGGGAAAATTATATAAATTGGGTTGTGAATTTTTTCCTAAAGATGTCTAATATACTTCTAAGAAACTAAAACAAACAAACAAAAAGTAACGATTGGTTTCTAAGTCAATTGAGGATTGTGAAGAAGTGAGGATGAGACGTACATTGATGAGGTTTTAGGCTCCAGCTTTTTGTAGGATGATATGTCTACTCTGCTCAGAATTTCTGCTTCCAGAGCTACATAGCTCAGTTTCAGTTACTAGCAGTCTTGCCCGCTTAGATTTCAGCTACTTTGTCACTGGACCTGGTTCTATAATAGCCCTCAAGGCATTAACCTCCTACATGTGATTCCAGGACCGCGTCTTTCTTCTCTGCCCAGAATTTGATTGAGTTTTTTGAAAGTTTTCTGTCCAAAGAAACCTTCTTTAGGGAACAAAAAGTTACCGATCACAAAGCCTAGATATGAAAACTCCATGAAATAATTTTCCATTATTGGCAGTTTTCAGTCTCCATGTTTCCTTCTTTAAAAACAAAAATTGACTAACCCCCTTCTACCAAATTCCATGAGAAAATCTTTCTGTAAAATTCTACTTAAAATACCATACCAAATTACTGCTTTAGATATCTGAGGATTCATGACATAGTTGTTGACTGAAAATAGAACACGTTTCATTCATACTTTTAATTACCTATAATTTACCAATCAGACATGGCCATTGCTAACCTTTCATTGTATAAACCTACCATTTATTTTCAATTACAGAAATCCTAATGTCTCAAGTATAAGCAGATTATAATTTTTGTATATTTTATTGATTCTGGTTTTTTTGAATTGGTATTTTCCCTGCTCAGAGATTAATACATTTATTATCAAGATGCTGTACCAGTCCTTGCTGGGATGAAAACATACATAGCTATTCTTCCAAATACATAAAATGTGAAGGAGTTTTAGGGCTTGCTTATGGCCTAATGCAAAGATTTAGGGAAGGTATTAATTTCTACTTTGATCGCATATATGTATGTTACTTGTTTTTTAATACATGATCTGAGCATATTATATTAAACTGTGTTTCTCTTATATTTAGGAGTATTGCAAAGACATCTTTCGATGTTGATAATGCAGTTTAATGTTGTCTCTAAAAGCGGGAATTCTGGATCAGTCAGTAGATATAATTCATTTCATCAGTTACTCTCCATAGACAGATTGTTTACAATGAAGGTCTATTCCCATGATTCCTGCTTAAAAAAAAAAAAAGACACACCTTCTCAGTCCAGGCAAAGGTGCTTCTTTCTTGTTTTTGATTTACTTTCTGTTTTTTGGTAGAATATATCAGCATATTTTATTCTTATGGTAGATATAGCAATTGAAATTAAATATAAGTCATATTGTAAAACACATAGTTAATATTAACTAGATACTAAATAAATATTTACACATATCATTCCGCTTAGTCTTCAAAATGACAAAGCCTTTTGGAGCAGCTAAACCTCAAGAAAGTATTTAGTAGACATTATTGATTCATAAAAAAACTGATTTTCCAGTTTTCAGATTTTACGCACCATATAAGAAAAAATCAGTAGCACATCATATAAGAATTTATTTCAGAATATTTATGATGGTTGAATTAATTTTACTAAAATAATTTATTGGCTTTCAAGTTGTCATTGTGCATTCTTTAAGTTCTGTCTTGTCCTTTGCTTTGTTTTTAAGTAGACATCTTAGGAAAGTTGTTTTTTTAGAATACATTGTTAAATTTGGATTCTAGATATTTTCAGGTTTTAAAATTTACAAATTAAATTTTGAAGTGAAAGGATGTACATTTTCTTTCTATACTATTTTTTCTCTTTTTAAACAGGGAAGCACTGAGAGAATTCAGTGCATGACATGTCAAAATAATTATAAAAATATTAACATCATAAATATTTGCCCTGGGGCTAGAAAATTGCTCAGTGTATAAAATACTTGCTGCAAAGTCTGTAGACTGGGTTCAGATCCCCAGTAACCAGGTAGTATGCCAAGTGTGACATTTAATGCATACCTGAAATTCGAGTGCTATTCAGACTGACACAGGATTCTGTTAGTGATTGCTCCCCAGTTAAATCTTGCTGAATCATGGAACTCCAGGTTCAGTGAATGAACTTGTCTGGAAATATAAAGTTGAGAAATATTGAGGAAGACACCTAGGTTAGCAATCTGGCTTCAACACACAGATATGCACGTACTTGCACAAACAAATATATACACATTCACTCAAAAATCAAATTTAAAAATAAATACAAATGCATACAATTGCAATTGAAGTCATCCATATCCATTTGCTTACATATAAATTGAAGTCTGAAGGTTTTACCTACATCTATACAGTAAGTTCTTGTGATATAACATTTGGGGTTCTTATGCTACTTACTGTATTATGTTGAAAAGAAAATTTGATCAAAATACCACACAGTGTGCATAATTGGTACTATGAAGTACTACTCCTTAGTTCCTACGCCTCAGATCAATTTGGAGGAAAATTCTTTACATAATCTACATATCGTACATTGGTTTAACATTTGTCAGAACCCGGATGGAATGCAGATCCTTGGCTTCTTTCTCTAGCTTGGCCTTGTATAGTAGAAATATTTCCAAATTTAAAGAACCCACAAGCAGTCTGTGCTTCTTATATTAATTAATCACAGGTTTTTTTAATGGTTCTTTTATTCTTACTCAAACTCTCTCATATATGTCCGTGTTTTTATCTGTGCTTATTCAAAGCATAGCCATCAGAAGAGCAAAGCCATTGGATACCATGTAGCCTAGCACTGGAAAAGAAGGAATAATTGATTAACAAGTATTATTTGAATAAGACTCCTAAGCCCATAAAATACAAATAGCAATGAGAAATAGGAACAAATAGAATACAATAGTAAGTGTAGCACATATAAAAGTCACAAGTGTCATGTATGACATGATTAGAAATTTTGACTCAAAAGAAAAAGGATTCACATTGTTTTGTAGTCCACAGATGATATCTTCCCTTTCCAAAAAAATAATGATCGTGTTTCTATTGCCTCCCTAGGTGAGATTAGAAGGAAATACTGGACTGGGACAGATTGACTTACAGTAGCATATATGATCACATTGTCAAGCAGGGAAGGAAACACAGCCTCGAAATAATACCATGGATAGGAACCAGTGAGTTCTTTGAAGTAACAGAGCTGAGAGCAGCTTCACTGGGGGAAGAATTAAGGAAACCCAGTTACTTACTCTTATCATAAGAGTTCTCTAGAGGAATTTGTAATATACTTCAGGAAGCCTTGTGTGTGTCTAAGTGCATTTCATTTTCAGGTATTCTCAGGGTGGTACTGTTTGTGCAGTTTTAAGTACTTTGGAATTGACCATAAACATGCTATAAATCACCTAACACTGGGCTCCACTTTTCAAAAGTATGAGCAGTTTTTTTTTCAGTCAAGTGCTTTTCAAATGTACACACTATGATCAATGTCTATGTGTTACAGAGAAAAAGGTGACTTATTTTTGCTTTTCTAGGTTATAACCTAATTAAAAATAGTTCAGATAAAAGCATTTCTTATTTTCAAGTACAGAAAGAAATGGTGAATGTTATAACCATGTCGTTAAACATCGAGATGTATCTACAACATGTTTTTCTCTAAAGGTTAGATGATTAACACTCTAGGGTGTGTGATTAATAAAGCCTTCCTGTAGTAACTCAGTTCTGAGCCTGAAACCCAAAGGCAGTTATGGGCAGCTTGGTAATATGGAAAAGGCAAGATTCAAACAGAATTTTATTTTAAATATGGAAAGAATCATGGGCCAAAGGCTTATGTAAGGTTGTAATGACTCAGCAGTATTGGTGGTTTTGTTTGCTTGTTTTCAGTTATGTGTGTGTGAATAAATTATGCCATATAAGTTCCAAACAGTTTCCAAAACAGTGAAAATAGATGCTTACAATTCCAAACTGGCTTTTGAAGGATCCGAGCTACTGTTTCATTAAGTGACCGTCATCACACCAGGATAGTTCTTTCCTGAGTGGAAGAAATTTCTTAGAATTAAAATCACCCAAGTAAAACGCACTCACTCTCAGGACTCAACATTCAAGTGACACTGTGATAAAGAGGAGAGATACTAAAATTCACTTTTGTTCCTTAGTTAAGAACATCAAAATTATTAAAGGACCTTTGTTTGAAGTAATTTCATATATGACTAACAAACAAAGCGAGACTATTCCTTTTGAATCATAATATTGAATTTTATATTTATTATCATGCTTCATAAAAATGATATCCTAGTAATCTAACTCTTCTGTGAATACTTAGCAGTGTGTTCAAATCTGGAAATCTTCCTTGTTTTGTCATATTCCTTTCTGAACAACAGTCCACCATTAATTGCATATTTTATCCTCAGTTTTCACAATTGGTTTTTAAATTACTCTTTTGTTTTAAAACAAGAATCTGATTTTTGGATTGACATTTTGGAAATGTAAAATTCTGTGTTGTATGTGAGACCTTTAAAGCCCATATGAAAGGTTGAGTACTTGAGAGTACTCCTAGAAGTTTATTAACAGTGATAAAATGCATTGGTTAATGATGGGTTGGCTAACTTGTTTATACTTAGTAATAATTAATTCCTCATACCTATGGAGAGAAGAAGGATTAAAAATAGTAATCTACATACCAATTTCACATTGAATCCCCTTTTTTTCTTTTTTTATTTAAGTAAAAGTTTGAATTGACCTGTAATGGTGATAACATGAGTTAGTCAGGGTCACAAAGAAAAGAGAATTCTTCTTCTTATTTTTTGCTCTTGTCTACAAAATGCACCCACATCAAAGCAATAATTGATGTTATCTTTGAATGATGATTTTGTACTATAAGTCATAAGACCACTGAAATGTATTTAATAGAAAATCATTACATTCTTAGCACTTTTAACTTCAGTACTGTGAAAAAATGAGCTGATGAAACTGGCTCTCCTTTATAATTATGTTTTTGCTTGGGAATGTAATGATTGGTTAAATATAACATTATAAGCTTCTCTTGTATCTATAAGGTAAGTACTTAGAAGTGTATGTTTGGCAATTTATTTCAGTATAATGCTGATAAGTAATCATATGTTTAAAACTAATAAATGCATTTGGAGATTTGGGAATAAATTCTCATTATAAACCTTTTGTGTCAAAGGGGAAAATCTAGTTATTAGAAATTTTATATATGTTTATGTACATATATATTCAGTATTTAAAATAATTTAACATGTAAGTATAGAAAGATAAAAGCATAGCCACTCTGAAAACTTTTTAGGGGTGATAATAGTTCTAATTTGCTTAGTATATAATAGTAATTTTAAAGAGCACTTTAAGGCAAGTTCCATTAATTTCTCATTAACTTATTTCTAAATATATTTAGATGGCTTATTATTTTCCATTCTGATCTGAGAGAGGCAGCACAGAACCAAGGAGCCATGAGAAGTCCCTGCCAAGTGTCACTGCTTGGAGATGAATTCGGTAGATGACAGGCAACTTAGTGGCAGTCCCTTAGCAGCATGTTCTCTGTTTAAAAGGAATGTAGACGATAACTCTAGTGTGTCTATGCTGGCAACTGAGATGAATGAATAATAAAGAGGCAATAATACCATTTCCTAGATTCTAACATAAAACAGAACACTACTAATCCCCCACTGCCCAACATACAAAAATACTCCAGAAACAGGTGTTCAAATTCAGTGACATGGAATTTCAAAGCTTTTCCACAATGCCTAGGTGAATTAGACTTTTAAAAGCTGGGTTGAATCTATAATTTAGTCCATAAGAATGTTTCCTGCCAAATTCCTTAAAATTAATAAGTTCAGATTATAAGAGAATGCATCTATTAGAAGATTCAGTGTTCATAGTGGCGATAATTAAAACAATATTACTAGTTTATCTCCCTCACTTTTCTCTTCTTGTCTACATACACTGATGAGCATAGAAACATTTTCAGAACTGTAGTGATTTTCTACTGGACACATATATAAGGTTTGAGTTCTTAGTCCTGAAGATTGAGTTGTAGTGAATCCAGTTTGGGCATCACTTCCAGATTAAATCATCCTCTAGAATTCTTTATAGAGATGGAGAGAAAGCAGGTAGGGAAGAAACCAGTCTCTGGAGACCAAAAGTCTGCCAGACAGATAACAAAAGGTAGGAAAGAAAGAATTCAGGAACTTCTAGTGCCACTTGTTCAACAACTTAAAAGGAAGATTGGCTTTAGAGGCTGGGCATATTGAATGGAAATGGGAAGGTTAGAAAAGCAACTGCCTAATATGATTCTGTTTCTCTCATAAGACATCCAGTAATGGCAGACACTACACCACTGCAGAGAGCATTTCTAGCATTTAGGGACGTATTTGTGCCCCTGGGTTTCACAACTCAATACAGCAAACACATTCATAGACTAAGTTGCACTCTCTGCATTGTGTCTCGCATTAGAAAACAAAATAACACTTATCTTAAGCTTTTGATTGTCTCAATTTTTCCCTTGTCAAGGATGATTTCCTTAAAGATTTATAAATTGCATAATTAAATTCTGGCACCTTAGTTATTAAAGTTATCAGTGTCATTTATAGAACAGTTAACATTTGCAGAAGATTTTAACATAGCACCATATCACCTTCAAGTAGTCTAAGTCATACTCATTGAGCATTAGATGAAATATTTTTATTTTCAGGGTGTAGCAATTCCCGGTTTCTTACTTTAATCTCAAGGAACACAGGCTTCTTCTCAACATGGCAAGGGTATCCAGTGTTTTATTATTCCTTTTGTAAGAGAACACAAATGTCTAGTACACCATACTTGTATAAAATGTATTATTCTGAAAACCAGCGATAAATGTAGTTATTGTCATACTTCATGCACTTTAGAAATTCCAAAGCCATAGGTGCTGTCATATAACTTTATAAGTAGTGGCTTAAAATGTCGTTGCCTACTTCAGCAAAGTAGAAAGAACCAAACCATATATTCTGTTGAAGGCAAAACTATCAGAAGAAAAGTCTGTTTGAAAGGGCTTAAAATGAATTATTTCCCTCTTAACATTCCCTGGTGTTTAGTCTGCTGGAAAAAGAATGCTTGTTAGAAGTGTGGAAAGCAGCGCCTTTGCATTAAAGGAAGCATCCAACTTGTTTTGTTTTCAGACCCCTGGCATCAATGTGTACAATCAACCTCATGTCCCCAATTCAAAGAAATTTTTCTTCTTTCTTGTGTCTGAATCCTGAGCATCTAAATTGACTCTACCAGTAGCGGGATTTAACAGCATATGAGAGCCAGAGACTTTTAGACAAATGTTTGCTGTGTTCTCCCTCAACCCCCCAATTAGTTTATTGAATAAGTTGATTTCTTTATCGGGTTTATAACATAAAGACCTACGTTGCTCTTCATTCAATACATCCTTCCTCTTCTTTATCCAGAGATCAAAATGGGCAGTCATCTTCTATGGATGGATCGGAACACAGAAAGCAGTTGAGATGTCAGTCTTTCCCAGTTGTCAATCAATAAAACCCAATTCCATTCAATTTGTAGAAGGAATCCCTGTGCATACAAACATGGTCATTTTTTAAATTTATACAGGAGCACACTTGAACTAGATCAGCTAAATCAACTTCATAAAAGAAGCCTTGAGATGGAGTCACACTGCTACATAGAAGGTATATGAATCAGGACACTGTAGCATTATTCTAAGAATGGAAACAAAGATCAATGGAGCAAAAGAAACTGCTAAGAAGTCAGCCTGCACAAATATGGCAAATTGATTTTTGACAAAAATAAAAAATTAATTCAATAGTAGATCAATGGAAATGAACTATGATCAACACTTTACAGTTTATACACAAACTTGCACACTTGCACACATGTACACATGTGCCTGCATGCCTGCTTGTGAGTGCTGCACACACACACACTCCATGGTGAATGATTATACAACTGTATACTTTTGAGTAAATATTCTCTGTATAAGCATATTCGATTTATAAGTTATAAGCTATTCTCTCTCTTTTTTCTCTTTCTACTTGTGTGTGAATCATTATCACATATCACCATATCACCTTAAATTAGTCTAAGTCATACTTATTGAGCATTAGATGAAATATTTTTATTTTCAGGGTGTAGCAATTCCTGGTTTGCAAAAGCACATTTCTAAAACTGTAAAGGTTTAGAAAAAAGAACATTTGGTAACCTTTTTCGATTGTTACTAAGTAGAACTTTCATACACAACCACAAAGCAAAATCCAGAGAAAATAAAAAAAAAACAACTTTGTTAAATTGTAATTGTTAGTCTTGGTAATAACAGTTGACAAGATTTAAAGATAGTCCCTTCCTTTGGGAAATACTTTATATTACAATGGACTCTCAAAATTAAATGACAAGGTAACAAAAAGATTTGGATAATCCATTCATCATATTGCATTAGTGACCTATACTCCCGTGAAAAATTATACACTCTAATTAGCAATGAGGTATTCATTGGTCATTACTACATGCTCACTTTATTAAGCAAAACATTTAACCATAATAGTACCATGGATATGCAAGAAATATATTTTACTCTTTTAGAGGATATAAAAATATACAGCTATTCTAGAGAAAATGGAAATTTCTTATGAAGTTAAATATATATTTTTATGTATCACAATTTTTGCTTCCAGATTTTGCCCTCAAAGATTAGTATTATTGTCACAAAAAAATTGAATGTGAATATTTCTAGAAATTCTTTTCCCAAACAGGAGTCAACCTAGATATCATGGAGGTAAATGAAAAGCTAGACGTATGTAAGATGCACATAGACAAACTTGCATTTGTGTTGTAATAAGGGGATAAATTGAGGGAATGCATTCTTTTCTTTCCCTATGATTGCCCTAAGAACTCACGTTATAGCTAGCAATTTTACCTGAGCTATCTTTCCATGATAAAATATTATTTTTAGTGATAAATGTACTACTAAAACAATTACTTAGTTTAAACTAAAAAACTAGTTTCCCCAAACTGAAAATAATTTATTGCAATTGTAAGATGTTTCAGTTATATATAGTATATAATTATAACAGAGGAGAAATCAGTAGCTGTCACATGTTACAGGTTAGTAGTGATTACCAGAGAGAATAAGAGGAAATTAAACTGATTTACAGCTTGCTTGCTATATACTACTTGTTGCATCGAACTCCAGATGCTAAATATAGAACTCTATGGCCCTTCAAATATTCATATTACTGTATACTAAGTAAAAACTAAGTGATAATAGCCAAAGCATATGTAGCATAATCATGTGGATATAGTGTGTACTGAGGCTACTTCTGTCTCCACAGCAAGTGATTATACAATTGCACATTATTTGAGTAAGTATTCTCAGTGCAGAGTGTTTCCTCATTTGTCTTTTAAAAAGATAACTGAGTCAAATAGTAAAATGTAAGAGGAAAAGTTTATATTCATTTGAGTAGAAGACAAGCATGAGAAAAAATAAAGATTGATTTAACAATATCAGCAAATTCAACAGCTCTAAGATTCTCACCTCAAGTCCCAGTAAATGGGCAGCACTCATCTTAATGTGGCAAACAAATATGGCTAAACATGGATACTGGGAGGCATCTTAGGAAAGAGTACATTGTTCCAGGTGAAAAATGCCATATGAAGTTGTTTCTATTTTTGGAAATAGTTTAATAATGTATGTTTGTAAAGATTTAAAGGTTTATTTATGTAAATGATCATCATTTGAGGTATGTTGTGCATTGAGAATATTGTCAAAATAATTTGCAAGTTTGACAGTGGATTCAGGATAATACTGTCTAGAATCATGATTCAAAATTTCCAGTGTAACTTTTGATAATTTTAAATCCTATTTGTAACACAGCAAGGATTGGGAAACAATACTAATATTATAATAATGAAATTTGTATAAAATTTTGAATTATTCTGGTATTCCTGTGAAATATTTGTAGGATGAGAAAAATATAGATCCCACCATTAGACTGTAGCTTGTAATCAATGTTTAAAAAATGTCAGGGTACTAGTCTTCAGGTATGTCCCTGCAAAAGAAAGAGAGATTATGTGAGCTTTGGCAAGTTGGATTCTATAGAAAACTTTTCACCATCATGCAAGCCACTTTAGCAAATGTTGCTGGAATGAAATCAGTGATTATTGTAATCACACCCTGGCGATTAAATATTAAACAATATTTGTCATGCTTCATTAGATATTGCACCACCCACTATGAGTTAGCCTTTTAGAAGGGGCTGATTTTGACAGCCCGGGGAGCCCAATCATGTCTAAGAACCTCTTGAGGGGATATAGTTGACATAGATTGGAAACTACTGGTATTTATTAATGTCCTTCCTTTTCCAGATGGAAGACCTGTGAACCTATTTCCATCCCTCAGATCAGAGAATAAGTTCATGTCACTAGTACATATTTATCTCAGATCATAGGTTGTACAAAAATCTAGCCTTCAACAACCTATGAAGAACAATACCTAAAATTGGAAAAAGAATTTCATAGTTATAATGTACATGGAAAATAAAACTAATATTAAACCAAATATCAAATAATTTCATAAGGATCTTATAAAATGTAAAAAAAATTAAAAAGGATGCAAAAGCATAATGAATCTGAGTTTCTACATGTTTTTATTTCTATCTTTCATTCCCCACCTGAAGGAGCAAAAGAGATATAAAGAGAATTCAATGGGATATTATAATATGATTTTTTTAAGTTAAAAATCACCTCAGATGGGAGCTAGAAAGATTACTCAGTAGTTAAATAAACTAGTGGCTCTTATGGAGGACCCAGATTTGTTACCCAACACCATGTCCTGATTCATTACCATCTGTAACTCTAGTTTCAGGGAACACAATACTCTCCTTTGACCTGTATAGACACCAGGCATGCACAAAGTGCACATACATAAATGTAGGCAAAACACTTATATACATAATATAATATAAACACATGACAAGGGATCCCATTGTAGATGTTTGAACATTTCTCCATGTAGATCTGGGATTTAGATTATTGCATTTTATCAATTTACAAGTTGTATGTCATTTATTCATTTCATGTTCCTTACTGTACTTGGTAGGCTTTCTAGTCCAGTGACAAAGAGGTGATGTGAAATTGGGTCTCCTTGCGTGGGAGAAAACCTTGAGGTCTCTCACCATTTTGTACGTGCGTGTATATATAATATATATCATATATCATATCCACACTAAAAATACAGCTTATATTTGTTATTTCATTATTTTATTGCAATAAATTGATAACTTTATAAAATTTATGACATAATTATACATTTGTTGATTCATACATTCATAAGATTATTATTAATTTGATAATACATTATATTTTATGCTTGCTCAATGCAGTTGAACAATTTATTTCACATTTACTGAAAATTTCTAGAGTTGATGTAGATAATTTGGCATTTTCAGAATATTCAATTACTCTATTTTGATAACATAAAATCTTGTCTCTCTGATTTTATGATCGACCTAATATTCACATCTAAGGTGCATATAAGTGGCATAGCATATTTATTTCACAAATACGGTTTAATTATTTCAACAAACACGATTTAGTCTTACTGTATACATTTTTTAGTCTTCTCAATTATGTGTTTTGTTTTTAACTTATGATTTGAACTTCACAATTTTACTAGGCTAACATGTCTCAGAAAGTGGCATATCTTGGGAATAGCTTAATATTTATTGTTGATGATATAAATACTTTAGTGAACATGATTTACTAATGCAATGAGCTTTGGTGACTATTGTTGAAGAACTAAAAGAAGAATATTATCAAAGATGAATATTATATTCTACAAAGCTTAATCAACATAAGTGTTGACTTGCTTAGGTGTGTTGATCTGATTGCTTGTACCAAAAAAAAAAAAAAAAAGATTTTCCAAATGTTTATTGACTCTAACAAATAAAATAACCAAACCAAAACTAACAGCAAATCACATTAAGATCTGTTTTGTTATGAGGAAATACATACTCCGCAGAAAGCTAAAGAGTTGTAAAGATCTATAGCTAGAATTAATAAATGATGCCAATAGTTCTGAATTTCTTTTTTATTTTTTCTTTTCCATCAAATTAGTACTGTTTCATAGTTGGATAATGTTGAATGAATTTTCAGACATCCCTGAGCACAGATAATGAGAATTTTGCTGTTTATACTAAAACTGTATGCTCTTTAGAGTGAGTTAGTTGTATGTTAGTTAGTGAGTTATTTGTGTGTTCATAAAAAGCCAAATGGCTTCTCTGCACTAAACAGAAACTAGTCTCTTGCTTTCCAAGCAACTTTAATTGATAAGTACAGACATTCTTAAACTTTGATACTGTGTTACTGTTAAAATCGTAAGCTTTTATATTTGCAGTTTTTGAAGCTCTGGGATCATAAACCATACATTCTTTGTCTTGTGTTTCTTTACACTCCTCTATCCTTCTCTTTCATAGATATTTTTGTTTTCATTTTTTTCTCTGTATTTTTCTCTAGCTTGACCCTCTGCTTTTAACTTTCTTCTTGTTCTTGCTGAATAACTTTTTCTCTCCCTTTCTTTTATTTCTCTACCTTCCTCTAAACAATTGTAGGTAACGGTACTGATGTGATGTTCACAATTATGGATGAATGTATTTATGAACACACATTCTTTTATAATCCTTTATTCAAAGGGAGAATGTACTTTACTAATATGCATGGATTTTCTGGAAACCGTTCTTAGGATGAGAGGAGAAAAGTTTCTTCAGTCCTCATAATGCCTCACTGAACACAATACTTAAGAAGTTACACCTAACTAATACCATTGAAGGCATAATACTATTTACAGTGACTATATGATGTTTTCTATCTTCCAATTTTCCTTTGCTCCTTTACTTTTTTATTAACATACTATAATCTTTTTTTTTTGAGCATGTCCAAAATATTTATATATGGCTCTTTCCTGGCAGTAATAAAGAACTTGATACAAATTTTTAACCAACTTAAATAACAAGATATATTCTGTCAAGTTTGCAGAATTGCTAAATTGGTAGATACTTTTGAATTAACCAGGACTTTTTGCAACATTGTGACATCTATTTAGTTTGGCAATAGTCATTTTACTGAGAGTCAAACTTTTCCTTGAATTTGTTAGTTTGTCATTATGGGAATAATAAGAAGTTTCATCAATTCAAGTTGAGGTACACAGGATGCTTCACTGAATCCAGCCTCAGGTACATGATTATGAAAATACAGGCTACCAGTTGTTAAATACAATTTGAGTAAAACTTGAATTCATATTGCTCAGCTACCCTTGCATGTGGCTTGCTAAATGTCATTGCATCGACATAAAAAGAAAAGTTTACAGATTAAGAGGACTGCATTTTTATCATCTCAGACTTTTAATAGACAAGGATAATATTTTCATCATTTTCAATATATTTTCAATTTACTTTTTCAATATATTTTCAGTAATTCAAAATACTTTCAATATTTTCCTGAACCCACTTTTATTTTTTCCAGCAACACTTCACAAAGCCAAATAAATGTAATGATTACATAGAAAGCAAAAAAAAAAAAAAAAAAAAAAGAAAAAATACTGTTTTAAATTAACCTTACTTATAAAGGAAGCACACATTTCACTGCAATGAGCCTTACCTTGGCCTGCTTCTTCCATGGGTTACATGTTCCGCCTGTCTGATACTTGTATGCTGGATGGTCTTGTACTTCCTCATTGCTGCTCCAGTGCATAATAGCGTGATATGAAGAAATGCAGAAAACAAGAGAAGCATTGTCACCAAGTCAGCTGCACGAAGAAGTAACGTGTGTGTGAATGTACAGTATAGGGAGATCTATGAAAGATCCAGTCTATTTCTCCCAAAAGACTCTGTTCCATGATACAAGGAGAATTCAGTTCTTGTTGGCAGAACTCCATGTCAGTTTGGAAGCAGTAAAAACGACAAGGCTCCCTTTTTAATGTCTTTACTCTTAATACTTAAGTAACTTTCAAATTTTTTATTTTGCTCCAGAAAGTATTACCCATTAGGTTGTTTGATAGTAGGTTTGATAGTTAGAATGTAGTTTAGAATGAATTTAAAGTGAATCCAACCATTTATGATCTGCTTGTATCTATCCTTTCCTAGTAAAATTTTGAGGAAAGTCCATCTATCTCTTAATGGAGTAGATGACTTTGCATGATATTACATGAGGAAGGGCATAGAATCCCAGCAGATGATGCAATTATGTATAAAAATGAGTGCTTTTAAATAATGCACACTTTAATATGAAGAAATTAGGTCATTTTCCCACTCCTCCCACAAATGTTCAATCTTAACATCTGTGTAAAGAAACAACATTGATAGCGTTATCCATCCTTGTACAAAAGGATAATGCCAGTTTTGACAGGTTCATTGTTTACTTTAACAGGTAATTTGTGGACCGGAATCATTTAATTGTTCTGAGTACATAATTACATGTCAGCAATTTCCAATTTAATTAAAATGTACAAATCTGAAGATTAAGAGAATTTTTGAATTATTAATCATTTTTCCAACTAGGAAATCTTGTTGCTCTGCAGGAGATTTGTCCAGTGTACAACTATACGTATTTTTTTTCCTTCTCTTTCACAGACAGACAATTTTCCCGCAGAGCCCAATTACATGGGCAGCAGGCAGCAGTTTGTTCAAAGGTAAGGCCTATTAAATAACTTTCTCGGCTTCCCCATTTGCATTCGTGTCAAAATTGCTTTGCAAGAGACTACACTCCAGGTTTAAACTGGTAGAGACAACACTCTCTCCTCTTTTTCTTCATGTGTATTTCAGTAGCTCCACGTTTAAGGACCCAGAAAGAGCCAGCCTGAGAGACAGTGGGCACGGGGACAGCGATCAGGCGGACAGTGACCAAGACACTAACAAAGGCTCCTGCTGTGACATGTCTGTTAGGGAGGCACTCAAGATGAAAACTACTTCAACTAAAAGTCAACCACTTGAACAAGGTGAGTGACGTCCTCCAGTGCTTACTGAGTGGAAAGTCATATTCATAAACCTATCAGGACTATCTCTTTGCACAGTGGACTAGACTGTTGATAATATAACAGAGAAAGTGCAAAGCTCACCATGGTCCCAAACAACAAAACTTTTCTGTATCACACTCATAATTGATAACGACCTTGAAGCTTCTTAAAATAGGAACTTGATTCTACTCTAGAGGTTCTGATTTTATGGAAAGTTTCCTAACTTTGCCTAATGTAGGTTTGACTAACAAGGAAAATTTGGCATGCTTGGTATTTAAGAACGTTATGCTATCATTTATACTATAAAATTGGACAACTATTTTAGACGAAAAACTTGATACAGATTTTATACTTCTTATCCATGTTGGTTTATTTTTCACTCTGATTGTAGTGTCAAAATAGATTTTTACATTTGCAATAGTAGCCAAGACAGATTCGATCACTCTGGATTAGCATCTGTGTGTTGTCATAGACACCAAATAAGCGTGAACTTCTTTACAGTGATACGTGAAAGAGAAACGTAAGGTACTGTGCATGGATTACCCTTCTCAAAGTTTAATTTTAGTACATTTGGTTTAACTTCATACGAATTTCGATGTTTTAGTTATCTCAATCACTGTGAGATATTCACTAATGATTTCTTCAGAGACAACTAAGATTCTTTCTAGTGTGACACAATGAAGAGATTTTAATGCTGTTTTACATAAAATAAAAAGAAATTTCACATCAATCAAATTTTGTTAACAAATATATGCTGAGATTGCTTAAATATTAGTCTTCAGGATATCAACAGTATTTATGCATATATAATATATATTCTTATAGATTCCTTCCAATAAAAGGTAACATTTAAACTAAGAGCATGTAGCTTCTCGGTCAGTTAGTGATGGCTCTAAAATACATTTTGCTGCTTTGGAGTAGATGACCTTAGGGAGTTTTCAAATCATATTGAAACTTCACTAGAAACATGCATTCACCTACACGTCAAAATGTCTATGCCTATATATTTAGATGTATTCCAAGCAAAAGGAACTTTATATTCATCATCAAACAATAAATATATGTTTACATTAAATGTTATATTATATTTAAGGATGACCTTACATAAGTCTTTGTTTGCATCATAAGGTTTATACAAATGACTTTTTCTATATTTTATCATAAAAGCTTTCTGGGTAGTGAAACAACTCTGTTTTAACTTATTCTCAACAGAAACAAGTGGAATACTTCTCCAGTATGCACATTTCCTGTAGCCTTAGATCACTACTTGAAGAGACTTAAATGGTCATGGGAAAGTGTTGTTCTATGATTGATATAAGTCTTTTAGGCACATTTTATTACTTGATCTCATTTTATGAATATACAGCACAAAACTGGCCCTCTTATGTGAGTTTGTTAGATAAGGAGACCAAGAGGTAACATATATCTGAATATTGTTTATAAAGCAATATACAGTCAACAAAGTTTATATATGATATATGTTGTGACATCTTTTTAGTGTATTTTTAAATAATAAATCACAGCAATAAAATCTTCTCTAAACATTCACTGTAATACTACAACCCCATTCTATATATTAAGCTGTAGGAGTAGTATATTTGCATATTTTCATCTGTAGAAAAGAAAATGTCTATCTGATTGTGCTTGAAAATATAAAACACTGTATCTTCAATTTCTATATCAAAAGATATTGTCTTAGGAAAGTGATTATCTGTCTTAAAAAGTCAAAGTTATTGTATATTTCAGCTAACATTATTCATGAAAAAAATTACTAACTTAAAGGTGAAATTTCCAATAGAAATGCCTCCTGGAAAGTAAGTAATTTATACACATTAGTGTGAAATAAACAGGAAGTCCTTATGAAGCTGAAAGATTAGCTATAACATTTCCTTTATTTGTGGATTCATTCACTTTATTGATTACTTTAGTAATACTCATTTTAATATGTAAGGAATGATGAATGATTTGGAAACATCAGATTAAATTGGTCCTGAATGGTGCCTTTACATAACCACAGGTAATTAGTACAGTTGGCATCTCTTTTTCTTGTCTCTCTCATCTCTACTCTACCTTATCTATCTGTCTGTCTTTCTTCTCTATATGTATGTTTTTTCTTTCTGGCTATCTAGATCCACAGAAGAGAAATAGAATTTGCTAGGTTCTAACTACTAAGTAAAAGAGAGGAAACTTTATTAGAACATTAACCAATCTAACCTAAAATATCTAAAAATGTCATAACATAAGAAAGTAAAGGTTATTAAAATTTATTAACTTTTTGACAGGCTGAAGTTTAATAGTAGAAATATATCTGAGCCAAATGTGCATTTTATATAAATTTTGTCTCTAAATGGGAGGATTTGTTCCTGTGGCCATTTCAGTTCACGTTGATTGCTGTGATGAAATATCAAGGCACCATTAATGAATAAGTTAATACCTGAGTTGAGGTTTGCCAAGCTAGAGAAGAATATCGACGTACCTGGTCTGCACCAATCAAGCACGAATCACTCACTGTTCTTAGTTAAGTGTTATTCATTTAATCCCAAGCATTTAACTTTTAAAGCATTTATAAATAGGTAAGCATCATTGCTCTCACATTTAATAGAGGCTTATACTTTTAATGCATGCCAGTCACAAGTAGTGAAGGCAGTACTTGAAATAAAATAGTATAGAACTAAGCAACATCAAAAATAGACTTTCAGAGCTTGCTATTCAGTCGTGTTTTATACAATGTACATGATGAGCAGTGCAATCAGAAGACATTAGAAATATTGAGCATGTATGTAGCGAATTTTGGTCAATATATTCTGAATAATTTGTGTGAGAAGCAGCATGACAGGAATTGCCACACATGTGAGTGAGCATGTGTAGAAGGCAACTTTCTTTACTGTTGATGACAGCCACAAACTAGTGATGATGTCATGTAGAGTTTAAGTACAAAATCCTAATTTTCAGTACAACCAACAATCTCCAAAGAAAACAAGAATGGAAACAAAATAAAAAGAAATTATTTGCCTATTTTTCTGACAAATTTTACAATAATACTTCATATGATTTTAGTTAAAAAAAAGTCAGCGTCATATTTCATTTTACATTTTTGTGTCATTTCCTTTGGATTATTTTCCTGCTTAAATGATGTCTTTCTACAAAAGTAATGCATTTTCCTCAATTATAGAATTTCAAATTCATAAACAAATAGCAATTCCAAAAACATCCTTAATACTTCCAAATAGTATTTGCCATGATAATAATGTTCTTCTTTTTGAGAAAACAGAAACCCCTTGACGTTTTGTTTTTGTTTTTGCTTGTTTGCTTAAATTTCACTTTTTTCTCCACTTTGGTGTTGTTACTTTTTTTCATCCATTTGTTCTGCTTCTGATAGTTCTGCATTTTTGCTTCCATCAGCTTAATAATACCAAATACAGAGCACTGGTATGCATTGCCCGTTTTTTTAGCAAAAAAATACTTGAAAGGATTCAGCAGCTAATTGAAGGTGTGATGTACTGTACTGCAGCTGAAGATAGCTTTAAGGATTTTATGTTAATAAAACCTCTAGGAGAAATAAGCTATTTTAGTATCTTTTACTGTGTTGAAAAAAAATCCTAAAGATTGTACTTAAGTTCATTTTATTTTGACTGCAATTTTAACCTCTTTCTGAATTTGTTAAATATATTTTCAATGTGTCCCTTTTAACCTTTATCAAATGATACAGGACCATGATTGAATGGATGCATAAGCAGATGATAGGCAGATGAGTAATTAGAAAGCCATACAAACTCAGCTTGAATAAATTTAATAGCATATGTATGGTGTAAGAAAAGTAAATATTTTTATAATATTCAATCAACCATTTTATGAAGAATGACCAGAAACTGATCAAAACACATTTTGATTCATTTTACTTTCATTGATTAATGTTTTAGATAATAAATTACTTACATCAAGAGTTAACAAAATACATACAAAGCTTTTTACCTTATTTCTTACATAAAGAAAAGCACATATGGTTTTATTAAGAATAAAGCTCTGTTGGTAGCTTTTGAAGTCTACTTAGATTTATGGCTCAGCAGATTATTCATGCTTCAACGTCTTTATGGAAGTCTTTTACTTTTGGGTTTCTTTTCAGTAGAAATCCTATAAATGGCTTTAATGTTAATAAGTTTATCATCCCAAATGATTTATAAATATTACCTAAAAGAGTCATTTTGTTCTATTTCTAAGTAGTAAATGGATGTTCCCTCTTGTAGACTTAGTCCAACATATTTACTTCTCTTGGCTTCTGTTTCTCCTTAACTGGCAAAATCTTCGGCCTACATGCTAGGGATTGAATGTTTGTGTCCCTCTTCTCCCTACCCCAAGCAAAGTCATACGCATTCCCAAGCAATGACATTTGAAGATAGGGCCTTTGTGAGATGACCAAGGTTAGATGGGACAACAAAGATAGAACCTTCATGGTGGATTTAACACTAAGGAGAGAACCTAAAGAGTTTGTTTTATTTCCCTATCATCTTTTAGGAACACTCAAAGAAAAGGTTTTACAAGCACACAATGAGATAGGAGCTCTGTTAAGACAAGAGCAGAGGCCTCAGGATGCAACTGCCTTGCTGGCACTGTGAGTGTCTCAGCTTCCAGAACTGTGAGAAGATAAGTTCCTGCAGGGTAAACCAGGCTGCCTGCAGCATCTTCTGACTACAGGTCAAACTCTCACTGACACACAAAGTCTGGCATGAAGACATCACATGTGTGAAACTATGTAGGTGTTTTGAAGAGGTGCGTTACAATTGAGGTTTGGGTGAGGGTTTGGAAAGAGAGTTAAGACTTTCCTCTCTTAGACCAACTATCTCATCTCCCCAGTTGTACCAGGTCTAGGGTGACAGGAGATAGTGAGAATCTGTATTCATCTGTGACCCTGGCTACTAAGATGCTGTGGGTGGACACCAGTGAGAGAAGTTTCTGCAATCTAGATAACAATGATCATTTTAAGTAGATCCTGGCAGAAATTAGGTAGATGCAAAGCAAACAGGCTCCCCAAATTTTAGCAGTCTATCTATCTATCTATCTATCTATCTATCTATCTATCTATCTATCTATCTATCTATCTATCTACCTATCTATACACATATACATATACATCATATACATACACATCATATACACATACACACACACTCACACTCACACACACACACACACACACACACACACACACACACACACACACACACATATGTATGCTCCTTTCCTGGTGATAACACATGTGGGGATTCTGGAGAATTACTTAGTGACGTCTGAAAGTAGAATTCCTCAATTCTAAAACACAGAACTAGGCCTGAATTTGTGGTTTTTAATCCTGGGGCCAGAAATAGAGGTATTTGAGGGATAGAAATGGGGCAACTGAGCAAATTCCCAAACTTGAAAACACTAGCAGCTTCTCCATCAGTTTGCACAGAAACATTTGGAAGATGATTAAACCATCAGATTGATTAGGAATGGAACATGTACTTGACCTACTTTAAAAATTCCCTCTAACTGGAACTGCCTTCAGTCTAGCCCTTCTGCTTTTCTGCTCTATGCTACTGTTTCTGTACTATGACTCACAACAAAACCCCTTACCCTTCCCAGATCTTCCCATGGGGGCAGAAGAAAATGTACTTCCACACAACAAGAGGAGATGATGACCTAGTCCTGTCTCTCAGCAGATGTTTTCCAGTCTATGATGCTAATAAAAAAACTCATTAACAACAAATTTATCTTAGGAAGGAAATTGAAAACCATTGTCTTAGAATAAGAGTAAAAAGGAGCTGTTGAATATTTAATGTTAAAAACACACACACATACAAAAATATAAACGTCATTACTTCCTCATAATTCACATAAGTGACTTTTTCAAAATCATATTATTTGTGAAGTCTTGTAAGAACTTCATAGCCATGTAAGATTTTCTTAAGCCATTTTTATCCAGCAGCATGTCAGTGGCCATAGACTCCTTAGATGCCTTCCAGACAGTTCTGAACTCACCTTGTTCTCTTGTATAGGAAAATATCATTCAACAAATTGTGCATGTTACAGTTGGTTTTTTCCTTGTTTACTGTTATAGTTGTGCTGTAGTTCAGCTAGCTAAGTTTCAGCGAATCTCCTTTCTTCAATGCAGACATATGCTTTCACTGTCCAGCACCTGATATTATGCAAACATATTTTATCCTTCATGTTCATTGCTTATTCTAAACACTAGTATGAATATTGGAGTAATTTATAATAGACTCAATATCATGTTGAGAATTTCTTTTCTTTAGTTAGTATAGAAATGGTCTTTCCTGAAAAATTTACTCACAAATTTTCATCCAATTAAATTTACCCAAAACCAAAAGTATAGAATTAAATTTCTCCAAACTCAAAATGATTACACTTCCCAATATCTTCCCAAAAAGCAACAATATTTACTTTTTATGGGTTTTTAAAAATAATATTTTACTAATATTTAGTATATTTTTTTAAAAAAACTTAGGATCATACCTTTAAACTCTAAACATTCAGGATGAATTTTACCTTTTTAATTAAACAACAATAAAATAATTTAATAGATGTAATATGTACCCATACCCCAAACTTTTGTAGTTTTTTACTTTAATAATGTAATTCTGGTATTAGAGGCTTTCTGATTTTTAATCATTATTACCTTTTCAATCATTAAGGTTAGGTGTAAAGCTTACATGTAACCTGTATTTTGATAAAATGAATTCACTAGTCATAAGGGTAGTAGCACGGGTGATTGTACTTTTAGTTTCATAATTGTCCATTCGGCAGCTCTTTCTATTCTATATTACCAAATTCCTGTAACACACAATTGAAAATTCAGTCTCCAACAGGCACATCAGATCTGTGTAGAACTTTCTATTCTTTATGAATCTGAAGATATAAGCAGTTAAATGTTACAATTCTATTGTGCATTCTGGAATATTTGTTACATACTAATATCCAAGGATAAGAAAGTACATTGTTCTAGATACAGTCATTGATACTGTTACTCCTGTAACATTTGTTACTCCTGTAACATTGTAACATTGTTACTCCTGTAACATTGATACATTGTTACTCCTGTAACATTTATCACCAAACACTGAGACTGTGCATTTCCTCACTGTTTACAACTTTTACAGTTCTTTTCACAACTTTTAGAGGAATGCTGGATGCAGAGGAATTTTCATGCATTTGGTTGCTTGCTCATCCTGTTAATAAAGAATAACTCTGCCAGTGGATACGAAGATGTATTAATGTCTGGACTGTGTCTTCAAAAACTTTTGCTATTGAAGAGAAATTGGCACATTAGATATTAGAGAAGTAAGTTTTATGCCCACATGAATAACGTTATTTTGGAAGGAAAACCTGGTCCAGATTAAAGTTCCTGAAGATTTCTGTGAAATGGGAGACATCTAAACAATTCCTTCTGCTAACCTAGCAGAGTGAAGGTGGAGGAGAGGAGGTGACAGGACCCTCTCAGTAGCACAGATGAAATCAAGCAATGTGTGAGAAGATGCTTTTAGGAGCAGGTGGGTGGGGAAGTGTGTGTAGGAATGACAGGTGAGACTGGAGGGCCAGCTGGAAGCTCAGTGACATGAAGTAGGATGGATGATCCCTGGATCATCAGAGGGCAATAGCTCAAACTTTTATTTAGAGGAAAACGTTCAGGCATTAGTTTGGGAGACAGAAAGACAGCTAGGATGGAAGAGAAAAGTGATGTTGGGGCAGAAGGAGGTAGCAGGGATGGCCACAGCACAGAAGTTTTGGTACCTGCATTAGAGCCATAGCAAATTATTAGTTCATTATTATGTGAACTGAAGGTATAAGCAGCAAAGATTTCTGTGTTACTTTTTCTCTAAATAATCAATGTTTATTTTTATAGAAATGAGTAAATGGCTAATTAATAGAGATTAACAAACTAAGCCTAAACTCGGTTTGAAAAGTGTTGTTCAACATCCCTGGACTAATAGGCACTAATCACACTCTGTTTTGAAAACAGAGACAATCATTGAAATACTACATTCTGAATTCGTAACAACTCTTTGTGTAGTGTGCACCATGCTTCAAAAACTACTGTAGCTGCTATGGTGACTCCTTGTATAGCACATACTGAATGTCTGGTGTGTGACAGACACTGTTCTAAACAGTAAGGATTGAGAATATGAAGCAAGTATTCTAGTTGACACAGAACCTTTAATCCTGTGAAGATGATATTTCTTTGACTATTCTCAGAAGTCATGGTACCTATAGTCTAGTGATAGGAGTAGACCCTTCACTTAACAGAATGTAAAAAATAAGGTTTAGTTTGAGTTTCAGTTCAGGATTATAAGGCTTGCAAACTTGGGGCACACAACATTAATAATTGTTTGATGGATAATTCAAAAAAGATAATATCTGGGCTGGAACTTAATAGACGAACATGACTTTTACTCTGAGAAGGAATATATCCTCCAGGAGTAGCATAAATACATTCAGTGGATATGCAAAATATATTCAACCTTGATGGATGAATAGTTTGATGTATTCAAAGGAGAATGGGCAGGAAGGAGGAATTATCAATCACAGCAGGAGCAAAAATGTCACTAAGGAAAAGGGTGGGGCTAGGAAACCACATTGTCTTAGTGGCTAAAAATAGCCAAGAAGAAACAATGTGAAACACTAGGAAACTCTGGCAAAATAAGGCTCAAAGATTAGCTTTGTCTCTGAAAACCACAGGTCACATTTAATTTCCATAACAGCAGCTGTGACAGTCATTAAAAAAAGTTGCTTCAAAAGTATGTACTATGAAAATGTGACTAGAAATCAGTGCTAGAAAGTCTGCCCTTTTGAGAACATAGACAATGTTAGCCAAGAAAAGGGACAACAGATACAGAAAGGATGACAGCTAAGGAAGAAATCCAATGATGGAGATTTGGTTATTCAGAGGGACTGAAACTATGCAATGATACAAGAGTTGAAGCCCTGAGTTAGAGGAAAGATACTCCCCAAAATATAAATGGGGTATGAAAGTAACTCTTTGTCTTTAACAGAAAGGAGAGATAAATTTGGCAAGAAGAATGTGGAGTGAAAAAAAGTACTACTTATAATAGGTGTTTCTAAATATTTCCTATAATATAATAGGCAAAGTTGATCTTATTTCTCTCTACTCCATAGAACATTTGTTATATAAATGACAATGAGATATGTAAAAACACATAAAAAATCAGGAAATTACAAAATAGTCAATCTTGAAGCATTCATCTTTCAGAACAGGTAGACTATTGTGTTGTATACATACTTGATAAAAGATATAAGATTGGAAACTTTGATACATCAAATCAAATAGTTTTGAAAAATGTTAAGTTTTATAATTTTGAAAAGTGATAGATTTGCTTCACACATTATCAAACATCTAGACTACAGCCAATGCAGCATCCTAACTCAAATGCAGTGGTTTGTAGTGAAAAGGCCAAATATTCACATTAAATGAGGTAAACAACAGAAATATTAACATTAGAAAGTTCAAGTAAATTTTCATTACACAGAAGTATTTTTAAATTGTTGTTAAGGAATATATACATTTGTAGTGAATTTGTATATTACAGCCATTTCTTCCTTTAATTCTTGAAAATCCTTTATAATAGCAAGAACACAATTGTCAGTATAATGAAAAAAATTATCTTCCCCAGAGAAATTATTACATTAGTTGTCCATGAAATCTTAGTAAAATATACAGTTGATATCCTATATTAGACTTGATAAAGAAAAAATAACCTTTAACATAGTCAACATCTGTCTCTGATTAAACAAATGCGATAAAACAGAATTAGCCATCAATATGGCTTAACCATGAGATCTTTCGGCTTAGACTGCAAGTCAGTAGCAGGAACACTTCCATGGGAATCATTTTTATAAACAAAATGTACATTTTATGGAAATTGATTTGTCTCCTCTTGTTTTTTGAAATTAAAACTTAAAGAGGATATTGATGCTATTTTATTTGTCTTGATCCTAAGTCACCACCTTCCTAATTTTAACTGTTATACTTATTTATTATACAGTACATGGTACTCTCTATATAGACATCTGAACTTTTACTTCTACATGTTAACAATATCTAAAGGCTTAAGACCTGATGGCAAGAAAAGTCCTAGAAAATTTTAAGGTGTTTTACAGAACAGTTTGATGAGACATGTATTATTTCATACTCTTTAAAACAACATAAAGTAGACAATATTACGGAAATTTCAATCATAAAAATTTTAGGTAGTCTTATGAGGTTATATGTGAACTTAAATAAGGACAGTCTCATGAATTTTAACTCAATTAACATAGTACATAATGCTGTAGAATTCATGTAGATGATATACTGAGATTGTATTTATAAGATTCTTAGTCTTCAAGGCTACTAAGCTATCATTTGCTTATGTCTTTTCATATATATATATATGAGTGTGTGTATATATATATGTGAGTGTGTGTGTATGAAAAAATATACTTATATATAAGGTATATGACTGTATATTAGGTATGTATGTATATTGTTATGTAAATATAAAAAAAGTATCTTTTGTGGAAATGAATATCTTTAGAAAAATAAATGGCTTTTAATAGGGTCTTGAGTGTGAACTATGACAATGCAATAAAAAGTTATTTAAGATTTGCTAGTCTGCAGGTAGAACAATCATACCATCAAAGGGCGGGACATGTGACCAACGCTAGTATAGCCTAGAAATGGCAAATAAGCAGATAGGTTTACACAATCCGTGGAGTATAGAAACAAGATTAGAACAAAGGAGCTGTTTGTAGCCTGATTGGAGAACAGCTTCATTGCTTGATTTTGGAGTGTAATCCTGATTTTATTGGTAGTTTACAAACATTATTTTGAGTTAAATAAACAGGTTTTAGTCTTAGAACTGATTTGCTTGCTAATGGTAGACCAGAACAGATGTTCTGAATGGAACAGAAAAGAGTTCATAGCCAATAAGAGCATCCGTTAGGTTACAAAGGTACAGAGCTGTCATTACTTCTTCCTAATTTTTTTAAACTCTGTGTGTACAACAGTTTTATTCTGAATAATCAGTATAATTTCTAAAACATAATAAATAACTGAATAGCATTTATATCTGTTTGCTGATAATAATCAAAGTTGATTTTTTTCTTTTCATTTTTTCTCATAAGAGAGATGATGCTGCTACCTTAAATATATATACTTTAGTGTTAACCAGACTAGCCTGGTAAACGACCCACCTGCCTCTCCTTCTTTAGTATTAGGATTATAAGCATGCACCACCATGCCCACTCTAGATATAATATTGATAAAACGAATGAAGGATTATAAGTGCATAACATTGTAAACCTAATCAGATAACAGAGCAGAACATATATTGGGCATCTACTGTAAAATGCCACAGCAAGTACTTTTAACTCAATGTATCCTGCAACAGGATATGCTGCCACAGGCCTTTGCAGATTAAAACCCTGAGGAGAAGGAAACCTTGCCTGAATCATTGTCCATAGTAGAGCCTCATGTGTGACAAGAATCCTCCATCCTTTCCTTTTGTCCCACTTACTTAACACGGATTTCAATAATAGCATAAAAGGAAAGTTTGGAAGTCAGGAAGAGTAGTAATTCCAAGTTAAAAATAGTCTATGGCACTTTAAGTAAAACAATGCATCTGATTTCTATCAACACAGAATTATGAAGGGATTTTTCCATATTACCTATAATCATCTGATTTACCTCTGTTTATCAGAATCATCGGTCATTGATTTATTTTGCCTAGTACAAAGCACAAAGTTTCAAGTCTGTGGTTTTACTTTTGCCTGTTTTTTTGTTGTAGGTACTGTCTTCACGTGCAGAACCTCTTACATTAACATGGATGGGATTTCTGCTAATCTGAAGGCAATAAATGGAATGTGTTTTAAAAATAGCATATGTATTAGGTTTCACCACTATTGATATGATTAAGACAAATTAGCTACTTCCAAATATATTGTGTAAATCAATTTTACTGCCCTTGTTTGAAAATTGACTTCAGTACATTGTACTTTATATGTATTAAAAAAAATTCAGGCCTGAAAACATATACAAAAGTTACAAAAAATATTGAGCTTGTTATGTTTAGGAATATATATATATATATACATGCACATGAATGTATGTTAACAGTAATTAGTGAAGAAAGAGGTCACGGATTTGGAAGAGAGGAGATATTAGAGGGTTTGAAAGTAGGAAAGGGAAGGGAGAAATGATTTATTAGAATCTCAAAAATACATGAAAACATGTCAGAAGAAAAAGAAGAAAATAAGTTCAAGTTCAAAAAACTTCAAGTTCATATTCAGTGCCATAGCATTGGAAATGCAGCAAAAGAACAAAATAGAATCCTGTGGAGCTCTTTGTTTTGCCCACCCCAACCCTGGCAGGGCCACAGTTCCATTTCCAACAGAAATTTCCAACCTGCTCCAGCCAGCTCTTTATAGATTTCAAATTCCTTGGCATTCCAGTCAGTGACAAACACAAAGCCCCTTTTCCTCTTTTCTTTTTTCATCCCCTCATCCACCCTAGCACAGGTGGTTAGCCTCACTGAATTCTGTATGGACCGCCTACCATTTCTGAGCCTGAAGTGACTCACTGACAACTTACTCCTCAGTCAGCTTTCTCCTCAGGAGGGCTCTTTGTCTCTCCAGTCTAAGAAGCAACCATTAGCAAGACAATTGTCTACCTCCTTGCGATGTAGATTACTTTATTCTCTCCTCAAGTTAACTACAGAAATCTTTGAAAACCCAAGAAAAATAATTCAAACTTTAAAACCTTATCAACCACATACTTGGGCCACTCCCTGTTCTTTATAATAAGTCTAAAGCTTATTCACCAATTCTTCAGCTTATGCTCTTTCCCCCATATTCTTTTCACTTTCTCCTCTCTTCCTCTTTCACCACCCGATCTTCTTCCCACCCTCTTTCCTCCCTCTCTCTGTCTCAGTTTTTCCTCTATGAAGTTTTCTAAGGATGAATCAATTTTGCTTTGATTTAGTCTTCACAGTAATCTGAATATGCTATATTGTTAGGGGTAATTGTTTTGATCCTTCAGTATATTCTCAATATTAGTAACAAGAAGAAACAAAACCAGTTACATGTCAAGAATGAAGTAACAGATTATAGAATACTTATAGAATGGGTGAATGGTAGATGATCTTGATTTTGTAAAGAGATGATATTTATTCATCCTTCAGCTTCATGGAAGTCAGTTCACATAGAACTAATATGTAACAGGGTTTTCAAAGAAATAAATCGTGCACACTTTCCTATTGTTCATATTATTTATATGCATTATATACATATTATGTACAAACCACACACACACACACACACACACACACATATATAAAATTTCATGAAATAGGCATTGCTGTGTTCATTTCACAAAGAAAAGCTAACCAGTCACTAAGATTTAAAGAATAAAACTATAAAATTATTATAGAATATCTAATTCTAATTTCATGGGTTTTCTATATTTCACAGTGCCCATAACTTATATGAGAAATAGTGATGTTCAAGGTAACCACCTTGTAATATAATAACTTGGGTAAAGGGAAACTGAGGCAGGAGGATTTGGATGTCAAGTCCAGCATGAGCTACATATTCAGAAATGGTCTAAAAAATGTAAACAGAAGAAGTACCAATATTAAAACAATGAAAGAGAACAACAGAAAAAAAGAAAGAAAAATAGAAAATAAAGACATAGTGTTCTAATCATTTCCCATAGAATCAGAGAAATTATCATATATTTTAATGATATT
Source organism: Tokudaia tokunoshimensis (assembly GCA_036184795.1). Classification (NCBI taxonomy): domain Eukaryota; kingdom Metazoa; phylum Chordata; class Mammalia; order Rodentia; family Muridae; genus Tokudaia; species Tokudaia tokunoshimensis. Next base: position 41,309,226 of record BTHU01000011.1, on the reverse strand, counting down.
GTTAGAAAAATAATACAGGGAGAATATTACGATATTGATGATATAATAGGAATGGATCATAACAAAAAAGAAATGTAAAAATGTGCACAATCTGTTTCACTGAAGCATGTGCCTGCCTTTAAGAAATGTGACTGTAAAGCCCAGCAGGAGTGGCGCACGCCTTTAATCCCAGAACTTGGGAGGCAAAGACCAGCAGATTTCTGAGTTCGAGGCCAGCCTAATCTACAGAGTGAGTTCAAGGACAGCCAGGGCTACACAGAGAAACCTTGTCTTGAAAAACCAAAAAAATAAAAAAATAAATAAAAATGAAAAAATAATAAAAAGAAAAGAAATGTGACTATACATCCTCAGGACATAACAAGTTATTTTACATTTGAGAGTCTGTTTGTCTAGTATTTTATAAAAGTATATACAATATATATACATATATATACATATATATATATATATATATATATATATACACACACACACACACAAAAAAAAGAGCAAGTAGAAAACTGACCCATTTGGAAGAACTGATGATCCAACTGATACTGAAAAGAGGAGAAAAATCAGCAAGAGAAAAGTTCATGCTGGAACTTAATGACAATTTAAAACTCTCAAGGTGAATCTGGTAAATATGTCACAGGACTCAGAAGTAAGACTTCATATTACTAGACCCAGAAGCCTTATACAAAATGAAATAACCAGAATTTTGAATAGTCAGATATGAGTATCCATTTATTTGTGATAAATCAACTGATACACTATATCATATGTGTATACTGATTTTAAAATCCACCAGTTTAGATGTATCCATCTAGATAACTAGAGATGTAGTATAAATAAATAATGGTGGGGAAAAAGAAGAGACAAAAATAGCAGAAAAGTCTATACTTAGTGAACATTTCCTTAAAGAGAAGAGTAAGTATACCTCTCCAGGGCTTGACATGAGATCCCTTTGAGTTTAAGGAGAATATGTACCTTAAATAAAAAGGTTAAAAACTATCTCTCCTGAGGGCAGAGTTTTTCAGACTTCTGCCTTGAAATTTACTGAAAACTGCAGCTTGTTCTGTGTGAAATTCTTTCTTTGGTAGTAAATTGTTATTTTCTAAAAACAAGACTTTCTAAGCTCCAGTTGTTAGAATATAAGTCTTCACTTGTATTTGCCTATTTGACTTGTGATTTTAAGTTTTGGCATATTTGATTACGAAGCATATTCCCTACCTTATGCTCATACTCATCAAATATGCATATTATTTTTGATATATTTATTTTTGTCATTATTATTTGAATACCAAAAACTTCAAAAGTTCTTGTAAGTTTAAAATTAGCCAGGATTCACAGAATAGAATTGTCTCAAATATGTTGTGATGTGCATGGACCATATTTCATATCACTGGAAAACTTGTTCTTGAAACTGCACAAATATAGAGTAATGGGTTTTCACATAAACCTCCTGCCATGAGACTATTCAAATACCTTATTTATCACCCTAATTATTTTGCAGTCACATGCTAATATTTTATTAAACACTGTTTTATAACTACATGAAGTTTTACAAATTAAGAAAAAACAATTCTCTTAAAGCTATAGGGAAAGTAAGTTATTTTATGCCATGGGTATGTATTATGCTTTTTATAAAGAGAATTTAAGTACTTTCTTTAATTAGTTCTAGAAATATCGATTTATAAGTAAAAACATATGCTTTTATTTCAGTAAGTTAGTTACTTATCCATCCTCAATTCATTTGAAAATTCTGAACATTTGTTAGCATTTTCCTATTTTGAACAGATAGCTCTTGGTTTCTTCAGAGGAAACGAAGCTTTTTCTGATGTCAGTTCAATGATGTCAAACCACTCAAACTCACTTTAATGACACAACAATGTCATTAATACTACCTGGAGGGGAGTTTAGCTGCATCATGAATGATTTTAGCAAGAAATCAAATTATTACATGCTTTGATTCAATGTCACAATGAAAGTCAATTTGAGTCAGTACTATGTTAGTAAAAATCCTTATGATTGTCAAAGACAAATAGTTAGCTGTTGATACACTTTATTTGCTTAGCAGACCAGTTTGTTTTCTTCATGGTAGTAGTGTATCATTTTGATTGTGTTTTAAATGCATGATCTATTTAAATAGTAAACAAGAGAAAAGTATCTAGAAATAATTATATTATGTCTGAAGGGAAGTTTTTCTGATTTTTCCTGTATATCAGAGTTTGTTTCTTCCTATCTTCTCAAGTGTGGTTTCCATTGAGGTATTCCACATCAACTTTGTGACAAGCAGGTTACAGGCAATAGGAATAATAGTGATGTAAATAAGCCTAATATCTGCTGTTTTCTGCTCATTTTCCTCATTTGGTATGTTTGATGTTCAAAGTTATTCGAACATAGTGGTTGGTTTCACACTGTTTTTAAAAATATAAAACATGCAAAACCCAAACACATCAGACCATTTATGTGATTCCAGTAAAGGAAGAGAGTTGATAGTAAACCTCCAAGGAGAAGGAGGAGGAAGACAGGTGGCTTAGGATGACGGTGGGAATAGGAAGGGAACAGGGTTTGCAAATTTCAAGAATATCTTCTCCATTTTCTATAGATAAAACCTGCGTCAAAAAATATGTTGAAAACCATATTAAAATATATTGAAACCAAACTGCTTAGAACTTTGCTTTTAACTCAAGAGTTTGAAAATTTTAATAACCAGGAGAAAATTGCTGAAAATCTTCGGCAGATATAACACAATTAAAGCTCCCACTTCTGAAGATGTGTTCAACGACTACACAGAAAAATTTAGGAGACAAATCCGTTATAAAGGGACCATTGTAAGTTAGCAACTCTTAAATAAATTGGTGAAGATCAGAGATTATAAGGCAGCTATTGTAAACAGGAAGAAACTCTAGAGACTTGTCCTAAATAACTAACAATGATGCAGGTGTGTGGAGGGAGTGTTGAGAATTCATCAAAGAGACTGAGAAGGCATTCTAGGTATGGGATAGGGTCTTAGAAAATCAACAACCATGGAAGCCAGGTGTCTAGTGATGTCAAGATCCTTTTATCTTGAACTTAAGGAATGAACTTGACATGGGGAGTGAGGTTTGAAAAGAAGGAATTCATTATAGGTTCCCAGGTGAGAGCTTCAGGCAATCAGTTCAGCTGTCCCACCAAGGAGCAGGCCCACATGCTTTAGCTGCATTTACCCCGTCATGATCATTTCTAGATGACTGTGCTCTTGGACTGACAGCAGGACAGCCGACCTGGAGGCAGAACAACTAAACACATCCAGCATTTCTGGTTGCCTGCCAGGACAAAACCAAGGACATTTCCAGATTTTGGCCCAGGACAAGAATCAGAATGGCTCATGTTGGAGGTCACTGTCACTAAAATTGCCTCTCTGGTTTTTATCTCCTGTTCTCATCAACAATATTTGACAAGCCTCTGGTTATGAACTTATGGGAGAAAAATGTCTGGGTAATTTAGAGAGGAAATTTGGGACATGATGAACTGGTTTCAGAATGGGGAAATAGCATATGATCTTCAGCTCAGAATATACAGTTGCTGATTGGTTTAAACAAGATAGGCTAAAAGAAGATGTATTTGGATTTGTGAGGTTAAAGAAAGCTTAACTTCCTACAAGGATATTCTGTGATTAGATAATTTGAAACTTCTTCAAAAGTGATCAAGAAATCCTGGGATTTTGGACCTGGCTATCACTGTTCTACAGTTTTTTTTTTTTTTTTTTTTTTTTTTTTTTGTAATGATGAGACTATTATTTAAAACAGAATTTTCTTAGGAATGCATAGTAAGCCATATCAATTCAACACTAGTCTATCAACCCATCAGAAATCTGCTTCATGTCTGTCAAATACTACTTATTAGAATAATCTAAAGTAAAATATGTTTAAATTTTGGGTTAATGGGACATGATGAAGTTTTAGAGAATCAGCCTTTATTTTACTTTTATTAGTAGCTTTACTCTTTATTATTAAAAGCGATTTTGAGTTTTGTATTTCATAGGTAGAAACTGAGCTACTTTAGAACTTATCGAAGAAACTTCAATGACTGTAATGTTGAATCAGGAAGTGACCCCCAAAAAGACCAACATTGACTTCCAAGAGGGAGCTGACATGATTCGCATGTGTGAAACAATCCACACAACAGAGATTTGAAATGTTCTGATTAAAAGCTCATCATAAATGAAACCATCTCAGTTAGGATTAGGCTTTGTTTATAACCTTGAGTAGGTCCTTGTGATTATTCTTTTTCACCTTTATTTCTTTAATGGATAAACAAAATGTGCTCATGTATAGGAAGTACCATACAATGTTTTGATATCTGCCACATAACATACTGTTCAAATAAGAATAATTATATCTATTATCTATCTCCTAAAAATATTAGTGTGTGTTTGTAATTCTATTACTTTTTCACATATTTTGTGAAACATACAGTGTATTATCATTACCAGTATCCACTCTAGTTTGTAGAATTCCAAAGCATATTCTATCAAAGTTACTACCCACTTACTTATTCACCTATACCCTCAGCTTAATGAGTTCCAATCACTGTTTTTCTGCCATCATGGTTCATTAAGGAAGATCCAACTGCAGTATTGGAACAGTAGATGTGAAGAATGTCTTTAGAAAACAAAGAGTTAAAAAATAGACTTTCATTCCAATAGTGTAGGCCTCTATCATGTCTTCCACCCAGATATGATACAACTTATACCATCAGACCTACAATTTCAGAACTACAATGTATCCCATTATTGCCAAAATGGAGAAAAGATTGTGCAAAGTACACTTCACCAAGGATGAATTGTCGCCTTGTTCACTATATGACAAAATCATCTAAGGTAGAGTAGGGTAGGGACTCCAAATCTGGGGTTGGGTGCTTAGACAAATCAGATATTTGTCCTTCTAGCACTTACAAGAATTTCATGATATTGGGTATTTATCAAACAAACTGCACAGATTGGGTTACTTTATATCATTAATGCTATAGTTTGATGTAAGCTATTTTGAAACTCTTTTCTGATTTAAAATTATGAATACATAATAGAAGTAGTCATCCATACTCATTGCAGACTCTGGAACATTTAGAGATAGGGAGATCCACTTGTATAAGTATAGTAGCAATGGCCCTGGACCAGCCCATGCATGCACTTTGGTATTTTGCTTAGCCTCTGGGAGCTCTGAGTGGTCAAGGTTAGTTGATTCTGTTGTTCTTCCTAGGGGGTTGTGATCCTCTTAGGTTCCTTCAGTCCTTTCCCTAACTTCCAAAGGTGTTCCTAGGCTCAGTCCAATGGCTGACTGAGAGTATCTGCAGGTTTTAGTCAGGTGCTGGCAGAGCCTGTCAGAAGATAGCCATGCTAGGCTTCTGTCTGCAAGCACATCTTGGAATTAGCAATAGTGTTAGAAGGAGTTTAGTGCTTGTGAATGGGATGGAGCCCAAGTTGTGTCGGCCTCTGCATGAAGTCTCTGCTCCATTTTTGTCCCTGTATTTCCTTTAGACAGGAATAATTCTGGGTCAAGAATCTTGATGATGGGTGGGTGGCCCCAGGTCCCAAATGTGGGCGATGTCTATGTCCTGAAGGGGGTCTCTTAGTTCACTGTTGGGCTAATCTAGTTATATTTGCATATAACGCACTGCTAAATATATCTTACAATAGCATCTCTTTGTTTCTGCAAGATTAGATACTTTGAAAAAATTTGCTATTGAAACATATTAATATTTTAGTTCTTGATAAAACCAAAAACTACCCAGGAACCTAAAACAAATTAAATTCCTCAAAAATTTCATGTGCAAAGTAGGCCAGTAAGCTAAAAGGAATTAAAAAATAAATATAATTTGAATTCATAAATCATGTATTAAAACAAGTATTTTAATATGAAATACTTATCCTATTCAGCTTCAACCTCGATATTTTATGTTGTTTTCATTATTTGGAAAAAAGGCTTTTTTTATTACAAATTCATCTGAGGGATTCCTATATACTTCATTGCAATGAAAAGTTCAGAGGATTCTGACAAGAAGTCTTTTATCTTACAAGAATATTAAGAGCTCATTTAATAAGTTTAAGGTTTGGATATGACAATTAAAATATTCTTAAAACTACAACAATAATATTCACAAGCATAAATTTATTTTGTCAAATTATGTTAACTGAAATCAAACTAAAAACAGACAAATTTAACAAAATTATGAATTTCTAACATGTGAAAGTGTTTAGTGTGTATCTGTGGCCAGAGGTTATGACATCTGACAAAGAACTGAAAATGCTTATGGCAAGAATGATATCACAATGACTCATAAACACAGACCTTTTATTGTACCACTTATATTTGTGATATTAATCATGTCTCCTTTAGCTGCTGCCTTAGACACTCACCACAGTGATCCAAGCACAATGTGTATACTAATTGCATTACACCAGCTTTATGCATGCCCTTCATTTGACATGATAACTGCATAACCTTTGAAAATTGTGTCCCTTGTGGCTTTTAAATGCAGTATCAACATTTGGGCAAAAGCATTTTGCAGACATTTAACTTACATGCATTTGAGTTAAAAATTACATCCTCAGAAAACTGGCGCAGTATATGTTTTCATCTGCTTTCTCACTGGGTGTCTCATTATCTCACAAATCTTGTCTTATTTTCTTCTCAATCCATTAGTCATTTGATCTCCAAAATGCAAGTATAGAATGATGAGAATGAGATATTTAACTATTTCAGCCAAATAATCTTACTCGAGGAGAAACAAGGCAAGTACTTATTCATTTGAATGAACTTCACATATTAAGCTTTAGCTTTTCAGCTTTGAGAGGAGGATTGTCATGTGCAATTTATTATCCCAACAGTACATTTTTGATGGTGAAGAGAATATTTTTAATATCTCACTGTAGCTTATATTTCGAGACAAGCCTGAACTTACTGTCACCCTAAGACATAAATGGGGCAATTAGTAACTTCATGGTTAAACCTAACTACAGCAGAAAAATAAAACACAGTTTGAAACAAAAAACAAAACACAAAATCAAAAACTAAACAGTCTTCTGTTTTGTTCATCAGTGATTGTTTTTTATATAAAAGCATTTACCATTTTTATTTTATTTTTTAAATAATACATGTCATATTTCTTATACATAGATTTAATATGTGTACAATCAACTGAAGTTTGAATAGCTTTATAGTTAGCATTATGTATTTTTCTTCTGAACAAAGTAGACATGAGAAAGATCAAAGAGAATCTAAATGAAAGAAGCTCACTTAATTTTAATCCCAGCTTTATAAGGCCTATTTAAAGCAAATATCTGCTACATATAGGAAAGTATATTGTTGCTAGATATTTTGGTTTTCCTCAATCATTATAATAATGTGACATAACCTGATAAAGGCATTTGAGTCTTTTAATTCAAAGCAAACCTACATTTGACTGTATATAAAACTGTGTCTTTCTATTTTGAAAGTACAGTTGAGCTTATTAAATTTTAATATCAGTAAACCAATTTAAGATGACTTATGGTTTAATAAATGCCAATGAGAACAGGAAGTTAAAAGGCTTATAAAAATCAAGAAGATAATTTTAACTTGATAATGTTTCATGGTGTGGACTGACAACATTTTCTCTTTATCATCTGTTCTCAGTAAGCAGACATTGATATTTAACATTGTTATGCACTAAATAACAATTTTATGCCTATTACTAAATTGTATATTTTGAAATGCAGAAGGAAATGAGGAATATTTAATTTTTCAGCCTTTCCCAGAAAGCATTCTGATGATTTTAAGTGGTATCTGTATAAGTTGATACCTTTACTGATACCTTTTAATTCTTTCAATAGTATAACATTCTCAGGTTAAGTCAGATGACAGTACTGATCTATTCTCACTGAAATAAGGCAAAGGAAATAAAGCTTTCCTATGAAGGTGAATTAAGGTAACTATAAACCAGCTCAGCTACTTTTGTAGTAATTTAAATGTTTTAATATATAAAAGTTAAATCCATATCACAGAATTTTAAAATGTGTTTCACATCTTTATTGTGACACATCTTTAAATACAATATGAAAAGGCACAATGTTAAGTGCAGAACAGAAGAAGAAACAGAAGTTAATTTGCATTTAGCAATCTTTCATTTACTTTTAATCAATTACAGCTATTTTTCCTTTTTCCTACCTTTTCAGGATCCTTTTCAAGCATTTTTATTTAAAAGGGAAAAAGAAATTTCTCATATAATGTACCAAGCTTAGGTTAGAAAACTAAATCTCATTGTCAAATGTACTCTTTACCCAAAAACAAATTATATGCACACATAATACTCATTTAATAATAGCACCTATATAATATATTTTGAATTGATATTTATTCGAGTTTGTGTTATGATCAAATGATTTCATGTTCATTTCTCTCATAAATAGAAACACCCATGGGAAAGTTAAGGATTTCTTCAGTTGAAAATAATGACCCAAATCTCTCAGCCTTTTAGCCTAGAGGATTCTATGATGAAGTTCGACTGTGGTTATGATTCTAGACCACTAAACTCAAGAGTGGTAAAATTATGAACATTTCCATTTTCAGTTCTCCAGTTTTTGAATACTAAGAACATTTGTGTTATAGAAAAGTAGACATTCCAAAGCACTTGAGTATTTTTCATAAGCAATAATTATATACCATTATAAGTGAATTAGTATATGAGGTAGAAAAAGTTTATAAAGAAAACTGGATATAAACCATGAAGTTTAATAGGCACATGATTTCCCTAATATAAATAAATTATATATATTTTATAAATATATATAAATTATAATATATATATAATTTGCAATGATGAGTGAAATCAAATTACATGGGAACGTATTATAAGTTATATATTATGAAACTGATAAGATGATAAGAGGAGTTGAATATTTATACAGCATTTTATTTCAGTGAAATATTTTCTTAAACTACCTAAGTTTTTCTCTTGTATATATAATTTGTTCTTTTGAAGTTTATGTGCATGTGGTGTGTGTGCGTGTGTGTGTGTGTGTGTGTGTGTGTGTGTGTATAATTGTGTTTTTCGAGTGTGTATATTACCTGAATAAAACAAATTTAAATATGTTATCTTAATCTTTTGATCTTTAAGTTTTGGGACTGTAATTCTTTCAGTATAACAATGCAAATTAAGTCTTCATAAACTATAGGAAAATGGGTAAAGACACTTCTAATTCACAAGTTGTGGGTGCATAACAATCAGAGACAGCATTATAACACAAGATGAGGTACCTTTTAACCTTTTAGACAAGCTATGCTAAGAGGGGATATAAGAAACTTTGAAAAATATAGGTTGAATATTTGTATTCCAGGTTATTTATATATGTGTGTGTATATATATATCAATGTATTTTTGTGGCATATATACATATTTACATATATATGTATACATAATTATGAACTACAAAATAAACAACATCACACACATATATAAATATATAGGTTAATACAGTATAGTAATAATAGAGAGTATATATATATATATATATATATATACATAGAGAGAGAGAGAGAGAGAGAGAGACATCGTATTAGGCAGGATGAGATGTTTCCTAGATTGAAATAAAATTGTGGGCCTATGCAATGTTCCAGTTTAAACTTTCCAAGGAGTTGAGCCTGTAGGCATCTGATGTTGTGCCTTGCCTTGATATTTATATTTCTATCTAGATTCAATTATATATAAAACAAAATTATTTCTGTCTTTATATTGAAAAAGTTGTACACTTGTCAAGATATAAGCAACCAGTAACAAGTAAATTACTTCATGCATGAGAATGTTAAGGTGTTCTCTTGGTCAAAGATACTGTTCGTTTTGTTTTTACTAAAATTCTTTATCTTAGCAATACTTTTTAGAGAAAAGGTAATCACTACCACAGCAAACTCATCTGTAACCATTATGTCAGCAATATCTCACATACTTATCATAACAGAATGGCATAAATCCCACGATTATTGAATGTGCAATGATATTTTTAGATTGTAGACTTTCTGCCCATTATTATATATAGAAGTTTCTTCTATTAGTTAAATGCCCAGAAACTAAAGAAAATCAGAGGTTAATGTTAGCTTTCAAAATATAATCTGTGTGAATTCATTTAATACTCTTCTCAGTCTTCAAAATACAAAATTCAGTGATAACATATATTATATACATACATATTATTTATATATGTATGTAATATATATTTCCTATTCTCTGTAAGTCGAACCTTTTCTTCTGAAGTTATCATTTTATTTATTTATTTATTTATTTATTTATTTATTTATTTTTGTAATTTCAACCTTTCCTTTTCTGTTTCCATGCAATCTATAAAAACAGTTATAGTGTGTCATAATGTGACTGTTTCCATTTGATGGTCTATTTTTTCCTCAGTCCTCTGAGAGATCCTATGTAGGCCATTGCCTGTTGTACAGATATATCTTTATGGAGTATATTAATCAAGGATCTTAATCCTGTGGCAACTCCTATGTGCCCAAGAAGCTGGGTCAAGATGGTTCCATAAGTCTCTGATGACGACTAGCAAGATAGTGGTCTTTTGTACTACATAGACCGTAATGTTTTGTATTTGACTAACCTCCTCCCTGCTGAAGTATGGCTTCTAAATTGGACATTTGTTTTTTATAGTAAGTGAAAGTATCAATATACTAGAATTCTTGGAAGTCTTCTACAACTCCCCAAAAAGAAAAGCGATAAATTATATTTCTTCTTGTAAATAATTTAAACTAAACATGCAGAAGGGAAGTCTAGGTTTTCTTTTCCATACTATAGAACATATGCTATCAACCAGTGATATCAAGTAGGTTGATAAACACTACATATATATTTGTATAAAGAAAAAAATCATGCAGTCTTTTAAATTATCACCTCTTGTGGAGAATTTTGAGCTGAATTCCTTGGCTTTGAGGTGGTTCCAAAAACTAGGATTCCATAGAAGTTCAATCAAGGTAAAACTGAGATCAAATACAATTATAAGAATGAAAATAGAACATAGAGAAAAGGCACTAGGAAAAGCGAGGGGAGAAATGGAAAGGACAGCAGAGAAGGAAGGAAGGGAATTTTTTTATAGATAACTTGCCTTCATTGTATGTGGCAGGGGGTTGGGGGTAGGGGGGTACTGGAGTAGGGGGTCTCCAATAGAGGAGTTAGAGAAAGGGCTGAAGGAGCTGTAGGGGTTTGCAGCCCCGTAGGAAGAGCAACAGTATCACCCAACCAGACCCCTCCCGCCCCCAGAGCTCCCAGGGACTAAGCCACCAACCAAGGAGTATGCCTGGCTCTGGCTACATATGTAGCAGAGGACAGATATGTCAGACATCAATGGAAGAAGGGGTCCTTGGTACTATGAAGGTTTGATAGATGCCTCAGTGGGTTGAGGAACACCCTCATATAAGCTGGGGGAGTGGGAATAGGAGAGGGGGTTTCCAGGAAAGGGGGAAACTGGGTAAGGGGATAACACTTGAAATGTAAATAAATTAAAATAAAATTAAAATTAAAAAAAGAAAGATTTAATAAGTTTAATTCTATTTTAGAGGATATCAAAATTTTAATTTATTGTGTAGTAATAGTTACTGTTTTCCTCAAAAAACAAATAAACCCATTTTGAATTAGACAGTTGTGATGAATGTAAACCAGTGAACTCTGGGGTGTAAAATAATCTCATGTTTCCCAAGTGTCTCTTCCGTAGCCGGTCTAAAATCTGCTATAATACCAATGCTCCTACCTGCTCATAAAGAGAATGGGTGCAGTGGGCGTTCTCGAAACGCAGCCTCTGCTGGGATTGCTGTTTTGTTAGAAGAGTAGATAATGGAGCAGAAAACCAAATCCTCTGAGTCTACAATGTGCTGATGCACAGGAAGGGATTTTACCCATTTAGACTTGGATCATTTTTGAAATCCAGGACTAATATCAATTGCCCTCTCTTTCACGATGAATTTCAAATCTATTGATATATAGGAAAGCAATAGTAAACTCTTTAATTCTATTAAATTGATGCTGATCTAAGAATTTTTGCTGGTAAGAAGAAATAAAGACAGCTAATTTGCATTTGCTCCATAGCTCATACCTTGGTGTTTAGACAACATACAATAGACAACGAGTAGAAATAAATTATTCTGTTCTTTATGTATTAAAAAACTTAAAAATCTATATGTCATATTTTAGATATAATGCTTAAAGAAACATGATTGTGTAAGAGGCACAGAAAAAAAGGATTTTTTTTTTACAGAAAATGGTAGTTATTTCTGATAGAAATGCAGATTTATAATTTTTGCAAACAACAATTTAAAGGAAATTACTATCCTGGTTGAAATTCCTTTTTGTTAATATTTTGAACCCTATCTAAAGGTTTATTCTGGAAACATTTATATATTTCACAGTGTTAACAGTGAATTAAGCATATTTTTATCATTAACACCAGATAAAAGATGTTAATGATTCCCTCTTTTAAGCAAGACACATGATTTTACACATCGTGGATATTGACAATAGAAATTATAAGAGTATTATACATTGAAAAAGTCACAAGGAATATAAAGCACTTTCTCCTCTCTTTAAATAACAGTGCAGCTGCTGAAGAATTTGTCTGTTAGAAGTGGGGAGTCAATCAGGAACTACACAGCAGCAAGAATTTGCACTTATGTCCTCCCACAGCCATGACTGGTACCCAGGAAGCTGATAAATTTCCACTTGGTTTGTTTTAAGTGATTTTTAAATTATTTTGTATTTTGAAGGAGATGATCATATGGTTTTCCTAATGCAGGAACTTGAGATTTAGGGACAGTCTATGCATTCTGATGTCTGCTGGCACCTTTTAATGCCTCTCTGCTTTACTTAATTGCACTGACAAATAAGGGGAGAGTGTATGTGTTCCGTTAAGTTTCAACTCTTTGTAGTTCATGGTTGCAAGGAATAGCTCTCATTTCCTGAGGAAGTGAATGATTTTTGTACAATTAGCAATATAAGAGAGCTTGAATTAGAAAATATTCACATAATCACCTCATGATAGAAACTTAAAATGAATTTTTCTTCTCTCTGGCGTACTAGAATGGTTTATCATGTTATTTTAAGAGTCGTGATAATATGTTTTACATCTGATTTCAAGACTAACATATAAGACTGGGTTGATTTTGCCAAAAAAGCAAAATATGCTCAATATTAAGACTATTTATACAGCATGAATATTTCTCTGGTCACACTGTTTACTAATTTAGCTTGTATTGTGAAGTTTCTATTAAAAGTCAACTGTAATACCCTTGGTACCAGGTAATGCTTCCTGATTCACAATGCCTCAATTTAAATGGTTTACATAGAATACGAAAGTAAATATATAATCACGTTTATGTGAAAGGTAGTTATTCCTGAAGAAAAAAGCCAGGATGCAAATATTGAAATGCATTACAATCTTTTAGCATCTTGCAGCTCTGAGGAAAAAATGACTATGTTAATTTTTACCAAGAAAGTTGGAATGAGGTAAAAAAAAAAACGATTTCACAGAGCTCCTATTCTGGTGACAGTATGTTACATAAATTTAAATGACATCTATTGTCAGAATTCTAATTCCTGTTATTTTTTTCAAAAATATTAAGACATATTGCAGCATCCTAGTTATTCTTCAGCAACCTCTGTCGGACGCCATACTACCCAGTGAGGATACAGATGCCTTTGGAGCTGTGATAAAGTAGTAAGAAATTTAAGTGTGATATTGTACATAGTTATTTTATCAAACATTATTTTTCCTAAATTTGTCACATGTTACATTGTCTTAAAAAAATTGGCGCACACACACACTCACGCATGCATGCACAAGCACGCACACACATACACACACACACACATGATGATGCTATTTTGAAGTATCTAGAGAATGTAAAGATTTTTTTAGCTAAAGATTTATTCTTATTGTACTGACTTTAAATAACATTCCTAGAAAATATTCTGGAAGTCAAACTGTCCTCTTGATCTGTGGGGAACGTGATATAAAGGAGTCCATTACGATGTTTTCAGATTAAAGCAAACACAGACACCAAACCCTAGTCATCAGAGGTTTACAAAATCATACTGATATTTTTTTAATTTTCTTGGGAAACTGATAATGTATGGACTGTTGACAGCTTTTTTGTTTGTGTTTCTCAACAACATAAAATGGCACGTTATATTTTTCATAATTTCACTTACCCAGGTGGTAAAGTGAATTTAGCTATTATGCGGAAACCATTGACCAATGAAACCCACTAAGAATATACACATTTACTTTATCCCACTCTGAGGTGGCTTCACTCCAGTCATAGAGTGATGAAACTCAGGGAGTGTATTATGCACACAGATAAAGCAGGCTTCGGAGCTGCACACTCACAAATGAACAGTCACAAATCTATATCAGGATAAAAGAAAATATAACTTTAACATTACATAGGACATCAGAATAAACTATCAGTGAACTATTACACATTTAAAGTTAAAAGAAAAAAATAGATAATTATACTAGCCTTGACATCTCCCCTATTGTCCCCAACTCAGATTTAGTTACATGAAAATGGAGCTCCATCCTGACAACTGTTTAGCTCCAGGCACAGATCTGAAGTATTAGAGATAATGGCAGAATTATTAGATTAGCTCTTGCCAGGATCTCTCAGTGTCCTAGATAATTACTAGCTGTGGTAAATCTGAATGACTTCAGTCTGTGTTACTGTTATGTGTGTGCATTCCCTTTAAGGCATTGATGTTGTGTCAAAGAGACATTTGGATGTTTATGTAAACTTCTGTTATGTTCCATTGATTTGTGTTTTTAAAGTTTGTGCCCGTAAAACAATCCATACCTCCGCTGTCTCTTTTTAAATTAGGGGTGGGGAAGATGGAGGAATCTAATAATTCCCTGCCTTTAAGAGCATATTCTCTCAGCTCTTTCTTTAATTTCTATTATTGATCTGTCTTTCTTTGGTTATTTGGTGCGTGCCATAGGAATTCTTTCTCCTTTTGCACATCGTATTTTCCTTTTCATTTCAAGTGTTTAATTTCAGTCTCTGCATATTTAATGTTTTTATTCTGAACCTGAGCCTTTTTATACCAGCTTTAATATGTGTTACATTTAACTTGCTTATCTATTGATTAGCATTTTGAGTCAGTTTTATTGTTATAATTTGTGATTTTAATTTATTGTAAGATATTTGGTTAGCTTAATATTTTATGTCTATTTCTACCATTGCACAGATTTTGTTTCTATTGGCTGTCTTTGCTACCCAGAAAGCCAAGAGAGATTTTCTTTCTCCTTTCTTCGATGTACCAGGACAGCAACACTTGTCAAGGCATTTGTAATTTTTTTCATTCTAGAGGATAAAATTTCATTTTATTATCCATAAAAGAAATGTTGAGATTATGTCTCAAGTGAAACTCTGTTTCTTTTAAATGGCATTATTGTGTTAAGGTAAGCTTGCTAATAAGATTTAGTTTTGTTTGCCTTTTGACAGAGCTAACACGTATTACAGTCGACTTAGATAACCTCTGTACCTGTTGTCCAGGCATGGCTTTTCAAATACCTAACTTCTGAAATTTTACCGGTTTGGATAAAACCCCATGGACTCAACTTGTTCTAGGTGATTGCATTAAACTGAGAAAAGGGGAGCATGCATAGTTGATGGTGATCAGGAGAAAGAATATTCCAGAAAACAAGTTTTGTTTTCTCACTACCTGAGCTGAACTAAATATTCTAATCTGGAAAATAGAAATTCTATTATATTATCTCCAAAGCTAACTCTCCTTGTTGAAACATGAACAATCATACATACATCCCCTTTAAGATAAAAAACAAAAGCAATAGCTTCAAGGTAAAGAGACTAAGATGGGTAAATTTGTTTTGAGAGACTGAAAAAGCTAGACCATAGAAAAGAATGTGTCTGCTCCTTTTTTAGTTGTTAACATTAAGTGTGTGTAGATAAATATAAAATAAATCTATAGCTATGAATATCATTCTCAGTGTGGGAAATTCATTGTGTTCATGGAACGTTGAAATAAATAAACTAAAAACAGCTCAGTGCAAACAATTCTGAAGACAGGAGCTAATGCACAAAATCCAATTAAAAGTAAATAATATGTCCTTTTTATTTTACCATTTCATTGAGTTTTAATAAATAACAGGCAGATGATGGATTTTAGCTCAAGCCAAAATATACCTTCATAAGTCTCTTTCAAAGCTGAAATCTGGTGGAATATTTTTTTTTAAATCCTACTATATTCTACTAAAACAGTTGTTAGAAAAACATCAACCTTCCCACTTGATCAAATTTCACTGCCATCATCTTATATTCTCTTTTACTTCTCCTTATTTTCTGACCCATATGTTATAGAGAGAGAGTGGAACAAACGTCTCATAGTAACAAGTGACACACAATCTAAACTTCAACTTCTAAATGTTGAATGGCCCTTGTCAAATATACTTCCCTTTCTTGTAACTCTCTCATTAGTTTTCCTGTCAAACATCTACAATTAGGAGAAAGCGCATTATTCTGTTAATAATTTTATGAAAGGTAAAATACAAACAATACATCTCAGTAAATAGTCTGATGTCAGAAAATTATGAGGATTGGAGAGATGACTCAATAGTTAAGAGAATTTGCTGCTCTTTCAGTTCAATTCCTAGCAACTATGTGGTGTCTCACAACCACCTGTAATCTCAGTTCTTGGGGAAACTGTTCTCCTTTTGTGGACTCTAAATGCTCCGGGCAACTACATGGTGCAGTGACATATATTTAATCACCCAAACATACAAAATTGGCACAAAGTGTTTTTAGAAAAGAAAACAGGAAATCATGATGGCATATGATCAATGACTTTCTATTTCTAAATCCATTCATTACAGATATGACATAGAGATAATAAGAGTCACATAAATATTCCCATTATCTTAGTTATAAATTAACCACCACCCAAATACTATGGGTATTGTGCATTGTATATTTACATAAGGGGACAGTATGCTATTAATCATATTAGAAAATGACATCACGAATGACCGTATTCAGCTACAGTTTCTACTGTACTTGTATTGATAAAGCCAATCTTGAAATAGCGTGGTAACTTAACAGTAGATTTCACTAATTTTCAACCTGAGGGCTTTGCACAGATGAGTTCATTTCTTTCTTCAAGACAAGCAAATGAGAATGAATTTGTCTATTTTATAGATACAAAAAATGAAACAATATAGAGCTTTCAGTATCAAGAACACATGTAGTAAAAATTTAAACCTACTTAAACCCCACCTGCTTTTCTCTAGTGCTACTGCTCAATTTTATTTATTCAAAATTATAAAAAATCTAAGACCCAGGACTGAACATTTGAGCTGAAACAGAGACAGTGATTAAAGCCCCAAGAACCGTCTTTGCATCACACAAGAAGTCAGCAGCATTCATTTCATATGCGTGTGAGAGTACAAGCATCTTTAACTTTCAAGTGACTAGTACATGGAATAGAAAGACCTATGTGGTCTAAAAATGAATGACTCAGGTGCATCAAATATACATGACACTCATGGACCAGATATGTAAATGATCCATGTGGATCAAATAAACGACCCACATACATCAAATTTAAATAACCTATACAAACCAAATGTATAGACGCATGTGCACCAAATGTAAGTACAGCACCTGCATGAAATACTTATGAAGCACCTGAATCCATAAAGAATGCTCATCGGCTTTATGTGCCCTTTCCATATCCCAAACCATTTGTGCTGACAGGGGCTTCACAGTATGGGAAGAAGGCAAATCTGTTGGAAATAGCACAGCTAGGGATAATACAGGCTCCCAAATAATGCTGGTCTTTTGCCACTTTCCCTACAGAAGTGTGTGCGAGAAAGTGTGCATAAAGATACCTGTTCTGCCTTGTCTCCATCTTTCTATCTCTACAGTTTACTTTTCCACAGGTTCAAAAATGGAAAAGTCAATCCACTTTTGAGATGGTCACCCTTTTAAAGGACATATATTTGTTGACCAAAAAGTTAAATTTGAACGTTCACGGAAGGTGGATTCTCTCAGTAAATGGGCTAACAACTTTTAAAATAATGATTTTAAATAATGACATTTTAAATAATGAACTTTGAATAATGATTAAATCAGCGTGTGTTTAGTTCCAGCAGTATAGTAGCTATGTGCTGTTTGACTGAAAATAGTCTTTTGCTTTTTATTAATCATTTTATTTGTTTACATTTCAAATGTTATCCCCCTTCTCAGTTTCCCCTCTACGAACCCCCAACCCATCTCCATTCTCTTTGCCTCTAAGAGGGTGCTCTCCCACCTCACCCCTCATGCATCCCCATTCTCTGGGGCATCAAACCTCCACAGGACTAAGCTCTTCCTCTCGCACTGATGCCAGATGAGGCTGTCCTCTGCTACATATGTAACCAGAGCCATAGACAGGCCCATGAATAATTTTTGGTTGGTGGTTTAGTCCCTGGGATTTCTGTGGGTCCCAATTAATTGATACTGCTGTTTTTCCTATGGGGTTGTAATCCCCTTCAGTTCCTTCAGTCTTTCCCCTAATTCTTCCATTGGGGTCCCAGGCCTCAGTCCAATGGTTGCCTGTGAGTATCTGCATCTGATTTAGTATGGTGCTGGCAAAGCCTCTCAGAGGACAGCCATATCAGATTTCTGGTATCAGCACATCTTGGCAACTTCAATTTTGTCATGGTTTGTTGTATCTCGTGAAATGGATTGCACGGTGGGGCATTAAAATTTTTTAGATGGGTGGGTGGCCTTATCCCTCCACTGGGGATCATGTCTATTTACTGGAGGTAGTCTCTTCAGGCTCTATCTCCCTGCTGTTGAGTATTTTGGCAAATGTCATCCCTATTGGGTCCTGGGGGCCTCTCATATCCCTGGCTTCTGGGACTCTTTAGTGGCCCCCCAAGTTCTCTGCCCCCCACTGTTATTTATTTGTATTCATTCTCCTGGCCCTGTGAACTTCTCTCCTGTTTCTTCCTATACCTGAACCTGCCCTTTTTTCCTCTCCCTCTCTTCTCCCACCAAGGTTCCTCCCTCTCTCTGCCTCCTGTGATTATTTTGTTTCCACTTCTAAGTGGGTTTGAAGCATCCACACTACGACCTTCCTTCTTGTTATGCTTCATATGGTCTTTGAGTTGTAATTAAAGTATTAATGGAGGAAGATGAGCCTAGGGTACAGATGAAGACTGTTATATGGAGGAGTAAGAATTGGAGAGAAATAGAGATTAGAGTTGAAGAAAGGTGTTTCACACACTGTCAAAGAATTCTGTGTGATTCTGGTAAGTGAGGATCCAGTAGGGTTCTACCTGATCTCCTATTGTATTTTATATCTGTGTTCCTATGGCTCACTTAATTATCTAGGAATAGTTAGAATACTGTATTTAGTACTCTAATTTAACCACAGTCTGAATTTGTAATCTAATCTACAGGCCTATTTAAAATTCAATTTTTACATAGTAAAATCGCTTTTATTATGTAGTAAAATACATGCAAATTACAAAAGAGAAATAGTGAACAATATCCAGGAAACAATTTTTGTAATTGTGGAATGCCTATGAAGTCTCTATGTTTGACTATGTTAATGAGCAGTTTACTTTCTGTCTTATTATGAATGTAGTCATATCCATTTTTCTTGTTTTTCATATTTTATTAGATATATTCTTCATTTAAATTTCAAATGTTGTCCCCTTTCCTGGTTCCTTCCCCCAAAAGTCTCATAGCCCATCTCCCCTCCCCCTGTTCCCCAATCAACCCTCTCCCACTTCCCTGTCCCAGCATTCCCCTATACTGCGGCATCAAGCCTTTCTAGGACCAAGGACTTCTCCTCCCTTTGATGTCTAACAAGGTCATCCTCTGCTGCCTGTGTGTGTGGAGACTGGATAACTCCATGCGCACTCTTCTGGTTGATGGTTTTATACCTGGGAGCTCTGGGATGTCCCTTAACGGAGGAATAGATACAGAAAATGTGGTATATTTACATAATGGAATACTACTCAGCTATTAAAAACAATGAATTCATGAAATTCTTAGACAAATGGATGGAATTAGAAAATATGATCCTGAGTAAGGTAACCCAATTACAAAAGAACACACATGGTATGCACTCACTGTTAGTGGATATTAGCCCAGAAGCTTGGAATACCAAAGACAACTCACATATCAAATGATGCTCAAGAAGAAGGAAGAACAATGTATGGATACTCTGGTTCTTCTTAGAACAAAATTTTGTTCTGGGGAACAAAAGTCCCACAGAAGGAGATGCAAAGACAAAGTGTGGAGCAGAGTCTGAGGGAAAGACCTTCCAGAGACTACCCCACCTAGTGATCTATCCCATATACAGTTACAAAACCCAGACACTATTATTGATACCCACAAGTACTTGCTGA
Source organism: Tokudaia tokunoshimensis (assembly GCA_036184795.1). Taxonomy (NCBI): domain Eukaryota; kingdom Metazoa; phylum Chordata; class Mammalia; order Rodentia; family Muridae; genus Tokudaia; species Tokudaia tokunoshimensis. The sequence continues at coordinate 41,288,825 of BTHU01000011.1, read as the reverse complement.
CTGGAGCCAGATATAACTGTCACCTGGGAGGCTATGCTAGTACATGACAAATACAGAGGGGTACACTCTCAGCCAGTCATTGTACTGAGCACAGGGTCCCCAAGGGGGAACTAGAGAAAGAACCCAAGGAGCTGAAGGGGTTTCCAGTGCCTTAGGAGAACAACAATATGAGACACTCAGTACTCCCAGAGCTCCCAGGGACAAAACCATCTATTTTTCACTTTTAGTTATTACTGTTGTTATACACTTAGAGAAACTTACATAGAAAACTTCAGATAAGATTAGTTTCTGACCTTGGTAGATATATTTATACTCACAGATGCCTGATCTCTGACTTAAAGACTAACTGAATGAAAATTTGGCTACATATGTTTGTAGTCTCTGAAATTTAATCACAACCCAATCTGAACTTATCAGCATGACATTTTGTTTTGACATAAAAGTGAAAATGTTTTAGTGATTTCTTCCTACATTGTAGCCATTGTAAATGACAATAATGAATGGATGGTTTCATATGTCTTTGTAGACATGCTTTCCTTATTACTATTATTATTATTAATCATTTTATTAATCATTTTGTTCATTTACATTTCAAATGATAGCCCCCTTCCTAATTACCCCTCCACAAACCCCCATATTATCCCCTCTTCCCCCCTTTTTCTTTGCCTCTATGAGGATGTTCCTCCACCCACTCACCCACTCCCTCCTTACTGTTCTAGCATTGCCCCACACTGGGGCATGAGCCTCCACAAGACCACTGATGTCAAATAAGGCCATCCTCTGCTACATGTGTATCTAGAGCCAGGGTTCCCTCCACGTGTACACTCTGGTTGGTGGTTTAGTCCCTGGGAGCTTTGGGTGGTCCAGTTAGTTGACACTGTTCTTCCTATGGGGTTACAATCCCCTTCAGTTCCTTCAGTCCTTCCTCTAGCTCTTCCTTAGGGGTTTCCAGGCTTAGTCTTATGGTTGGCAGTGAGTATCTACACCTGTATTAGTCAGGTGCTGGTAAAACCTCCCAGGGGACAGCCATACCAGGCTCCTGTCATCAAGCACTTCATGGCATCAACAATAATGTGGGGGGTTGGTGTCTTCAGATGGGATGAATCCCCATGTGGGGTAGTCTATGGATGGACTAACCTTCAGTCTTTGTTCCATTTTTTGTCCCTGACTTTCTTTTGGACAGGAACATTTCTGGGTTAACAATTTTGAGATGTGTGGGTGACCCCATCCCTCAACTTGGGGTCATGCTTGCATACTAAAGGTGGTCTCTACAGGTTGTATCTCCCCTTTGTTAGGTATTTCCACTAAAGTCACTGCTGTTGTGTCCTGTGAGCCTCTTGCTTCCCTGGAGTCTGGGGCTAGCCTAGACATGCTTTCTAGAAAGGATTTCAGATAATGAAATTTGCTCACTAAAGCAGCCTTTGGGCAAGAGAAATTCTGTAGAAAACCAAACACTTAGCAATGCATTTTTTTAAACCTAACTTTCTATTATATTTCTGGGCCATCGAAATGGTTAATAGTCAAAAATTAGGAATAACTTTAATAGTGATTTTCTGTTGTAAAACTTGGCCCCAATGACTCAAACCGCTATTTACAAGCTACTGAAAAAAAAAAAAAAGATAAGGACAGAGGCCTCAGAAAACATTATTTGAAGTGAATTTGCAGTTATCTTACTATTCTAAAATAAAGTGGGCTTTGATTTATCACATAAGGTAAATTATTATGTTGTAGATACATTTTACTGTAAACAATATTGTTAATCAGAAAGAAACATTTTATTGCATTCATATATTAAATACTTTTTACATGTAATTGGGGTTTGCTATAGATTGATTAGAAATTAAGAGAGTTTACATCTCTTCCAGAGTGCCAGGGTTCAGTTCGCAGCACCTAAAGGGTGCTTCAGGATTGCATATAACTAGAAAGCGAGGAGTTCTGATATCCTAATTTGACCTCCATGTGCTCCTATTGGCTCATGATGCACACACACATACAAGCACACATGCAAGCACATATACCTGCACTTAAAATAATTAATGAAAAAAGTATATACATATATTAAATACTGTTGCTACATTTAAAACACCACTGGGTTCAATCACTTCAACGATTATTATGTAACTTGGTATTAGATTGATAATAGATTCTCACTCAAGGTTTGCACTTACGAGGACAGGTGAATACTGCAACAAAATTAGTTATAAAATAATATGCTTTATTATAGTGTACAACAGACTGGAAAGAGTTAACTCAATTTAAAAGTTATGTGTATTCCTTGACAAACTCATACATGTGTGCAATATAGTCTGCTTATAGTCACCCACACTCCTCTTCGGTCTCCCACATTCAGCCACATCATCTTTACAAATCCCCATCCAGCTTTCCTATAACATTGTTTTATTTAAAAATCTTTATTTTTTAAACATTTCATCATCTTTCTCTCCACAGAATCTATCCAAGTGCAGTATACTTGAGAAAAAAATCTATGGTGATATATTTGAATATAAACTTGAAAAGAGATAGCGTAGATTATAAATTAGCTTGTGTAAGACCCAGGGTTATTGTATCATTTTAAGGAAACAGCATTTTCCAGACACAACAAGGCACATGACTCACTGAGACTGTGACAGAGTGCCTGAAACTTGCATAAGCTAAAGTCAGACAAAGCCACACCGTATAGAAAGAGAAGTGGACATAAAGAACTATGCCTAGCCAAGAAGCTATTTGTGATTTATACATGCGTGGAGTGGGAAAACCACCTTTTTAAATATAGTGACACTGAAAGTATCAACATTTCAGGCCAAGTGCCATACTCAGGAGTAGTTAACTAAGAGAATCTACATTTTTTTTGGTGGCTTTCCTCTATTTTGTTTCTCTTTTTCCTTTTTAAAATGAAAGATTATGAAGTTGGGTGGGTTGAGGGGCAGATCCTGGATGAGTTGGGGACTAGAAAGAATATGCCAAATATATACCGTATAAGTCCTTTAAGGCTTTTTTGTCATTGTTATTGTAATTGTTAATAAAAATACACACACACAGATGTGTGGATACCTGTTCTTAATTTCTTTAAAACAACGGGCAAGGAAGCAGCTCAAGTAAAGTTGCCCCTTCTCTTTTTTTTATTCTATATTTTTTATTAGATATATTCTTTATTTACATTTCAGATGTTATCCCCTTTCCTGGTTTACCCCCCCCCAAAAAATAACTCTATCCCATCCTCTGTCCCCCTGCTCACCAATCCACCCACTCCTGCTTTCCTGTCCTGGCATTCCCCTACACTGGGGCATGTAGCCTTTGCCCCTTCTTATGGAACTAGGAATGTCCTGTACTGTCCAGAAAGTTCAAACACAATAACACATGAAAAGAAAATCCTCAACAATCTTAGGAAACAGTAAATGTAGCTAATAGTTTGGAGACTTTTTAACAAAGTATCCTAGAGAACCTCTGGGACTGTCTCTGGGCTTGCACCTGCTGAATGCATTCTGAAGTTCAAAACAGCTTACTATGTGAACATTAGTTTAATTCACCTGACCTACTGTTCATCCATGTGAAGCAGCATTCTCTTGCTTGTTACCACGAATTTACCCTATAATCAAGTAGCTGATGGGATCTGTTCGTTTTCAAGAGAACATGAGAACCGGTATCATTTTCCCAAAGAAGATGAAAATGTAAAAATTATTTTTTTTACTGGATTCATGTTATTTTTTTCATTATCATAAGTTCAAACAATCCTAAACTGAGGGATCATAACTACATAACTATGTCTAATTCAAGATTTTTTTGTGTGTTTTTTTTTAAAAGATTAATTTTCTTTATGGTCTGGCAGGTCTTGCAGTCACTGTCATCGATTTTCAACAGCATGTAGTTTTAACTCTTTGGCCAAAGGACTTAGGAATCATTGCATGGAAATAAAACATAATTTTAACTTATTATGTTTTAATTTTGTAGCACATTTTTTTTTAATTTGTGGCTAATTGTCTCATTTTCCTTTCTATAGATATGTTTTTCTTTCTATTTCTTTTATGACTTGATGTTGGCAAGAGCTGCTATAGCAAAGTGCTGGTATTATGTACCTTAAAGCAACAATTTGTGAGATCTCACAGATATAGAAACCATAACTACACAATTAAGGTGCTAGCTGTTCCATGCTCTTTAAGACATGCTTCCTGCCGGGCAGTGGTGGCGCACGCCTTTAATCCCAGCACTTGGGAGGCAGAGGCAGGTGGATTTCTGAGTTCGAGGCCAGCCTGGTCTACAGAGTGAGTTCCAGGACAGCCAGGGCTACACAGAGAAACTCTGTCTCGAAAAAAAAAACAAAAAACAAAAAAACAAAAAACAAAAAAAAAAAAACAAAAAAAACCAAAACAAAACAAAACAAACAAAAAAAAAAAAAAGACATGCTTCCTTATTTCTTCCTAGTTTCAAGTGGTTATCAGCAATCTCAGATCCACTTCTAATGTCTGTTACTTTGGCCCCTTTGAGATCTTCCTGCCTGTCTCTATGTCTGGTTTGTCTTCTTACAATAATCTTTGTATTAGAGCAAATGTAATCCAGTATGATTTTATCTTAGGGAATTTCATCCTCAAAGACCTTATTTCTAAATACGTTCCTCTGCTCTAGTACTGGATAGAAATAAATTCAGAGAACTCTGTTTCAATTCAGTCTATAGCAATAAACTCACTGAATTTGGCTAATTAAAGTCTGTCTATACCATATATGGTTCTATCTATGTTATGGTACATCTATACAGTAGTTTAGCTGTATCTAAAACGCATTATATATTGATTGGTGATCCATCAGTTAGAAACAGAGGTTCATTCGTTGGTTTGTGGGATAAAAATACTAGGAACCTGAATCATATACAGAAATACTATGGATAATAACAATTAAAATTAACCAATATCACAGGCTATGCATGTTTCCCTCTATGTCTAATGTAAGAATGAATTCTAATGTCCTTTTATAATTTTCAGATGACCACCGTAGTAAGAATACTTTGAGATCTTCTTAATTCTGTAGATTCTGTGTATCATCTATTGTGAAGAATATCACATTTACACATGTAATTGAGGCAGATCTTTTCAGGAGTCCCTTCTGTTACTGGAGTTTTGCTTTAAGAGTAGAAGGTAAAACATACACATTCAACAGGAAACTGGTGGGGGTTGTAGAAGAGAAGGAAATACATATAGGAGAACAGTGAGAAAATGTTTGCACTCTTAGTAACTACTCAACCTGCTTTAGTGTAGAGTCTGCATATTCTCTTTCCAAGGGAGGGGCACAACAGATGTGGAGTTAGTCACAGAGCTAAAAAAATAAAAAAAAAAGGGAGAGATTGCTTTAAAAATGAAGATACCTTTGCTCACCAGCAGGCATTTATCTTTTCATTTTTGTTTCTGAGAGGACTTTTAGGCAGCAATTGATTCCACATATTCATTGCACATTTCAGTAACACAAATGCAAAACAAAATGTTCTGATTTTTCTTTATTCTAGGAAGTAGATCAATTATACATGCTCATGATATCATGTTATACCTAAGTCAGAGGCTCATGAATTGAAAACCAAAAACACCAACACCAAAAGGAAAAATGTGTTGTATTTCAAAATTTGTATTGTTACTGTTTTCACACTTAACTAAAAAGTTACATTTAAAGTTTATACATATGTAATTTCCTATAACACTATAGTGTTAGAACATATATCTTGGATGAAAGAGATACTCATTTCAATATAAAATGTATAGTTGGTGCTATACATAAAATGTATTTGAGAATGCAGATTGATATATTGATTTATAACCATTACTAAAATAAATATATTCTTAATATTGATTGGTCCCTTAAGATATAAATTATATATAAAATATTATTTGAACTTTAGATAATCTACATTGTGTAACTAATATTTAAAATGAAGTGAACATTTTGAATAAGGCTTTATCTCTGGGTGTATTATAGAATAGTTTAAATTAAATTTTGGTTATTCACTGTTTTCCGTCTTCTGTTTACCTGAAGAAGTGGACATATCATCATATTGATAAACGTTTCCGTTGACTGGAGTTAATGGCAGTAACATTGTATTTTTTTCCATCTCATTGAAATGAAAATCTCACTTAAAGTAATTTTTCATGGGAAGCCTACATCTTATATAACTGAGGAATTATATATGCCCATAGCTTTTAGGAATTGATTATTCTCTGAATTTAATTTAAAAAAACAAATTGATAAGGAGGGATTCATGATTCAGTTGGCCCTTTTTGTTCCCCTTGGTCTTTCTATTTGTTAACTAAAAATATTTTATTTTTCAAGCATTCCCGACTTTGCTTTCCTTTGCTATCCTCACCCTACACACCATCACTACTAGACTTCAATCTGTTGATCCGCTTCCTCCAGGTGAGCAATTTCTTCATCTGCTAGCTTTCTTCTCTGTGATCCAAATTTTACTTGTAAGATGGCATTCATATGACTGTGCATTTGCCGTGCAGAAATGTGGACCTTATTTCTTTAAAGGGAAAATAGTAGTGATTTGCTGCTAATTCTTCAGGAAAAGCTGGGTGTGTGGAGTTGAGGTGAGAAAATAAATGTGGGAAATCAGGGTTTCTGTTGTTTATTATGCTTCAATGAGCTTAGTGGGCCATTGGCAATCATTTCATATGTATTGTCTACTTGTTGTACTAGTTTCGTATTGTAGACAGGATAAGTTTTGCCATGAAAAAAACCGATGCACCAGAGTAGCCTATACAGGAAAGAGAGACGTGAGTGCTCTGTGTATTGTTGGTGTCGAGCAAAGTATTTCACTGTCACAGTCATAAGAACTCTATTTACTAGGTCCCCAAATTCGTCTGATTTTTTGACAACCAGTTGCAGGTCATCTTAGATAAGGTTCTTTATGGGAGCTTATTAGTGACTTTTAGTGCACTATGTTAAAAAAAAAATCTTTACACATCACTCCAATTCGAATTCCTAGAGGCAGGGCAGAATCTTATTCACATGAATTTTAATAGCTGTCGGAGCACAACATCACTATCCTCTGAAGTGGACTGAATTTGTCAATATATTTTAATCTCAATGCATGCTCTGGATCTGATGTAGATAATCTGAGCACACTGAGGTTTGATGTAGCTGGTCCAGCTGAGTGGAAAGCAGGAAGAAGTATAAGAAGACTTAGCTATTCATTACATATATATTCTGGATTTGTACACTCTCAGTTACTGAATCACTTGAATGTATTTCAGACATTTGATTGCCCTCCGAGGAGTGTAATCTCTCCATACAGAAAAGCCGTGTCACTGGAGAAAATGATTATATCAGGTTGTTGCTATGTTGAAAACATATAAGAGCATATTCCAGCAATCTAAAAATCACTGTTATTTATTTGTGTTGCTTAACTTAAGACAGAAATGGACAAAAAGTTGTTTTACTTCCTGTGTGGAAATGAATAGATATTGGAGATAAAATATAATGGGGAAAAATAGCCTTAAATGAATAAATCATAGCAAGAAAAATTATTCTTGTCTCTCATTTGGAGATTTTAAGTTAAAGTTTAAGACTTCAGGTTTGTTTACACACCCATATAAACATGCGCAATCTATATAAAATCTTCGTTTTTCACTTAAATAATTGGGATTAATTTTAGCCAGCTGAAAAGGAGAGTTTTATTTTTCAGTGGGGTACAAATTAATTTTAAAGGTAATATATATGCCAAAATATATTTTTAGATTTCAGAATACAAATCTCCGTAGTTTGTTCCCTATTGTCTTATGCACATTTTTGTCTTGTATTTCTGCACAAGTGCATATTGTATGTGTGCTAACGGATACACATCTATATGTTCAAAGATGTGCAGGCACTTTGCATGGCCACTGATTAGTATGAATTTCTGAGCTGGCTGTGAGCTGTGACTGAGCATCAAGAACCCCAAACTGTGGTTAGGCAGAGCAAAATTTGTTTTTTTATCTACTGAATGGTTCTAGACTTTTGCCTTTATGCACAACCCTTCCATTCACTTCCAGCCAGAATAGGAAATTTATCATGTTTACCGAGAGTGCATACATAAGTATATGTTTGCCTTATATTTACCAGTATTTATTTAGTGGTAATTATATAGCAAATTTAAAGTTATAGTATCATTTCCAACACTTGCATTTGGTTGCTGAAATTATCAAGGTAATGAACATAGTGAAGCTTGCAAATATCCTCCACGAACCGACACTAGATAATAAAAGTTCAGTTTAGAGCTCCGTTGTGGAGTTCTACTGAATATAATCATTTCTTAACATCTGCATGTTTGTATCTACCATAACAAATATATCATATATGTTATAGTAATTGATTTAACATTATAAAATAATTAAAAGCACTTTGCTGTTAAAAATATCTATTATCATGTAAATAATAAAACATGTATATAGTAGATATGGCTGGCCACCTGTATTAAAAGGTTTTAGAGAAATAGTCAACCACTGTCAGGTAACATAATTTCTGAAGAAAATTGTAACTGAGTTGAATATGTACATTTTTTCTTCTCATTATTAACTACAAAAAATAGTGTCACTATTTGTATGACATATACAGGGTTTTAGATGTTTGAAGTAATCTGTAGATCATTAAAGTATGCAGGACGATATATATGTTTTATCTGAAATGACCACATTTTATAAATAAGAAACTGAGAATTCAGTATTTTAGATGTCTATAAAACATGCCAGACCCTCCCATGTGTACCAAACAATGTCTACCACTTTTTCTGCTTTATAGGCAATAAGGATATAAGCTATGTGTATAAAAAATTTAAAGACAAAATATTATATTGCTTATTTTAGAATGTATATGAAAATATATTTATTTTTAATAATAAAATATACTTATGCATAAAACAAAGAAAATGGGCAGAAAGTTTCCACCTACTTAATATTATTTTCAGTTTTTAGTAATATTACAAATACCTAGATTTGTGTCTTTTGTGCTCATATACATTTTTATAAATATGATAAATCAACACTAAGCAGTTAATAGAAAACTAGCAAATATAATACTTAAAATTGTTTTCCATTTCTAGGTGGGCCTAGGGATTTTATTTGGGATAATTATAAGCTAAGAAATATACATACCTGCACTTTAAGGCATGAATGGATTTTAGTTGAAAGTAGATTGCTATTCATATTTAATATTTTAGTCTCTTTTAAGCATAAACTTAATGTGATTCCATCTTTGTATTTAGTATTTTTCCATAATTTGATTTTTTGTATTATTATTTGCTTGAGACTGAAGGGAGTATGTTTCCTAGTCTACTGTGTAATATGTGAAATAGATTTTGTTTCTCCTAGAGAATAGAGGCAGGGAGAGAGGTAAGGAGGGAGGAAGAGAGACAGAAACTGAGACAGAGACAGAAGCAGAGACTCACAGTGACACACACACATACACATCACACACACACACACACACATATGGAGAGACAGACAGAGAGAGAGAGAGAGAGAGAGAGAGAGAGAGAGAGAGATTAAGAATTTTAACATGGAGGAACTTCTTTTCTTGTGCCTCAAGCTCTGTATAAGACTGATTATGGAACACTTTGAACCCTGAGTAGTTCAAATGGCCTTTCAGTGAAAATTTAAATAAATAAATAAATAAACAACAACTATTTGATATCAATTCTGGCAGTAAGACAGGTCATTCTTAAGATTGAGCATACAGTTTTAGTACAGTCAAACCTCAATCCCAATGTGCTTCAGTTAACAAAGAATGTTCTAATGAATTCTGCCTGTGAAATCAATATGACTTTTTTTTTTTTAAATTAGATTTGGATTGCAAGTCTGAAACTTAAGTATGTTCTCATGTCATTTTGAATTTGTTTTCCTGGTACTACTGCTCGTGGGAAATATGTTTCCTTTTAATCTTCTCTTCTTTGTTCTGGATGTGGTTGATTACCAATTAAGTCAGAGAAATTGCTCTCTGAGATAAGGAAGTCTTTAAAACGCCATTGCAGAAAATTTCTGATGTGTGGGCTGTAATATGTTGTGATTGTCTTGAGCAGAGCTTTTGGCCCTTGGTTGGTTATACAGCAGCCTAGCCCACCGGGCCACATCTCTTTGCTCTCTGAGTTTCCTGACCTTTGTTTCTTGGGCTCTTCATCTCTTCAGTATGTTTTAATGATTACAGAATATTAAAGCTGTTACTAGCAAAATGTCTTGTCCTTGCCAGTAAAATCCATTACAAGAAACATTTCAGTATATTTACTCTAGAACATGGAAATTGAATCTATTGATCTTGCTTAAATTTTCATTCTTGGGATGACCCAACATTGCATGATAAAAACATCTGCTTCCAATAAACCAGCAGTGTATTTACAGGTAATAACAACAGATGATTTTAGGAAAATATACCAACAGGACAGGAATGTCTTACGTATCTCTCTTTTCTCATAGTTCTTTCAGTTTTTGTATGTGATTCCACTGGCAGTGCTAATGGTGGTGTCGGCTAGTCCAGGGTATATAACTTGTTTTAATGAAATGAGGTTGAAGTTGCTGACATTTAAACTTCCCATTCATCAATGTGAGGTAACCTTTACATACTACCTGGTTTGATGCTGTCATGTAAACGTTTCCCTTAAGCAAATGCATATTTAACAAAAATATGAATTCCTTATGATTCGCATATGTTGTGTGAGTGACACGTGGAAACACACTTTTGATGTTTGTTTCATTGTGTTTTTATCGTTGGTAGAGAAGAATTATTATTCTAGGAACTGATTCTCCAAACATATACTTTCATATATTTCCTGCTTCATATATATATTATATACATATATATTATACATATATTATATGCATATATATAATATACATATATATACTTGCACATATATGAAATACTGTAAGTGAGCAGGGCATTTATCTGCTCATTTGGAATTATATGTAATTTGGCCTCTGAAACCTTATCTGTCTGTCTCTTTTAGGACATCATTAAACAAACAAACTAAGCAATTAAAACCTTCTTTAAAACTTCATCCTCTAAAACAGCCATATTTCATTGAAAGGTGTTGATTGATTCCTAAATAATAAACAGACGATTAGCTATCTCTGACTTAACTCTTTTTCTATGAATGCTAAAAATGACATTGATTCTGTTTACTGGTTTCTAGTAATTGAAGATAAAGAAGTGCTAGAAATGAGCTGAACAACGGGTTTTAAATTGGTAAATAGATGTACTTCCCTAAAGAAATCAGATAGCAGGCATGAGAGAGACACTAATAAGACTATCTTGCTTGCTTCTTACAGAGTTCGGCTTAATAGGCATGTTTTTATTGACCTTCCTTACAGGATTACCACTTTGCTAGGAAGATGACTTGAATCTTAAGTGTATTCATCCATGTCCTCTAAAATAGTGCCATTATCAGAGATAGGGTTAGCTTACAGAGGCAATAAAGGCATAAGGAAAGCATCCTTTGGAAAGATAAAGAATAGTAGCAAATTTACATAGTCTCTGGTCTGGAGTTCACACAATTATTTAAGTTGCTAGAATTTAAATCTGTCCTTGTAAACTAAACAGCTTTTGTGAACTATTGCATACCAGAACATAGGTTTTACACTGCATATGAATTAGGTTCTTCTGAAAGCTTCTTAACCCGTTGAACACACCACAATTATGAAGACATTAATTTATATGTAGATGGAAGCATTCAGATAATGTGAAATACAAAGGCAGCTAAGTTCAAACACAAAAGAAGCTTGCCCAATTTACACAGCACTGCCACAAGAGATAGAAGAATATAAAGGCAGTCAGAAATTCCTAGGAAAGTAAAAAATAGAACCTATACATGCTAAAGTGTGGGTCAGATAATCTCTCATTCCCTGATACTCAGTAATTTGATAATAAAACAACATGCTGATTATTTAAATATAGGTTTTGATTTCAATAGCAATGTCACTGATTATAATTTTTAAAAGGGAAAGTATTCAGACCTACAAATTTGAGTGAAATAAAATTGCTAGACAAGATTTTCTTGTTTTATCCTTTAAGACGATATCTTTAGAAACTAGGATCTTTTATATAAGCATGGTGTTTAACAAGTCGATCTGATGTTGCTCTAAGCATTGTATATATCATAGAAATAGAGTTCCTATGTAAAACTTGTAGGTTCTGTTTCAGTGTGGAAACTGACATTATGAGTTCACAAATGAATACTTTTAAATTATGTAAAGTAATGGTTTCTATTGAAGATCACAAATTGGTTTTGGAATTTCTTAAATTTAACATTCCTTCCTATTACATTGTCTTGTTCTCATTTGTGTGGTATCTTTTTCCTCAAAGACCATAATCCTTTCTGAAGGTAAACAGAGTAACCATAATAAATATTTTGGAAAGATGAGGAAGGGAGCATGAAAATTATTTGGAAAATCATAATATTTTCATCATCTGAAACTGAAATGCTTATTCTGGAAAAAATAGGGCTTTTCTTTAATATTCCTGTTGATTTAAGTCATCTGCAGGTTGGATAAACTTCTGAGATTCATATTCTATTTTATTTAAGCTTATTCTTTCTCTTGTTGAGTTTTTGTTGTTTAAAAATTCTTTCACTCCTACACATATGTGGTAACATATACAAAAGATGGTTTATGATTTTGGAAAATTAGGGAAAAGAGGAAGCATTTATCTGATGCCCAATCACAGTCTGTATTAGATCTCTGCTGAAGAAATTAAAAAAAAAGCATCATTTGAATCTAAAGACTTTAAGACTGTCTTTAAAATAGGAGTAGATAAAGTAAAATGGAATTTGAGTAGCCAAGATTTGGGATGAGAATGACCATGCCTAAGAATAGTTTTGGGAACAGGGAAGTATGCTACTGTTAGCAATAGGAAGAATGGAGATGTAAACCTGAAAACCATGCTGATTTGGATACTATCTTCTCTTTAGTACATATATGTACTGTATGACATGAGTGCTTTTGAATTTCTTCCCCATTCAGTGTTCAGGTAATAGAGGAATTGTACAAGACATGTGGTTAATGGTTCAATCATCTTTGTGCAACATTGCCTGTTGTACTGAGGTTTTGTTGTTGCTGTTTGTTTGTTTGTTTTATTTAAATCTCATTCTGAACTTTCCTATGCACCTTTTAGGTGCTAGTTAATTTTACCCAAACAGTTATTTTATTTATTTTTTGTTACTCTTCGGTGATGCACCGATAAAGCCAATCTCTTGTAGATCTGTGAACTGTACATTTCGATATGGTTGTTGTGCTTGTTTCTATTCTTTACCTGAAGCCATTCTCCCTAAACTCCATTACAGTTTTTGAAGTGAAGATCCAATAGCACCTTTTGTATAGATTCCCTCGTGATATTATCATATACCTCAATCTACAGATTTCTGTGCTTTGACATTACTGTGACACAGTTCAAAATATAGTTGTTCATGCATTGTTTCCTTTATGTAGAATTCAAATCTACCGTATACCCTCTCAAAATTTAAGCTCCTTGAGGATGAGCAAGGATTTCACAAACTTGTGAATTTGAAAGTCGCTAATTTACCATAAACTACTACCTGTTGTAATACTAGACAACAAAACCTAGTTGCTTAATACATTGATAAATAATGAATCACTAGACATGGTATCTTTAAATAAATTGAAGAAGCACACACCATACACACCCATAAAATCTCTCTCATGGAACACTCGGATTACATTGTTTTGCATGTGAAGGTTCTATAACAGTCCTTTTCTCAAAGAAAATGCAAACCTGTATCACTGTCCAATACTGTTTGAGAGGCAGTTGTCCTAAGGGTGCCTGTTAGGAAATAGCCCCATTCTGCTGTGCCTTCACTTCCAAGCATCTGCTACTACCTTGTGCCTATATAACAAGACTTGGGGAGGAGGGCAACTAAATTTTAAATGATAATCTGAGAAGAGTGCTGTGGGACACACTTATATTTGTACTGTAAGTTTCCACGATGTGGTTTATTATCTCATTGTTTTATATACCAAGTACTTTCATATCAAATTTCCTTCTATTGTTTTGCACTTGTTGTGTAACATAAATTTTATTTCGATTTATCTCAGGTTTTTCTTCATCTCTGGGCACTATCTGTATGTTATTGATATATATTCAAACAGTCCACTCTGATAGGCATTTTATTATGTCCAAGAGTTTACAGACACTTACAACCATCCCTGAAGGTGAGCAGGTGCATTGAATAGTAAGTACTACTGCTCCAAGCAGCTCCAAACACCCGGCTGCAATTCGATTCCCTTGAATGATATAGGCCAGTGGTTTCTGGTGCCTGAATGCAGCCGTGGCAATACATTTAGAGGCATTGTGCAATGCAGGTGCACGCTTGAGGATTGCTACTTCAATGCTGCCACGGTTTGACTATTTGATGGTATTATAATAACCCCCCTCTTCAAAATGTGCTCTTGGCCTATCTGAAGCAGATATAACACATCCCACACCTAAAATAAAGTCAGGAAGCAGGATTGGTTGTGCATTCAAATGAAGTACAAGTTTGAAGCTTCTTTGGTTGTATTTTGGTTCTGTGAATAACGATTCCAAAAGCTTATTATTTATGAATGATCACTATAAAATAATTAAATTCATTGTCCCTAATATGGAGGATTTTTTTTCCCATTAAATCAAGGATGTATGAACAGGTACCTTCTGTAAGGAGTATATCATAACAATATATTTTGCTTCATGCATTAAAACTAAAAGGCAAGATGACACCTCTCTTCTACCTATCAGTTGTGGTATTTGATTAGTAAACAGCATAGCTTCCTGTGCTCAAGTGAGAAACACAAGGATACAAAGCACCGATGAGAGATTGCTTAGATAATAAATGATTGTCCTTCCCCATCACAATTTTCCATTCTCATTCTCCATTTCTCTTGCGTAATACACAGACCACACTTATTAAATAGTGTCTAAATTAAAGCTCGCTAATTGTGTGAGTCCTTGTTAAGCAAATCCTACCTCTCATACAGCTGTGTTATCAGACTATTCATTTTTTTATACTGAAAGGAAACAACAGTTTTTGAGGCAAAATAACTTGGCTTCACGTTCTCAGAATAATACCAAAAGTGGAATCTGTATTCCAGTCATAGGAAGAAAGAGGGAAACCAGGTTTATTTTTTATCAAATATTCAAGTAAATAAGGGCTCAAACGTTATAACTGGAATTCATTTTTATGGATAGAGATTATTACGATCACAGTTCTCTAGAGTGACTCACATCATCACCACAACCTCTCAGGATTTAAAGAATGGCAAAGGGATGTTAGTGAATAATAACATAGCCAAAAAAGGAAAAAAAGACACTGTTTCTGTTAGAGAAGTGTCATTTCACAGGATGTTGCAAGTCATGCCAACTTAGTGAAAGAAACCTGCTTTATTAGGTTTGTTGAACTGTATTCTGACAAGATTCTGAAGATCAGAATGATCCTTTCCCCTGATATATAAGAATATACTTGAAGAAAGTGGAATTTGCTTTGCTCATAGAGAAGCATGTACACACTTATATGTACATTTATATTCATGCATTGAAGATTAAAAAAAGAACAACAGCAGGCTGGTGTAGGAAGCTATATGTCCTGATCTATGCCCAAAGGTCTTGTTTTGTCAAAATTTGCACATAGATGAAAATCTGAGACATATACTGTGCTTAGATACTATAGAACTAATTTAAAAGGTACCATGCTAGCTGGAAATAGAGGTCAGTGCCTATCCCACTTTTCTAGACAGCTAATGGGTGTTATGAAAGCTTATATTGGTGAAAAAGGTAAATTAGAAATAAAATAAAATGAGTATAAAAAGGGACGTCTATTTATACAGCAATCTACTTGGAAACAACTCTAATTTTACAACATTAGTAGACACACTACCAAGCACTGCTTTAACAGAAAAGCTCTATGCCTATTTAAAGCTGTTTACAAAACAGAAATAAAAACATCTTGTTGGTAGTCACAAAGCACAGAAGAGTTCTAAATACCCCTCTGTACTGCTTCTGCACTGCCGAGCTTCTTCCCTGACACCCTGAGTTATAGACAGACTTGTAAACATCTATATCACAAAGGTTATTATTACTGCATTGTACATATTTCTAAGTAGATCAGAGTGGAATACTGGACACAAATGTATATTTAATGCTGAAAACTCTCTGCTCTTTCTGGAAACATTGTTTTCTGAGGTATAAAAACCTGTAAAATTTGGAGGTAGCACATAGATCTGAAACTAAGGGGAGGGGATTCTGTGATGTCCTCTCTAACTTCCCTAAGCAGTGACAAGTTAGTTGTCAAGTAATTTTCCTTAGGTGTGCTGTATAGTGCTTTGAAGAAAATGGAATAGGTTTAAACTTATGATTTGTGATAAGGTTCTGTCTGAGAGCAAGACAAAAAAGAAAAAAATTAATTCACTCTGAATTAAGGTACTTGTAGTTAGTTACTCAACAGTATTTTTTTATAGTGGGCATACACACACACACACACACACACACACACACAAACACACACACACACACAAGTGTGGCATTCTGAGGAATCACCTGAATTTTACAAAACTACCTATATTTGATAAAGGTTTGCTTTTCTTTGCTAACCCTGCCTGACTTCAATGTCTTGGCTTTTCATTTTAATGTTCACAGTAGTTGAGGACACTCTTCACTGAGCATCAGAATGGCTATGTGTGTCTAATGATGGAGTGATGTTCTAGGATTAAACTCTCAATATAAAGGCTAAGTAATACATAATCTTTCACTAAAACTGCTAAAAGTACAGTTATTTAAGTGTTTAATTATGAAAATTTAAAGTTAAATAGAGTTATGTGGTTTCACACTCATCA
Source organism: Tokudaia tokunoshimensis (assembly GCA_036184795.1). NCBI lineage: Eukaryota > Metazoa > Chordata > Mammalia > Rodentia > Muridae > Tokudaia > Tokudaia tokunoshimensis. Next base: position 41,272,005 of record BTHU01000011.1, on the reverse strand, counting down.
TAATACAATGAAGATAATAATTAAAATGTCATGTATTGAGTTTCTTTTACATTTCTATCTTTCTTTCTTTTTTTCGACAAAATGTTACCATGTGACCCAGACTGAACTGGCTGATCTGCAATCTTAGCTTGCTTCATGAGTGCTGTATATATATATATATATATATGTATATATATATATATACACATATAGATATAGATATATAGATAGATATAGATAGATATGTACACATATACATATATGTATATATGCATGTATGTATGTATGTATGTACATTATGACTCTTCAAGTCATAATGCTACAGACTTGTACTACCACATTCAGCCAAAAATGAATTCTAATAATAAGGAAATGGTTGAAGGTCCTTGGTTGTTAAGATACTTGAATTAGGTACTTAAGAGTTCAGACTCTGTAACCTCTATTTGTTGATGTTCAGACTTTTTTTTTTTTTAATTCAACAGTTTCTGTCACATGTATGTATACCTTTAGGACTCTGCTGTCTTTCCAGAAAGGATCACATTCTTTGAAAGGATGACCACATTGTCTTGAAGCAAGTATGACAATAAATGAGAATTATTTCTAGGTAACCTCAAATTAGAAGGTAAATTGGATCAGAACAACTCTGCTGTGAGCTTTAACTCCTAGGGCCTCTGTACTTATCTACGACAAGCATCAAATCTATGCCTACACGCTCTGCCTTTTGCAGTTTTACTGTACATTCTGCTCAACCATTATTTTGAAGACACGGAGAACAACTTGATTATATTCTCTGATAGTTGTAATGCCTAATCGAATATTTTGCTTTATCTTTTTTTATCACATAGACTTACCTTATTTGAGGAGATTTTAAAATATACCATAGATGGGGTACATATGGCCCCTTATCCTCTTAAGTAGATGTAACCATGTTTTAAATGTTCACCTTCATAACCACCCACTTTCTTTTTCTATTCCTCTATCTTTGCCTCACTTCTTTCCTTCTTCTTCTGCACTCCTTTTTCCTTCCCTCTTTCCTTCTATTCTTTTTACTATTTTCCCCTTTCTTACCTTCAATTGTTTCATTTTGCCTAATACTTTCTTTTCTAGCTAATTATTTCCTAAATGGAACCATATCTCTTTTTGTACCTACCTACTTGTCTGTTTAAGCTCTATCATGGAGTCTCTACTCATTAATTCTTACTTGAACTTTCGCAGTTACAGTTAATTTATGCTCATAGTTTCTGCTCTTTATAAAAATAATGCCATTGGATTTTCCTCACTGTAAACTGCTGGCATCAAAATTACAGTGTAATCACACACTGAAGAGTTTGTAATGGATCATAATCGATACATAACATTTGCTTCCCTGAATATGACAGAAAAGAGTCAAGTAAAAAAATCTGGGGAAATGCAGCAGTGAAGCACAAACACTTGTGTGATGTTGCTGGTTTCCAATTCGGGGTCGATTCACAGTTTTTAAAATCTGCATTAGTCTGTCTCTCTCTGACCCTAAATCCATGTTGAGTTCATTCAGTGCTGGTTATGTAAATAGCTGAAATGGAAGTTCAGTCAATACTGAAATTTGAAACCATGTTGGCATGTTTCAAAAAGGGTGTATTGGTTGTAAATCATTTAAGGTAAAATGCTTGGCTCCAAAGGACACAAAACATTATCAAAGCCATATGATGCTATTCAGACCAGACAGCCTAAAGAAAATACCCAATACCATACATTTAAGACATTAAAAATAAATTTTAATCTGAGTTTTAGGTTCTTCTCTAGTAGTTCATGTCCCACTTAACAGGTTTCCAGACAAAGTCTATACTATGCTATTGATGCATAATTCAGAGTACCTCTCAATATTCTTTCCTGCTTTACATAATAAATTTAAGAAGGAGTGCTTCACTTTTCCAAGGAAAATATTTCATTAAAATGGTAAGTTAGCATATGTGCAAAAGTAACCTGAATACTTTTAAAAATTCACAAGTGTAAATGATATATGCTATGGCATTTCACAATATTTTGTCTTGTCAAGGTACCACTCTGGCACTTCATAAAATAATATTTATTTCATGGTTCACATTTGTCCTGCTAAAGTAGTTGTGGGTATACTTGGTTGGTGATTGATTAGAAATTTCCTATGCACTTTAAATATAAAATCACATTTTCTTATGACTTTGAAAACGTAACCATACAAATAATTTTAAATTTGTTGTTTTCTATGTCAAATGCATTGTTTGTAGACTTCTCCTTCCTTGTAGAGTGTACCATATATTATAGGGATCATCTATCATCAATTAAAAAGCAAGCCCTAGGGCTCCTAAATGTATAGGGAATTCTATTCCCATCACATGGAGGTAAATTGTAAATATCCTCTTCTCCTAGTAGTCCATGATCTAAAAATGCATCATTAAACAAAAGGGAAGCATCCAGTCACAGAGGAAAGAAACTACTGAGTAGATGCAATTCAAAGACATGGTTGAAAATATTGGGGCCAATAGGGAGTTCATAACTACCATCACAGCAATGGCATCTTACTTCATGTTTCCTCATCACCATTTTAAAAATAGGAATCATTAAATATTACTTTATGTAGATTCTCTGTATGTCTACTGACAAAGAAGGAAGTACAAGTACAAGTTCTCACAGAAAACATTATTGTTTAGAGCAGGAAATTATGAAGTGTCATTATTCTCAACAATACCTGTTGAGTAAACCATTTTCACCTACTTACACCAAAAAACAAAAACTGAAAGTGAAGGGAATTGATTACAAGATCCACATGCATATATAATAAAACAGGAAAGTGCCCTTTTGACAAGCTTATTCATAATACATTGTGATAGGAAATTCCATTTGCCACTCTCAATAGGGAAAAAGTCAGCTATGAAAGGAACCCTTTTATTTCATGACTGTCACCAAAATAACAATTGCAAATAAAGTAAGGATCAAATATTTTTAAAGTATCCTAGAAATTATTATAAAAATCTGTGATCCACTCTTTATCCTGTTTTTTGATTTAGCAAAATGAATCCTGAACATCCTTTTTGAAGCTCTCTCTCTCTCTCCAGAATGGGTTACATAGAACAAAGACTAAATTCCCCAGGGACTCTGGTTACAGTGATGCTGTATTCCACAGAGAATCACTCTCCCATGACCATGTTTTACTTCTTCCCAGGCTATGGGAATTCGTTAATATCTAGAGAGTAGACTTAAACAAAACCATTGTCTCAACCAGCAGGTTTATGCAACCATCCTGAAATGTTTTAATTATTGTTTTCTTTTCCTTTTTAATTAAGAGAGCAGAGGTCAAGCAAGCCCACTGAGAGCTGATCACAGCCTCAAGTAGAAATGGCAAGGAAACTCTAATGATCGGATTGTTATTTTCTCTTTTGTTTTGCAGAACCAGAAGAGTGTATTAATTGCACAGATGAATGCCGAGTGCTTGGTCATTCTGATAGGTGTTGGATGCCACAGTTTCCTGCAGCCAATCAGGCTGAAAATGCAGATTACCGCACAAATCTCTTTGTACCCACCGTTGAAGCTAATGTTGAGACTGAGACTTATGAAACTGTGAATCCCACTGGGAAAAAGACTTTTTGTACATTTGGAAAAGACAAGCGAGAGCACACTATTCTCATTGCCAATGTGAAACCTTATTTAAAAGCCAAACGTGCCCTGAGCCCTCTCCTCCAAGAGGTCCCCTCAGCATCTAGCAGCCCAACCAAGGCATGCATTGAGCCTTGCGCCTCAACAAAAGGCTCCCTGGATGGCTGTGAAGCAAAACCGGGAGCCTTAGCAGAAGCAAGCAGCTCCTACCTGCCCACTGACAGTCAGTACCCGTCACCCAGTAAGCAACCAAGAGACCCTTCCTTCATGGCTTCTGATCAGACGGCAAGGGTCTTTGCGGATGTTCATTCCAGAGCCAGTAGGGATTCCAACGAGATGGGAGCTGTACTGGAGCGACTTGATCACCCCAGCAGAGATCTGGGCAGAGAGTCGGTGGATGCCGAAGAAGTAGTGAGAGAGATTGATAAGCTCTTGCAGGACTGCCGGGGAAATGACCCTGTGGCTGTGAGGAAGTGAGGGGGAAAGGCATTGGTGTTTTCTTGTCTCTTCTGTTGATTTGAAAATGATCACTCCCGGTGAAAACGCACTGTACAGGGATGGCAAAGGACCAGTGCTGCTTTAAGGCTTTTAGTGACCATCTGAAGTGCCCACAAGTATGTTCTTTTTCACTGCTGTTTCTTTTACAGAAATAACAATGGTTTTGACCAAACTTATATTAGGACAGAATTAATGATGCTTAAGGAGAAAAGAGAGAGAGAAGAAATTGGAAAGACGAAAAAGGAGAATGAGACAAGTTACCTTTTGACAATCTGTTAGGAAGGTATGCAGTGCGAGACTTAACGTATTTCTGATCACCCTAAGACTGTCCTCCCACGAGATCGATGCTGACTTAACTGTTTACCTATAAACTCATACAAAGCAGGGTCATATATGTTATCTGTGGTGGACCTACTAGCTGACATCACAGGCTTCTACTGAAAGTCCCGAAAAGACCTTGCAGTAGTCCAAGGTACACCAAACATTAACACGTATTTGTGGTAAACATTTCTGTATAAAGTATCTGCCAAGCATAGAAACACAAAGAACATTCCATACCATTAGTCAGAAAGCAAAAGAAAAAAATATGTAATAATAACAAAACAGAAAAAAAAAGATAAAACAACAAAACCCTTGGTCATTTGTAAGACACCTCATGTCATATAAAAGTTCAATGTAAAAAGATATAGTCTGTGTTGTCCTGAACACATGTAGACCTATTCACTTCATTAAAGAAGAAAATTTTGAGAATTTAAAAAATGTCTATTTAGCATTTTAGTGTCCAACAAAGATATAAATAACAGTGAGTTTGTTTTACATTTGAACAGTTCTGAATTATGGGTTATCACTGAGTAGTAATACTGAGAAAAAATTAACATAACTAAAATGTTTTACTCATTTTTGGACACTAAAATAGCTCAGGAAAGTGAAAAAAAAAGTCTTAGACATAACAAATCACATGACCATTTAAATGTGCAGATGTAAGAAGATTCAATGTGTTTACATCAAATGACATATTTTTATTGATTTGTTGCAGATTCCGTGCATATGAGCCAAATTGTTGAGTGTATAAGAGCTATATTGTGTATTTTATTAAATTAATATATAGTTGTGTTGCAAAACTATTTGGGCTTATATTGTAAATGGCAAGTGTTGCCTCGGTAGCTGTCGAACTCTATGAGTTTTGTTTTTTCCTGCTTCCTTTTCCCCATGGAGCGTGGGGAGCAGGGCCTCAGAGCAAAGTCTCTTGTTTAATGTATAGTCTACCAAGTATACAGTACACAATTCTGTTCAAAATGTGTTTGAGTGAGCTGATGGAGCTAACTGAAAGGTCAGAAAAATACATCTGTCAGTCATAGTTCTGTGCAAGTCCTTGTAGAAAGCTTTGATTAAAGTCATGCTAAATCACAAGAATTACATTTGTACCAATACCTGGAAGTTTACCCGCCCTCCCTGTTTTCAATAACATGAAGCTTCTGCCTATGTAGATATCATAACACCGGTTGGTTCTCAAAGTATCTTCAGTGGTTCTGGTGTGTGTACACATCATATTCGTAAATGTAGAAAATGTTCTAATGCATGTGTAGTACCAGTGCTGGCTACATGCATTGTGTACTGTGTTTTTTAAGAGGTCTGGGTCTTCAGCAAAATGTGTTTCCCTTTATCTCCATGCTCTTCTGCCTGTTTTATTCCTGTTCTTTGAGAACAATACCATTGTTCCATCACTGGGTTGCACCTTTTCTTGTGGCATTTAGCATTAGCAAGTTTCCAACTTACTTCCTTATGAGGCTACGATAATTCTAATTTCAGGAATTGGGAAAAATAAAATTAGCACTCACAGAAGTAGTAACAGATGGGGAAATGCCTTGATTGACATTTTCCGTCAGCATTTAATTTTTTTTTTTTTTTTTTTTTTTTTTGGCATTTAACAGCTTCACGGCAAACAGTTTGAGTCCATACCTTGGAAAATGTGGTGCTGAGTTAAATAAAGGCTGTGAGTTAAATAAAGGCTGTTTGTGCTCTGGAGCAGGAAAAACAATTATTATTTGCAAACTGGGAGGGATTTCTGTGCCTTCTTTTCTGGCCTCCAAGCCAGTGTAGAAACAGTATAAATGTCAAATAATAATAATAATAATAACCTTCTACTAAAACAAACAGAAAAGCAAAACAACCTTTGAACTAAATTAAGATTTATAATTAATAAAGAAAATCTGCTGGAAATATTTCCATCATTTCAGGAAAGGTTTAAATTGTACCTCACTCGCAAAATTGCTTTGGGGTTAAGAATGGATGACTTCCCTCGACCTTATTCTCTTGAGAACTTCATTGGGTTCTTGGTAAGAGCCTTTCTACATCTCTACTGCTTTTTGCTATCCATTCATGTTTAAATTAGAAAAGAAGGGATCTTGTACATGTGAAACCCAATTGGCACTATATTTCGGACCATTTACGTATCTAAAATGTGTGTCTCTGTTCTATGATGTTACTTTCACCAGGAGACTACAAATTGATTTAGCTCGATAGATAGTTGAAAGTTGATGAAAAACTGTTTCCATTTAGTCATTCTGAGCTTTGCCTCTCTCTCACTATCCAGATAACCACTTTGGTGACATCTAAAGTAGTGTGCAAATAAATTCAAAACAAACAATAGGTTTATTTTTTGAAACTTCTTAGTTCTAAGTAACCAGTTGTTCAATGTATTGTTAAGCATCTGAAACACTGAAACACCATACAAGTCTCAGAATTGGTTGTGCCAACACTTGAGGGATTGACTCTAAGCTGTCACCAGTGGTCTACTAGTGTTAGCTGTTTAATACATTATCTGTACTTAGTAGTGATTATTTATTTACAAGTTGGTGGTAGTTCAAGTCAGGACTCTGATCTTTTATAGTTGAGGGAATTTTGTTTTTATTCATCTCCCTGGGACCTGCCTTTAACACAGAACTCTGGTGCTCGGTTTCCATGGAAGCCTTTGCGATGCCAAAATTATACCTTTGTGGAAACAATGGCTGTAATGGATAGTACATATTTGGGGAGAGTTGAGGGAGTTTCTAGAATTTAGAATGCTTTACACACACACACACACACACACACACACACACACACACACACACACACTGAAAAAAAGTTCTTTAATTATTTAGAGGTTTTTAAGCAGAGGAAAACTGTCCATTTTGGACAATTATAGTAAAAGACACAAAATGCAAAAAAATGCATAGTGATGAACTAAAGACAAAATAATCAGTAATGAAATCTTTTTCCCATTGGCTAATGATGAAAATGTTTTCATTAAAATTCAGCATAGTAAGAATCACTGTTATGCTATATCAAAGCAAACACAGAAGAGAAATATATAATCTCAAAGAAGATTGTCATGCTGTTTCTTTACCAGACAAACTTATCCTTATGGCAAACAACACAAAAAACTAGACCTTGTTCCATAGATTCACTGAATTACCGGGAGAAAAATTGATTGTTGCTTTCCCGAAATTACCTAGGCTCTTGTAAAACATGACTTTCCTTTTAAGGATGTAGGCACTGCTCAAATTAAAAAAAAAAACAAAAAAAAAAAAAACGGGACCATAAAAAATGACCATGTACTAATGAGCAGGATGGTTTATGAGAACCGGGTTAAAAGCTGTTTGTTGTCTAATGGAATGGAATCGGCTGGGGTCATCAAAAAGACCAAGGACTGGTATACTATATGGTTACTCATTATTGTCTAATTATATTCTTTTGACAAGAGGCAGCATCTACCAGAGCATCAATTCCATCTGAGTTTTGGCTATCAAGATGTGTTGATTTAAAACATAATTGAATGAGGCCTGATTAAAGTCTGACTCTCCTGTCCCCAGTGTTTTTGCAGGTTAGCTATGTGCATTGATCAGTTCCATCGTTTCATAAGGTTCTTCGCTGCACCAAGTGATTGGTGAGCAACGACGGCAACAACAAAAAAAGCAGCATACATTGTATGGATTTATCTCAACGCTATTGTTTAATGGCTGTGTTTCATGTGACCTGTCTGGAAAATGAGGACTCCGAATAAAAGCTATTACTAATAGTGGTGTGGCCTTCCCTTGATTCATTAATGCAGAAGTGATGCATTCTCCTGCACACCACAAAGAAGACCTCAACTATAATGATTTTGGAAAAGCAACTATGGTATCACAACTGTCTTTGCTAATTATCTGCTTTGCTAGAAATGAGATTTTTAGAAATTACTTAATACTAAGTCAATAGTTTCTAATAGAAGTGAACACTCAAATATATTGGATAAATGAACTAGTCTTGGATAAATGAACATAAAAATTATGATCTATGAATTCTTATACCTTGCATTCTTTACATTTGATGTAAACAAAAGCCTCTCCTACCATCTCAGTAATCATTTGTTGAATCCATATCATGTGTTTGCCTACCTACCTAATATGCACCCAAAATATACTGTGTGTGCAGACCTGCAGTCAGGTGGAAAAAAACAACTGGACAAATTTTAATCCACCCAGCTCTCCATACAGTTACTCTTGGTTTTCCTTAGTTACCCCAAACAGGCTGCATTTTGGCTTATTCACAACAAATGACAGGCTTTACAATTCATCATCACATAACATTTGGCCTCATAAGCAGTTTTGTTTAAATTTTTATTACATTATCAACACTGTGTGCTATATTAGACTTATTAGCACAGATTGAATACTTTTTTACCTGTCGTCACTTTGGTTCATCTCTGTGTTTGACTTTTTGCTTCGTTGAACATTAGCTAGAGTCCAGTACCTAGAAGAATTCTAACGTACAAAGAGGTACCAAGACAATCACATTTTGTATATACAATTGTTACAGTTTATACCTTGCCAATACCTGTGAACACAAGAATTGCCCTACTCTTTCATAGGAGTATCAAATGCTGTTAGTCTATTCTGCTATCCACTGCTTTACAATGTAAAAGTAGATCAAGACACTGTTAATTCAGTCGTGAGAATCATGTGCCCAAGATCGAAGGAGAATGGAACCATTTAAGTGAAGAGTCCTATATGGATGTGACAAAATTAGGAGGAGATTATGAATTCAGTTGTTGGATATAATCCTGTTGCCATCAGTCACACGTAGGGCCAGGCCCCTAGTGTTTTGGCTGAACTCCACTCCCAGTTATCTGGCAACAGCCAGGTAACCCAACCCACTATAAAAGGGACTGCCAGGCCCCTCCTAGCTTTCTTGCTTTTTCTCTCTTGCCCTTAAGCTCTTGTCCCTCTGTTCTCCCTTTCTCCCCATTTTTCTCCCCTCTTTCCACATGGTCATGGCCGGCTCTCACCCCCTATCTTTTCTTTCTCTCTTTTTCTTTTCCTATTTCTCTATAATAAAGCTTTGAAACTATGACCTGCCTCTTCTTATCAAAACCCTCCATGTAGGAGCAATGGGACAAGCTTCAGTGTCTTTAGCTGCCAGACTAGACCAAAGACCTTCTCGCCCTGCCAGGCTTCCTCTACAGGTACATAGGCTACACTAGAAAAGCCCAGCATTCAGAGCAAGGACCTTTCCCTTCTAGCCTGAGGGGCAGCTTTCCTCAGCAGGTACTCAGGCTCCCTAAATGGGTATGCGGGCTCTGGCTGCTTGTTTTCCCTACACTCGGTTAAGTAAAGACTTGGTATATGCCAGTGAAATATCAAAGTCTCAGAAATTATACTATTTTCATATAGATATGGCCAAAGGTACAATTACTAGACAGTAATTAAGAAAATAACTACCCACTTATAGTACCACTATGGCACATCAAAGTACAATACTCAGTAAATAGATTCTCATCAAATTCTTCATTACTGTAGATTCTGCAGGCTAACACAGCACCTATTAACTTAAAAAAGTATGTTCCTATTGTTTGTTTATTTTTGTCTTCTGACCAGGACATTTCACTTTGAGAGGAACAAGTTCTTAATTTATCTACTTCCTTTTTTTCATATAAGTATTAAATTATTTTTGAGTCTAATAACTTTTGTTATGATATATTTCAAGTTCATAGCTTTCTAAAGTCGCATAACTTGCAAAAATTTTTAAAGTGTTTTAAAAAGAAGTTCAATACAAATTTTGTACTTTGTTCAAGTTTTCATAGCTTGTCATATTTTGTTTAAGTAATTGGCATTTGGGGGAGTTTGTATAAGAATTAATCTTACTTCTTTCATGGTTTACTGTGACACTCTTATCACCAAGCACAGATCTTATTTGATATGGGTAAATTCTGGCTCTAAAACACTTTTTATGGTGTAAAGCTTAATAGAATTAGGGCTTCATAAGGAGCTCCAGAGCAACGGTATATATCCAAGGGCAGCTATTCAGGACACCTGGCTCTCCCTACAAGCAGATCTCTAATTTGATAGCCCAGTCCAGATTCTATAACCTTACTGTATTTTCTATCTCCTCTGCAATGTTCAATTTATCATCAAAAACATTCTTTTTCAAATTACTCAGCTAATAAGAATATTCTTTTACATTTCCTATATCTCTATTATGTTGATGGTTCCCATATTTTAGGGAATACATCAGAAAGCAGAAAAGTTATTTCAATCTCCAAGAAAATACAAAATAGAATGGATATCTTGAGAATCATAGGGCATCATGCTTGTCTTGATCTATCTCAGTGTAGTGGTACCTGTCTGTCATCCCACTGCTTAGGAAGCTAAGGAAGTAGGCTCATGACTTTCCAACAGTTCTGAAATGTGTGTGTGTGTGTGTGTGTGTGTGTGTGTGTGTGTGTTAGTGTTCAATAGTAGAGCATTAAACTGTGTATGTCTTTACATTACCCTCTTCCTTTCATCCTCGTTCCCATTTTTCTAAGTTCTATATTATAGCTACACAATGGAATTTACAGGACAAAAGGAGCATGTTCTAAAATTTCAGAACATAGTTTTAGAAGACTTCAGAACAGATATACTGGTAATTGGTTAATTATCAAAGTGTTATAAAACTTTGATGTCATTATCTCTCCCCAGCCCCAAATGATAGAAAATCAGTTTTCTGGTGAATTTAGTATGCACTCACTTGGAAACAATCATGCAGATGTTCATTTAATTCTGTTAAATCATGAAATTTGTCTATGCTTAACCTAATAGGATCCTTAATCGATTTCTTAGGAATGATTCTATACAATCTAGTAGTATTAAAATGTATGCATGTGTATAGGAGGATGAGAATCTGATAATTTCAAAAGATAATAAGACAGAATAAAGGCGTGTAAGTCAAGTAATTGTGACATAGCTAATAGGCGCCTAACAAAGTCCGCCTTGCCTGGTCTCCTCAAAGCTGTGGCGTATACTTTGCATCTTCTCAGCGTTCAGATGGAAAGACAGCAATCCTATCAAAGTTGTTTTCATTGACCTTCATTGAAAATGAATTTGATTTGATTCTAATAAGTAAACTTAACCAAATGTTAATTTACTATCTCTCTACACATCTCACAGAAACCACATCATAATCTCAAGAAGACCAATTATGCTAATGCCCATTTAGTGTTGATTTATTACTATATATTTTTGAAATCTATATTAAAACGGATCAGATGTGATATTAATTAACTTTACTACTCATTTAACTAGCTCAGTACTGATTATTTAAGAATTCTTAAACTATATTTGAATCTTATTGTTTTATTTCTATGTTTCAAAGTATATTGAATCTAAAAATTTAGTTTAAGTGAGTTTTCAGACTGTAATTTTTTCCCTTTAAAAATCCAGTTCATACCAATTGCATTTTGTGATAAAGTAAATGATCATCTGGTAACATTTGTGAGCTCTCTTTAAGTGATTGCCTTATTTTCATCTTCATTTCATAGCTTTCTATAAATATTCACTGAACGCACTTTTATTTTTATCATCTATTTATTAAAATAACTTTAATAAATCCACACTATTCAAATTGATGTGGAGTTACCAAGGGCTTACCTTACATTAATAAGTGGAAATGATCCAGTTGACTTTTCTGGGCCTATATGAAAACAAGCAACCATTTTCAAACTCCCACATGGAGTGTTAAGATTGACAAATGCATAATGATTTCTAACAGGAAGTATACAAAGTGAAAATAGGTCAGGCATGGGGATTTTTAGAGAAAAAACTATGTAGGAGTTCTTAAAACTTCGTGGCGAGACTGAGTAAGCAATTGAAAAATGAAGGATCGTACTGTATCACTCATTCCTATGTATTAAGAGAGCCTCTTATTAAGACCTCATCATGTTAAAAGTTTGGCATTGATTGAAGATAAGTAACGAACCTAGGAGACTATTATGATTGCTCATCCTACACATCTCCCTTAAACATCTTCATAATTCAAACATTATATCTACTACATATCCTTCATTTTCATGAAAGTGCAAAAACTCATTAAACCAGAGGAGAAAAGGAACTGAATGGGTAGGTTTAAAATGGCTTCTCAGTTTGGAGAATGTAGCATTCCTAACTTAGTTCAACACTTATCTATGGAGCATGCTTGCACACTTTGGCAGAATGGAACAGACACACATGAACTAAATGTTGTTTCTTCCTTTATACCATTACAATAGACTGAGAAATTAACGTGTGCCTAACATTCAAAGTGTACTTGATGCTATATGAGAAAAGTTAAGCTTTAGTGTCTTAGAAAAGAGAGACATTGCAATGGAAATATTTTCAGCTAAAGAACCTTAAGGAGGGAGGAGCAGCCGCAGCTTCCTGGAAACAGCAGCATTTGAAGTGAGCACTGATGAAAGGGTGGATATTAGGCAGCAGAGTTGAATAGAAAATGCATTTTGGACAAAGAGGCAGGTGTGTCCAAAGGCTTAAAAGTAAAGTCAGGATATTTTCTAATATCGAAAGTTGAAAGGGTTGGAGAGGTATGCTAAAGTTAGGATGATGCAAATGATCCAATGCCACAGCAATGCTTATTGTAAAGGTGAAGAGATGTAAGGGAACCTGAATTAGCATTGCTGGCTAGAAGGGTTCTGCCAAGCCGAATGTGAATTCAGGAAAATTATCCTAGGACAGCTTGCTGCTGCCTGGTGATCCATTCTTTATAAGATGCTGCCTAATAGCACCTTGTACTTGGGTCTGGTTCAGCTATAGGGAGAGTGCCAGCTCTTTTGAATCTTGAATTTCTCAGCTCCAACCCCTGAGCAGAGATTTTATGTGTGTTTCCAACTTCCCAGAAATAATTCTTCCTTTAAAATTTGCAATCCTATTTGATGCTTTGGAAAGTGAGATGAAGGTGAAAATCAAGGATATGGATAGCTTCCATCCCTGGATTGGCGACTTTTTAATATTCCTGGATTCTCTAAGTACCTCCTGGAATGTTCTGCCTGGATTCTGCTAGTAGAATTATTCCAATAATTGTTCCTGTTGCTATTCCAGCCTTTTCAGGCTGACAGAAAAGGCCTATCACAGTGTGTCTCTAATGCTTCACAAATATACTAACATACATATTTCAGGCCCTAATATAGAGCATCAATGAATTTACATTGGTGATTTCAAAATGGAACAATTCCCCCCCCCCCAATGATATTCGACACTAACAACATTTTGTATTAAGTCACAGTGGTATGCAGATTTTTGGGTTCTGGCATCTATGAGATATAATCCTAATGGGTTGTTAAACATTCTACCATGTGCATGGTAGCTATCTACACACAGAAAAACAAACAAACAAACAAACAAAAACAAACAAACCAAATTGAGAATTTCTGTATGTGATATAAAACGATGTGGTTTAAAACATAAGAGCAAGCAGCTTAAGGGTATAATATTTGATCTTGAATTTTATTTGGATAGGTGAATCTTCATCCAGAGTTTAGGCAGAAGTCTTGGATATTCTAAATTCCTAAGCATGAAGGAATTGTCTGCACTGTCTTCTTTGGCAATTGGCGGGGGCAATGTCTTTCTCCAACTGACAGTCTTATCTCTGGCTCTAATCAGGGCCAATGGTTCACGGAATGAAAAAGCTGTTGCTTTTTCTGTTTCTAATCCTACCAAAGGAGTTTAGAGCACATACCCTAAGGCGGAAGAGAATTCCCCAACTCCCAAAGGTGAGAAGGAATGGAATCCACATTGGGAACTGTCTCAAAGGTCTAATCTAGGTCAGTTCTGACCCAATTTTATCCTCAGGACTAAGTCACTTTTGTGTGTGTGCGTGTGTGTTGAATCTGCCTCTGGCACCATCAGGAGTTGGCACTATCAGCTGATGGTATGAAGTGAAATGGAGATCAGGCAAAGACACTGTTCAAGAAGGTGTTAGTGACCATGTATAAGCCTGATGCCACAGAATGGATGACTTTATTGATCTTCTATGCATCTTCTAACCACAAGTACTGATTTTAGTTCTTTCAAAGTAATACTTGAAATGCCAAAAAAAAAAATTGTCAGATTGACATTCTAAATGAGGTGAGGGGAAGGTGAGTGCAAACAGGTTTTTAAAAGTCTTATTTCTCTTGACACACACTCTGTTTTACCCATCTGTAATGCAGGGTAGGCGGTTCCAATGCACATTTTATGAATTTGAACTTGAAATGACTCTAGTTTTAAAATAATAATGGTAATGTGTTAAAAGGGTGACAAGGAACTCTGATGGCAAAGTTGAAAGTCTATGCATTGACAGGCCAATTAATATAAATAGTAATTACCATAGCCAATGCATATTTGAGATTCCACTTACCTTGGATAAATATGAACTAAGTACATTAAAAGACAAATGTCTGTTATTCCCTGGGATGAAGTCTGGCATTTCCTACAGACTAGCACTACTCTCGCAGTCAGAGGTTTTTGACGAAGAGGCTGAAGAAAGAAGCAAACCCAGACCTCTGAAGTTGATCTTTCTGGTGGACACGCTGCCATTCACAAATCTTGTGTCCATTTTCCCTGGTTAAATATTGCTGTATTACAAAGCAATGCAATTGTGATACACTACTCTTGTTCAAGCTAATTTACTTTCTAATGGTCTATTTGCATAGTGGAATTTGCATTTTATTTCACAGCAAATGTTATGATGCCACCTGCCCCATTTTAGTTAGATAGAACACCAAAACTAAGAAAAAGAGAAACAGTTGGAACAGTGAATGAATATTAGAAGCATTTTGCCCACCCATCCTTACTTACTGGAACTAGCTCTCAGGATATAGCTTCAGACAAACAGAACAGAAACTGATAATTCTTGCCCTTACCTACTGGTTCACAAGTTTTACTTCAATCTCTACTCCTTCCCTTTGTCTTCCATTTATTCTTTCAGTTCAATGAAGGTAATTTGCCTAAGCCATACCAAGTTCATTGAGAGGGTGAATTTATTTTAGGAAATGTTACAGACAGGTGAGACAAGCAAAAAATGCAATAACCTAACAACCTTTAATACCACTGATCCTATTTGATGTTTTTTTTTTTTGACCACGGCAGACTCCTATCCAGACTGTAGGTGACAGCCTAATATGGCAAAATATTACTATCAGACCTTCTTCTGTTACCAAGAGCATAAAATATGTGGATGTATGTTCCCTTTCTTGTAGCACTGCCTACTTATCTGCCTAATTTTTTTCCTATTTCAAGGTTTAAATCCTAGAGGCGGCAGCTACGATTTTAAGATGACTCATTATAGTCATCTAGAGTCCCCTAACACATGGGTAGAACTTGACTTCCCAGAGACCCCCGACATGTTACAGTTCATAACAAGCTTTTAATCTTACCCACATCTGTCAACTACATTATTCAGTAAAATGACTAATATGGCTGGCTATCTGAGAGTTTTGAAAAGTAACAAATGAGAAAAATGTTCACATAGTGTTTTTATGGAATGATGATTTTTTTTAAATTCCTTTTAAAAAGTATCTAAAGGTTTATTCTTCAATACCATACTTCCCACTGAAAAGTATTCTCAGGGGATTTTATATATGAAAATATATTAGGTACACAACTGGGAAACCTAGAAGACAAGGAAAAGTATTTAAAGCTAGTAATTAAGCATATTCACTTTGTCTTTGTAAATTGTGCTGCAGTATTACACGGGTTCTTAGAGGATCAGAACTGTCAGTATTTCAGGTTGTCTTCAGGGAGGGAAAGAAGAGGATACTAAGTGCTCCCATGAGAGCTGCACCCCTTCTCCTGAAGGGGAATACTGCCTCTAGTTTACTACTCTCCAGTCATGTGACCTTTTATTAGGGTGGGCCAAATACAGTCCTTGGGTCTAGTCCCTCATTTTGCAATTGACTGGAGAAGGCTTATACCTATTGACTTAGATACCGTTTGGGGCCTCTTTCCAACTAAAAAACTGAAAAGTTAAGAAAAAAACTGTATGTTTTATAAAACCAAAAGTACTATTTAATCTTTGGCAGAAGATATTAGCTGAGCACTTCTGAATCATCTGCTACCTACTCGAGTCTCTCTTCTTAGTCATAAATCATGAATAAGATCAATTCTTATAGTAAATGTATGGAGCAAATGGGATAGTTGATAGAAAGCTTAAACTCATATGGACATATTGCAAGCTCTCAATGAATGCTATTGATTTTCACAATTAGATCACGTCAATAACATAAATCCCTCAGCCTATGACCACAGGACATGACTTCAAACTCCTATTGAAAATCTTTTTAAGAGTGATTATTCTAGGGGCTGGAGAGATGGCTCAGTGGTTAAGAGCACTGACTGCTCTTCCAGAGGTCCTGAGTTCAATTCCCAGCAACCACATGGTGGCTCACAACCATCTGTAATGGGGTCTGGTGCCCTCTTCTGGGGTGTCTGAAGAGAGCAATGGTGGTGTACTCACATGTATAAAATAAATAAATAAATCTTTTTTTAAAAAAAGAGTGATTATTCTAAAATAGTGGGCCTCAACCTTCCTAATGCTGTGACCCTTTTCTGTAGTTCCTCAGGTTGTGGTAAATCCCAACCATAAAATTATTTTTATTGCTACTTCATAACTGTACTTTTGGTATGGTTATGAAATATGGTGTAAATAAGTTTTTTTCTCATGATCTAAGGTGACCCCCAGTTTTTCAAACCTGAAGGGAGTCTCATCCACTAGGTTGAGAACCACTGTTCTAAAACAAAAGACAGAAACAAACAAACAAAACAATAGAAAATTAACTGTCAAAGCACACTTTAAGTATACGCTCAGTTTACGATTCTTTCTTAGCTGATTCTAGTGACTGTGTCTGTTAAAAATTTATAGCCTATAAGTCAGTTAAACATTTCCTCATTGCCATTTTACCAGAACCCTGTAGGCCTTTACCTTGTTTGGTACTAGCTTGTAGAAGTAGGTGCTCCATGGTCAAATGCTTCTCAGTAAAGTTAAACAAGTGGCAGCCGGCACCATACAGCTCTGTTATAATGAAAACACAAGGTGGCTGCCATTACACAGTCCTGCACTAATGAGAACAGTAGGAGGCTAGCATCACAATGGTCTAATGAAAACAGGAAATGGCTGGCATTAAATCGGTATAATAAAACCAGGAGGTGGCTAGCATTACACTGGTGGAATAAATAAATTAAGAGATGTCAGACTTCCTCAGTCTCATCTCCACTATGTATGACCATACAATACTCACGATTTAGATAGGACCCATTCCTAGTCATATGAGTATATAGGGATGAAAAAAAGCACATGCTTTTCTTATGCCTTCAAGAGTTTCTTCTTTTCCCACATCTGTCCCATAAGTCATCCCAAGGAAATTATAAAACAACAGTATAATTTGCGCTTAATTATTGTATCCCTTAATTCCAAACAATAAAATTAAAAATAAAATTGTAAAAAGCAACAGCATGTTTGGTAAGACGATGATCTAGAATAAAAGACATCAATGCAATCAGTTTCTAATTCAGTCCTGGACATTGACTCTCCTCTATTCTAATACTGTCCAAATTACATAAAACACACAAGAGCTGCACAGAAAGAAGAAGAGTGCTACATAGAGGAAAAAAAGATACACAAAAATTGATTGCTTAACTAAGGTTTCTTATAAGTAAGTTTTCCCACCACCCCTGTTTAATTGTTAGCATATCTAGAGAATCCCTTCATATAACACCCAGAGAATAGATTTACAAGAATCTTTTGCTTTATTAGATCTCACAGGGACAGGGCATCTGATTAATTCAATCATTCTTTTCTTTTTAATCTGGGCTGCAAGTTGAGTAAGCTGGCACAGGGTCAGGTAAGTACATTAGACCAGCACATTAGTCCTGCTATTCAGTAGCTCTAACTCTAATTTAAAAATTCTGTATTACCCATCTCATTTTGCTTTAATTTCAAACGAATATATGGGCTTACAATAGATATCCAAATGAGAACGGCAACAGTAGGAACTGAGTTGTCTTGGAAGCTGGTGGAATAGTATCCCAAGATGAAAGGAGAAGGAAACTATTCTGGTAAGGCATCCAGTCAGAAGACAGAGATATGATTAAGATCACATAAAATATAGTAGACAGACAATTCTTTTCCTTTGCTCCTTAGTTTTTATTAGTCTTTTTGAAAACTCACTTACGGAAGAACTATATATTTGTAATATATACTAAAATAGCAAACAAACAGGAAAAATAACGTTATATTGTTCTTACCTCATTTATAAACTTAAGACTAGTTCTTTCTGAAGCCCTATGATAATAACTCCCCCAAATTAATATCAGTATCAAGGAAAAGAATAATAATAGAAAGACAATTAAATCCTGGTTGTTTATTTTCAGAGATGTAGAAGCTGTGACATACAAGAAGTAATTTCGATTACACATTTAAGTACATTTAAATCAAGGATTCATTGACCATTAATACATGTGTTTCATGAGACCCGGTACTCTGCTGGCGTGGGACTCACAGACATGGCTTAATCGAGACACAAAGTGATGTGTGCCATGCATTCAAAATTAGCATCTGGCCTGGGGCCACTGAATTTGGCATCCGAAGAACTGATTCTGTCCTCTGCCAAGTTTCTGCAGGGACTAGACTTGCTGAATTCTGAATCACAGACTCATTTTCCCTTAACAGAATCTCTTTGAATTGTGTATCCTGAGAAACTTCCAAGTGAACATAAGAATCAAATGTGAAATATAGAACTTGCCAAAGAGTAAGATAGTGTGTGAAAGATGCATATAGATATTAAATATTTCCAATTAATTCATTGTCATGTGGGCTGCTTACAAATCTGCACAGCCTACCCAATCAGTTCATTTCTTGCTAAGTGAACTCTGTAAGTTGTTCATGCTACCCAATACCAAAAATACTTCTTAAGTATTTACAGATTGTGTCTATTATATGTTCATTGGGTACACTTCATGACATTTTATTAGCTAGTTTTGAACAAGAGATAGACTTTTCCTTAGCTTTCCCATGTTATTAATTTTTGTCATTGTCTTTTATCCTTTTTACATTATTAGATACAACAATCAATGTAGTGTGGTATAATTGAATCTTGCTATATAGTGCTATTGTTAAAAATATCAATCCACAATTGCAGAAAAGCATATCATGTCAATGAAATTACACACACACACACACACACACACACACACACACACACATACATATATATATATTCACCTCTCACACATTTCTTATTTAGAATCAAGGATTAACATTTCCTCATGTTTCACACACAATCATTCAGAACGGTGCTGCACTGAGAGCAAATGTGCTAAGCATTTGGCAATGAATAGCTTGTAGTGTGGGTAGATATGGAATCCACAACCCCACAGTATGTCTGAACTAAAGAAGATCCCAGCAGAGCTAGTGACAAGATGACAGAGTAACTTGAATGCTTTCATCTGAGAAGGACAGAAAGGAGAAAGGCTTAGGAGGGAGCAGATGACTGGATACCAAAGGTAGTCCTTTGATTCAAATGACTTTTCAAAAACCTGAAGGAAATGCCATTTCCTAGAGGGTAACACAAACCTATGTAAAAAACAAGTTGCAAATTGTCCTCTGACCTTCTCGTGCAGACTGTGGCAAGTATGTGCCCCACCCCCAATACATATACTAAATATTTAAACTGTGTCATTTGGAACAACAAAGGTGGAATTTAGGGAACATGAATCAACCTTGAAACTTGCTAAGTGAATGAAGTCAGACACAGAAGACAGGTAGGGTAGGATTCCACTTACAGGATTCATTTATAACAGGCAAAGTCTTATAGGAAGCAGTACTTCATAAGGTTGACTTCAAATTACTAGAACAGCACACTGCGTGAGAAAAACACCTTTTTGTCAAAAGGAAAACTTAGGATGTGTGTGGCAGCTGGCACACCTTTAATCCTAGCACTCAGGAGGTAGATGTAGGTGGATCTCTGTGAGTGGAGAGGTTGGGGGATTGGGGGGGGGTTAGTGCTCAGTGTTCTTTTCTTTGAATTCTTCCTTTAAGACACTTATAAATGCTTATATAAAATAGGAACATTGGATTTAATTAGATTTCTACAGGCAGAGTCAGCACTACTGAAAATATCAGCACTTATTCTGGAAAAGGTAGTTTTATTTCTGATTTCCCCTGAACCCTAAAATAAAACAACTCTTCACCTAGGTTTTCAAGTGAAATCAAAATGTTCTTGATATATTTTTTTTGAAAGAACAAAATCCCTAGGACAAACTTGCTTAATTTTTCATCAGATCAGACTTTTGGAATTTAACAGAAAATATTACTAATACTTTACGTTGCAGCTGTTTGTGACTTACTTTTTTAAAAAGTGAAGTTAAATGAAAAGTTTGGTAACCCAAATACGCAAAGTGAAATATCACCACGTGCTTGTGTCTTATTCAGTGTCCTGTTACTCTGAAATGACACCGTGAACACAGCAACTCTTAGGAAAAAAAAATTGGGGCTTGCTTACAGTTTCAGAAATTACTCTAGTGTATTCATGGTGGGAAGCATGGTAACACACAGGCAGACATGGTGCTGTAGAAGTAGGTAAGAGATAATCTGGTGGGGGGGGGAGGGAGGGAGAGAGAGAGAGAGAGAGAGAGAGAGAGAGAGAGAGAGAGAGAGAGAGAGACTGAAACTCCAAAGTCCACCCACCCCTCAGTGACACAGTTCCTCCAACAAGACCACGCCGCCTAATCTTTTCAAATACTGTCACCGTCTAGTAGTGATCAAACATTCAAATGCCTGAGCCTGTGAGGCCATTCTTATGCAATCCACTACAGCTTGTTAGTTATTATTAATTGTTTAAAAATTAATTGCTTTTTTTTTGTTTTTTTGCTAAAGATTTATTTATTTTATTATTTTATGCAAGTACACCATTCACACTAGAAGAGGGAATTGGAGTCCATTACTCAGCTCTTAGCTGCTGAGTCATCTCTCCAACCCAAAGAATTATTTTTATTTTTTAACTTTTTTTTTTAAAGATTTATTTTATATGCTCTGTCTGCATGTATACCTGCATGCCAGAAGAGGGCATCAAATCATATCATAGATGGTTGTGAGCCACCATGTGGTTGCTGGGAATTGAACTTAGGACCACTGGAAGAGCAGCCAATGCTCATAACTGCTGCTTTCTTAAAAAAATAAAAGTCGTTCACTTTTGTGCCATACACCATGGTATTTAGAAACATGGACACACCATGCTCTGTCTATTCAAGCTGGTAATGTGGCATTACCTGATGAAACATGTACTTTGACTGTTACTTTACTTAGTATATTGTAGTCAAGGTAATAAATAAACAAACATTTAATACAACTCGGGTTTAGGAGATAAAAATACTTCTAAAATGATTTTACTCAATAAGAGCAGCTTTTTCATGTGTTCAGCTTGAAACTCCTTTGCCCCTGAAAATGTGACTAGGGATAAAGATGGCCTATTACTCTCTTTAGGACTCACTGCCGGTGGTTTCAAGCTTGGATGAACTGGCATGCACTTTGCAATGATGTAAATCTACCACTTATCTATTTGGCCTATTGTGAAGCATCCATTATTTAGAACGCACACACCAGTGTCTTTTGGTTGAATGCATCATTTACATAATTTTTTTTCCTGTTTTGGGCTGTTACACTAAATTTGTCTCTTTTAGGTTTGAAGTAAGCAACTCAGTGTTTCATTGTTTTAAAATGAATGTTATACAATTGGACACAAAAAATAAATTATGTCCCAACATCCAGGGCTAAAAGCTGCTCAGCCTAGAGAACTTGTGGGATTCAGAGGAAGGAACATATTTTAAAGGAGCTCATTTTGAGATGAGTTGATCAAGTCAAAATGGTTAGGTCCGAATATTTTTTGGTTAACCATCATTTTCTTCACAAATTTTTCTACAGAATATGTGGAAAAAATTAGGTTCAGGAGAATGAGCAACTAAAACACAACAAAATATGATATAGCCATAGCAATTATTCTTGATTTTATAAATTTAATTGAACTGTGTCCTGTCTGCCATTTAGTTGATGGCAACCAATCAGTGCCATTCATTGAGAATACATCATGAGAGTGATCATCCTCAGAATATAGAAAGGCCAATGACATAAGGGACTCCTTATGAACCTGATCATCAATCTGGTTTTTGCCAGCTTTCTAAAGTAGCAAGTGGTGGTGCTGACGTGTCTCCTTACTTCGTGAGTTCGAGATGTATTTCTCTGTCACTTTCAAACACAACATATTGGAAACACATTCATTATTTTTATTTTGGGTGTATACCAGCCTCCTAGTTAAATGATAATGAATGAATTTAGCGATCTCTTCTAGTGTTAATAGAAGTCTAATGCTAAAACAAATAAGATATTTAGACCAATATGTAAAACTCCCACTTGAAGTTGAATTAAATGACAGAAGAGTGCTGCTAATACTAGAGTAAAAGAGTTATTCCAAGAAAACTGATTTTTTCCTACATAAATAAATTATTGTCTTCAAAAGGAAGCAATAACTTGGCATATTTTCAAAACGTGTTATATGAGATGCATTCATTTATTAGCTGCAGTCTAGAAGAATGGCCTTGTCTCACATTACCAAATGAGTAGAATTCAGTGCATGAGAATATGGCAAGCAGCTTCCATTTACACCTTAACTGAAAGTTCCTACTCCATGCCATAATCTTTAGTGATATATGTGTGTGAATATCTATTGGCTGATTAAGATCTACGTGATGGCCAAAAGCAAAACAACAAGACAAAAAGCGAACTTAAAAAACATTGGCAGGAAAGATGATACATATGGATGTGGGTGGCAGTGTTTGAACAACAGATCTGGTCGTCCCTAAGGGAACATTTTAGAAAAAAAAATATTTATACCAAACTAGCGCATTGTGTTATATTAAGTGAAGGTTTCCACTATGCATTTGCATGCCATCAAACTTGTAACCTTTAACTTAGTGCCTTTAGGCCCTATTTCTGAGAATGAATTTTATACATGCCCTTACTGTCTTTTTGTGCTATACACATTAAATTCTTTTCCTTGTATACAGCATTTACAAATCCTGAGGTGCCATTATTTACATATATTGCACTACAGGGCTATTTGTGTAAATTCATTCATATCAGGCTCCTCATATGAATATAGACAAGTGAGCAGAATGTATACACTTGAGACTCATTATGTAACAAGTCTTAAAATACCCCTATCTGCTCCTTTATTCCATCATAAATATGAATTACATTTGGAAATCGTGAATTAAGAGCACAGACTTTGAAATCAGAGGCACATATAGACAAATATGCCTTAGTTTATAACAAAATGAAGGAACATGTGCAATAATTAAAAGTGCCAGCATCAAGCTTTATAACCATATGACTATGCTTGCTTCAAGGGCTTTGCCTAGACAAAAGGGATGGCATATTTATGCAATTTGCAAGTAACACCTAGACATGTTCTTCCCATAAGTATTGCTGATAATTTTAAAATGTCTTTATTTTTAAGTAAACTTTGAAACATAAAGCATTTGCTGATAGATATTAGGTCATATATAAAATATTATTAATATTTGATGAACAGAAATAAATATAAAAGTACTAAGGAAAGTGAAAAGATTTGTATTTTTTCCAATTATAGTAGTATAGTAACATATAGTAACAAAATGATATCACTCAATGCCAACTCTCTCCTTTTAAGACCTTAATAATTAATTTTCTTTGAGCCCTTAACATAGAGCCTCCATGAGAAGTGGAGCTGGTTTCTACCTAGAGCCTTTACAGTTGAACACTCACAACACTGGAAGGTACATTGTATGCTACTAGAAGAGAAAGGTAAAAAAGCAACCCAGCTTTACAAATCCTGTGATCTTCAGTGATGACCTACTTGCAAGCAACTCTGGTGAAATTACAGCATAAAGTATGTGGGAGTAGCCAATTACCATATAATTGGAATTAAAGCCCACTCAATGACATCAAAATCATGCCTGGCACTTCTCAGGTGCTCAAGAGCCTCAGACTAGATAAACCGTATACCTTGGAGAAAACAAATATTGCTGTGACCCCTAACAGCATTTGTCAATACTCATTTTGGTGGTTGGTATAAGAATGAACCCCACAGGCTCATAGACATAAATACCTAGACATAAAGAAGTGGTTCTTGCTGGTTTACAGGATTTGAAGTATGAAGTGTGGCCTGATTGAAGGAAGGTCTTGTCACTGCAGGTGGGCTTTGAGGTTTTGAAAGCCGATGCCAAACCCTCAGTCTATTTCTTTGCCTATGAATCAGGATATAGCTCTTCTCTACTATTTCATCACTTGCCTGCATCCCACCATGCTCCCTGCTATTATGATAAATGGACTAAATCTCTGAAACTATAAGCAACACCCTAGTGAAATTCTTTCATTTATAACAGTTGTCTTGCTCATGTTGTCACTTCACAGCAATAGAACGGGAACAAAAACAGCTACACACAGCTGTACAATGTACAAAAAGTGAGACACCTTGTAAAATTCAGAAGTAAATGGATGCCTTCCTCAAATCTCTCTTCTCAGTACTCTGGGAACTTGGTAGGAGAGAAGCTAGAAAGGTTGTATGAATCATGGGGATGGAAGACATTATTAAGGACCTAAAGTCTTTTAGACACAACATGAATGACACATCTGGGAAGTCTTATAGACTATGGTGTCATCCACAGGGCCTGTACAGGGGCTGCACAGGCCTATGACAAATGTTTTCTCAGTGCTGAGAGGGGAAGTAGATACAAGTTTACATTTCTACCAAGAAGCTATCCCTAGGTGATAACTACTCATAACTGAAAAATTAGTTTGGATCAAGAAAGTCTCATTGGGTATGTGAACCACACTGAAGGCCAGATTCCATGCCCAGAGGTAATGTTTGCTCTATAATGCCTTGTCTGAGCATCTTTCTTTCTTCTTCTTCTTCTTCTTCTTCTTCTTCTTCTTCTTCTTCTTCTTCTTCTTCTTCTTCTTCTTCTTCTTCTTCTTCTTCTTCTTCTTCTCCTTCTCCTTCTCCTTCTCCTTCTCCTTCTCCTTCTCCTCCTTCTCCTTCTCCTTCTCCTTCTGCTTCTGCTTCTGCTTCTTCTTCTTCGTTGTAGTCTTTTTCTTTCTTTCTTCTTTCTCTTCCTCCTCCTCCCGCTCCTCCTCCCCTTCCTCTTCCTTCTCCTCTTCTTCTCTTCCTCCTCCAACTTCTTCCTTCTCCTCCTTCTTCATGTAGCAGATCTTTTCCTTATATATTATGGTTTCCAATTATGTCTTTGTGCTCTTTTTCTATATGCAAATGTGTGTGTCTAAGTACCTGTGTTTTTTGAGCCATTTTTTTTGCCTTTTAAATTATTATTATTATTAATTATTATTATTATTATCACTATTTAGATGCCCATTTTTGTGCTATGAGAGAGAAAGGAGATGATATGCGTGTGGGTAGATTGGCAAGTGGGGAAAAGTTTGGAAGAGCTGGAGGAGGGGAACAAATTAAAATATATTCTATGGGAAAATGCATTTTTATTAAAAAATAAAAATAAAAACAAAACCACATGTCTTGTTCTGTATTTTGTTTAAATTTTCAAACTGCCAGGGAACCTTTTGGTTTTCCTTTCAAAGTTTCTCTTTTCCATACCCTTCCTGTCACCCATTTCAAATTGAAGCCCAACCACTCCTAGACTGTGCTACATCGCAGTCGTTTAACACATCTACTTACTCATAAAATTTCCCTTTAAAGGCCTCTTCTCAATTGTGACACTTAATTTTATTTACAAATTTAACTAGGATAGGTGAGTTAAGACTGTTGGTAAAAAGTATTTATGGGTGTATATGTGAGAGCATTTTGTTAAGAGATTAACATTTGAATAGATTCCTGAAGAAAAGTGCTTTCACTGAACTGTTGGATGTAGAAGATTGCTTTCATTATGTGAACATTCAATTCCTTGAGGGCCCAAATAGAAGAAAGAAGGATATAGATCTACTTTTCATTTATTTATTTATTTATTTATTTATTTATTTATTTATTTTTTTTTATTTTTTTATTATTTTATTTTATTTTTTTAATTTACATTCCAAATCATTTCCCCTTTCCCGTTTCCTCCCTCCCCGAAAGTCCCATAAGCCCCCTTCCCTCCCTCTTTTCTCCGTTCAACCCCCTCTCATTACTCTGTCCTGGCGTTCCCCTACATCCAGTCTTTCCAGGACCAGGGGTCTCTCCTTCCATCTTTTTAGAAATCTATTGATATGCTGATTGTGTCTAGGGTATTCTGAGATTCTGGGTCAATATCCCCTTATCAGTGACTGCATACCATGTGTGATCTTTTGTGATTGGGTTACCTCACTAAGGATGATATTTTCAAGTTCTGACCATTTGCCTAGGAATTTCGTGAATTCATTGTTTTTAATTGCAGAGTAGTATTCCATTGTGTAAATATACCACATCTTCTGAATCCATTCCTCCGTTGAGGGACATCTGGGTTCTTTCCAGCTTCTGGCTATTATAAATAAGGCTGCTATGAATATAGTGGAGCATGTGTCCTTATTGCACGCAGGTAAAGTCTCTGGGTATATGCCCAGGAGTGGTATAGCCGGATCCTCCGGGAGTGTCATGCCCAGTTTTCTGAGGAACCGCCAGACTGCTTTCCAGAGTGGTTGTACCAGCCTGCAACTCCACCAGCAGTGGAGGAGTGTTCCTCTTTCTCCACATCCTCGCCAACAACTGCTGTCTCCTGTGTTTTTGATCTTAGCCATCCTGACTGGTGTGAGATGGAATCTCAGGGTTGTTTTGATTTGCATTTCCCTAATGACTAAGGATGATGAACATCTCTTTAGGTGCTTCTCAGCCATTAGATATTCTTCAGGTGAGAACTCTTTGTGTAGCTCTGTACCCCATTTTTTAATAGGGTTACTTGCCTCTCTGGAGTTTAACTTCTTGAGTTCTTTGTATATCTTGGATATTAGCCCTCTGTCGGATGTAAGGTTGGTAAAGATCATTTCCCAGTTAGTTGGTTGCCGCTTTGTCTTTTTGACGGTGTCTTTTGCCTTGCAAAAACTTTGTAATTTAATGAGGTCCCATTTGTCTATTCTTGATCTTAGAGTATAAGCTATTGGAGTTCTGTTCAGGAAATTCTCCCCTGTGCCCATATGTTCAAGGTTCTTCCCTAGTTTCCCTTCTATTAGTTTCAGTGTGTCTGCTTTTATGTGGAGATCTTTGATCCACTTAGAATTGAGCTTAGTGCAAGGAGATAAGGATGGGTCAATTTGCATTCTTCTGCATGTTGACCTCCAGCTGAGCCAGCACCATTTGTTGAAAAGGCTATCTTTTTTCCACTGGATGGTTTTAGCTCCTTTGTCAAAGATCAAGTGACCATAGGAGTGTGGATTCATTTCTGGGTCTTCAATTCTGTTCCATTGATCTACATGTCTGTTACTGTACCAATACCATGCAGTTTTTAACACTATTGCTCTGTAGTACAGCTTGAGGTCCGGGATACTGATTCCCCCAGAAGTTCTTTTACTCTTGAGAATAGTTTTAGCTATTCTGGGTTTTCTGTTATTCCAGAAGAATTTTTGAATTGCTCTTTCTAACTCTATGAAGAATTGAGTTGGGATTTTGATGGGGATTGCATTGAATCTGTGTATTACTTTTGGTAAGATGCTCATTTTTACTATATTAATCCTGCCAATCCATGAGCATGGCAGATTTTTCCATCTTCTGAGGTCTTCTTCAATTTCCTTCTTCAGAGACTTGAAGTTCTTGTCATACAGATCTTTCACTTGTTTGGTTAGCGTCACGCCAAGATACTTAATATGGTTTGTGGCTATCGTAAAGGGTATTATTTCTCTTACTTCTTTCTCAGCATGCTTATCCTTTGAGTATAGGAAGGCTTCTGACTTGCTTGAGTTGATTTTATATCCGGCCACTTTGCTGAAGTCATTTATCAGCTGTAGGAGTTCTCTGGTGGAGTTCTTTGGGTCGCTTATGTATACTATCATATCGTCTGCAAATAGTGATAGTTTGACTTCTTCCTTTCCAATTTGTATCCCTTTGACCTCTTTTTGTTGTCTAATTGCTCTAGCTAGAACTTCAAGTACTATATTGAAAAGATATGGAGAGAGAGGGCAGCCTTGTCTAGTCCCTGATTTTAGTGGGATTGCTTCAAGTTTCTCTCCGTTTAGATTGATGCTGGCTACTGGTTTGCTGTAAATTGCTTTTACTATGTTTAGATATGGGCCTTGAATTCCTGATCTTTCCAAGACCTTTAGCATGAAAGGATGCTGAATTTTGTCAAATGCTTTCTCAGCATCTAATGAGATGACCATGTGTTTTTTTTCTTTGAGATTGTTTATGTAGTGGATTACATTGATGGATTTCCTTATATTGAACCATCCCTGCATCCCTGGGATGAAGCCTACTTTATCGTGGTGAATGATCGTTTTGATGTGTTTTTGGATTCGGTTGGCAAGAATTTTATTGAGTATTTTTGCATCGATATTCATAAGAGAGATTGGCCTGAGATTCTCTTTCTTTGTCGGATCTTTGTGTGCTTTTGGTATTAGTGTAATTGTGGCTTCATAGAACGAGTTGGGTAGTGTTCCTTCTGTTTCTATTTTGTGGAACAGTTTGAAGAGTATTGGTGTTAGGTCTTCTTTGAAGGTCTGATAGAATTCTGCACTAAAACCATCTGGACCTGTGCTTTTTGTGGTTGGAAGACTTCCAATGACAACTTCTATTTCTTCAGGGGTTATAGGACGGTTTAGATGGTCTATTTGATCCTGATTTAATTTTGGTACTTGGTATCTGTCAAGGAAATTGTCCATTTCCTCAAGATTTTCTAGTTGTGTTGAATACAGGTTTTTGTAGTAGGATCCGATGATTTTTTGAATTTCCTCAGTTTCTGTTGTTATCACTCCCTTTTCGTTTCTGATTTTATTAATTTGGATACTATCTCTGTGCCCTCTGGTTAGTCTGGCTAAGGGCTTATCTATCTTGTTGATTTTCTCAAAGAACCAACTCCTCGTTTTGTTGATTCTTTGTATGGTTTTATTTGTTTCTACTTGATTGATTTCAGCCCTGAGTTTGATGATTTCCTGCCTTCTACTCCTCTTTGGTGTATTTGCTTCTTTATGTTCCAGGGCTTTCAGGTGTGCCATTAAGCTGTTAGTGTATGCTGTCTCCCGTTTCTTTTTGGCGGCACTCAGGGCTATGAATTTTCCTCTTAGCACTGCTTTCATTGTGTCCCATAAGTTAGGGTATGTTGTGCCTTCATTTTCATTAACTTTCAAAAAGTCTTTGATTTCTTTCTTCATTTCCACCTTGACCAAGTTATCATTGAGTAGAGCATTGTTCAGCCTCCATGTGTACGTGGGTTTTCTTTTGTTTTTGTTGCCATTGAAGACCACCCTTATTCCATAGTGATCTGATAGGAGGCATGGGATTATTTCTATCTTCTTGTATCTGTTGAGGTCTGATTTGTGACCAATTATATGGTCAATTTTGGAGAAGGTACCATGAGGAGCTGAGAAGAAGTTGTATTCTTTAGCTCTAGGATGAAATGTTCTATATATATCAGTTAGTTCCATTTGGTCCAAGGCTTCAATTAGATTCACTGTGTCCCTGTTTAGTTTCTGCTTTCCTGAACGATCCATTTCAGAGAGCGGGGTGTTGAAGTCACCCACTATTATTGTGTGCGGTGCGATGTGTGCTTTGAGTTTTAGTAAAGTTTCTTTTACGAATGAGGGTGCCCTTGCATTTGGAGCATAGATATTCAGGATTGAGAGTTCTTGATGGTGGATTTTTCCCTTGATCAGTATGTAGTGTCCTTCTGTGTCTTTTTTGATGACTTTAGGTTGAAAATCAATTTTATCCGATATTAGGATGGCTACTCCACCTCGTTTCTTGGGGCCATTTGCTTGTAAAATTGTTTTCCAGCCTTTTACTCTGAGGTAGTGTTTGTCTTTGACACTGAGGTGCGTTTCCTGCATGCAGCAAAATGCTGGGTACTGTTTACGTATCCAGTCTGCTAGTCTATGTCTTTTAATTGGGGAATTGAGACCATTGATATTAAGAGAGATTAAGGCATGGTGATTATTGCCATCTGCCATTCTTGACGCTATCTTTATGTTTGAGTGGTTATCTACTTTTGGGTTTGATTCAAGAAGGTTATTATCTCATTTTTTCCAGGGTGTTGTTTCTCTCCCTGTATTGGAGGTTTCCACCTATTATCCGTTGCAGGGCTGGATTTGTGGAAAGATATTGTGAAAATTTGATTTTATCATGGAATATCTTGGTCTCTCCATCTATGGTGATTGAGAGTTTTGCTGGGTAGAGTAGTCTAGGCTGGCATTTGTGCTGTCTTAGTGTCTGCATGAGATCTGCCCAGGATCTTCTGGCTTTCATAGTCTCTGGTGAGAAGTCTGATGTGATTCGGATAGGTCTTCCTTTGTATGTTACTTGGCCCTTTTCTCTTACTGCATTTAGTATTCTTTCTTTGTTTAGAACATTCGGTGTTTTGATTATTATGTGACGGGAGGTATTTCTGTTCTGGTCCAGTCTGTTTGGAGTTCTGTAGGCTTCTTGTACGTTCATCGGCATCTCTCTCTTTAAGTTAGGGAAGTTTTCCTCCATAATTTTGTTGAAGATGTTTACTGGCCCTTTAAGTTGCAAATCTTCACTCTCATCTATACCTATAATCCTTAGGTTTGGTCTTCTCATTGTGTCCTGGATTTCCTGGATGTTTTGGGTTACGCGTTTTTTGCATTTTGCATTTTCTTTGACTGTTGAGTCGATGCTTTCTATGGAATCTTCAGCACCTGAGATTCTTTCTTCCATCTCTTGTATTCTATTGTTGATGTTTGCATCTATGACTCCTGATTTCTTCCCAAGGTTTTCTATCTCCAAAGTTGTCTCCCTTTGTGATTTCTTAGTTGTTTCTACTTCCTTTTTTAGTTCCTGGATGGATTTGCTGAGATCCTTCACTTGTTTGTTTGTATTTTCCTGTATTTCTTTAAGGTATTTTTGCATTACCTCTTTCAGGATTTCTTCCTGATGACCCACGTTCTCCTGCATTTCTCTGAGCGATTTTTGTGTTTCCTCCTCATGGGATTCCATCTGTTGATCCATCGTCTCCTGCATTTCTTTAAGCAGTTCTCGTGTTTCCTTTGTAAGGGCATCTAACTGTTGATTCGTTTCTTTAAGCAATTTTTGTGTTGCCTCCTTATGGGCATCCGTCTGTTGACCCATATTCTTCTGCATTTCTTTATGCAAATTTCGTGATTCCTTTGTGAGTGCATCTACCCGTTGATTCATCTCGTTAAGCGATTTTTGTGTTGTCTCCTTGTGCGCCTCCATCTTTTGATCCATGTTCTCCCGCATTTCTCTAAGCGATTTTTGTGTTTCCTTTGTAAGGGCTTCTAACCTTTGATTCATGGTCTCCTGTAACTCTTTATGAGATTTATTTGTGTCCTTCTTGTGATCCTCTAATAGCATCATGAGAAGTGATTTTAAATCCAGATCTTGTCTTTCGGGTGTGGTGGGGTATCCAGGACTTGCTGCTGTTGGAGAGTTGGGTTCGGATGGTCCCACATTACTTTGATTACTGTTAGTAACATTCCTACGTTTGCCTTTTGCCATCTGGATACCTCTGGTGTTAGTTGGTCCTGCTGCCACTGGCTGTTGGTTGGACCTCCTGTGAGCCTGCAAAGCTATTTCTGCCCCCCCTGGATTACCAGGATTCCCCTGGCACCGCTTTCTGGGGCCTGCCTGCTCCTGAGTGACTTTGGAGCCCTAATGTGCTTTGCCCCAAGTGATCTTATATTGGGGAGGCCTTGCACATCTAAAGGCTCAGCCTAGTGGATTCCTGGAGCAGAGGTCGCCAAAGAGAGGCTGGCAGGCTCCTGCCCTGTGCAGGGGTGTGTGATCTCTCCTGGGGGGGGAGGGGGCGTCCCTCTGCCAGGCAGAAGTCCCACAGCAGATCTGGCGCGCTGGTCACTGCAGATCAGCCCAGCACCTGGGAGCAGGTTACACACAAGCTGCCTGAACCCGAAGCGATATTATGCCTGTCTGTCTCTGAGCCTGGCGGTCCCAACTACCTGGTCACTGGAGCAAAGATGGCGGAGGGCACTCTCCGTGGCGCTGCTCACCCTGTGGTCACGATGGCCCGCCGATCTGGCACCCAGACGACCACAGCGCCAACCCGCCCTCGGGCACAGACGGAAGCCCCAACAGGCCGTGTCCCAAGTGATGTTATATTGGGGGGAGAGCCTGGGTACCAGTCTCTCCAGCGCAGTCCGCGGGAACCTATTTATTTTTTAATAAAAATTGAGGTGCCTGTCTTTTATGGCTCTGTAGCTCCAGCACTTTCTGGTTAACCGACTCGGACTAGGACTGATAGCATCATAACCCCTTTCTTAGACTTGAAGTCTTGTATTACACACCCTCATGAGCTTTCCATATTGTATATAGCCATTCAAGAGAATCCTTGGACTCCATAGTCATGTGATAAAGAATAATCTGTACTGTGACAGCACTTTTTGGGTTCTTTTGTAATGGGAAAATTAACATTGCAAATAGATATGAATTTTATACTGACTATAATAGTAAGTATAAGACACACTGATAATTTGAAATATTATCAGTGGAAAATTAATCAGGAAGAAACTTGGGAAGGGTTCTTGTAATTATTACCCTCTAAAAGAATTTTCCACATTTACTGTATTGATTTGTGATATGAATAACCCACCAGAGTATGCCTTAATAATGGGGAAGTTAATAATAAGGTAGGTTGAGTTGTTGTTTTCTAATACTAGTCAACTTCTTTCCCTAGTCACTCTATTCAGTCATTACCTAGCAAACTTAAAAAGCAAATCCAACATGATGCAGATATATGTCAAGAAATAAGTGTGTTACTCATCAAAACTTAGCCGTCCATGTGTCATTATTAGAGTTAGATTTTCTCTTACTGCAAGAAAAATACAAAGACCAAAAAGGAACCTGGGTAATAAAGGCTTACACTTATGAATCATATTACATCATTGGAGGAGGTCAGGATCTGAACTCAGGCAGGGCTGAAATCTGGAGGTAGGAACTCAGTTCAGAGACCACAGAGGGGTGGTACTTACTGGTTTACTTCACATGGCTTGCTCATCCTGCTTTCTTATAGAACTAAGGACCCTGACCAGGGATGATACCACCCACAAAGGACTTGGGCTTCCCCATTGATCACTAATTAAGAAAATGCCTTAAGCTCTCATGGAGGCATTTCCTCAGCTGAGGTCCCAATCTCTCTGACAACCCTAGCTTGTGTTAAGTTGACACCCAAAATCAAGTAGTACAACTGACCCCTTGCCAACCTGGCATGCACACATCACTATGAAGTTACATCTTTTCTTTCTTATCCATCCCTAATATCCCACATTTAAAACAGGAACTTAAAGGTTTTACTTCGATTGGTTTGGTATCTTGTTAATCAGAACTGATTCTTCACCTCTGACTAACCAGAACCATGGAATCTTAAATCAAAATAGCAAACAGTTCTGGTAGAGTCTTTAATCTCCCTCTGAAGTTTCACAAACCAGACCTCTCCATCTTCTGCACAGATCTCAACATTCTTATCTTGTAAGCTCCTATAGAACATCCTGCTGAAGTCTCAACCCTCAATGGATTTTCTAACCCAAAGTTCCAAAGTCCTTTCAAGATCCTCTCCAAAACAGGGCCAGATATGTCACAGCAATACCCCACTACCTCCCGTCTTAGGATTTTATTCCTGTGAAGAGACATGGGGTCCCAGAAATTCTTACCAAGGAACTCTTCATCAGAGCTGGCTTACAGTTCAGAGGATTAGTTTCTTATTATCATAGGAAAAAATAGCAGCCTGTAGGCAGATACGGTATGCAGGGAAGCATGGAGGTGATCTGGCCTTGCTGCCTTGAGAGGCATGCCTCATAGGCTTTTCAGGTTAGAATTCATGCTTCCTGTGGCACAGTGTGTCTTCCTGTTCCTGAGAGACCAATTTCTTCTCTCAGGCAGTGAAACATTCAGGTATTCTTGTGGTTTTTTTTAAATATGTTCTGTTAGTAGTCAAGGAAGCATGGTAATTTGACAGGAAAATCAGTCTTAGACATTAATCTTGTACAGTACCCTGTATAGCTTGCAAACAACATTGTAAACTGGCAACTACAATTTTATTGATCCTGGCAATTGTCACTATATTCTGTTTCTAATAAAAGCATAAAGAGTATGCTTCCTCTCCATAAAAGTACCACAGCCTCAGTTGGGCTCTAACCCCATCAACTGGCCTGCTTTAAGTCCTCCTGGCCATATCAGGTGACCTTGTACAGGTCGGTAAGGTTTGGTGCTGGAGAGGTAGCTGAGAGCTTTACATCTGGATCTCAGTGTCTTAGAGATATCAGGACCCATGGATGATACGGAAGAACAACAGCAGCAGTGAAGGGGAGTCAGCTGGAGCCTAGAGGACAAGCTGGGAGCTACAAGAGGAAAAGAGCTGGAGAA
The DNA here is from genome assembly GCA_036184795.1 of Tokudaia tokunoshimensis. Lineage (NCBI taxonomy): Eukaryota > Metazoa > Chordata > Mammalia > Rodentia > Muridae > Tokudaia > Tokudaia tokunoshimensis. The sequence goes on along the minus strand of BTHU01000011.1, from coordinate 41,237,102 downwards.
ATGACCATTTAAACAAGTGCAGAAGATTAGGAGCAGGTTCCAGACACTGGTAGTTGGAATTTGATTGTTTGTTGACTTGACTATGACTTGGCCCTGTTCTTTCCTTCTTGAAGGATGATAGTATTCTTTTCTACTGGAGCCCATAGTTAAGAGAATGAATCATAAAAGTGATTAAAAAAGGGATAGGGTATTTTAAATGAACTGAAATCAAAATGTACTTGAATATGTAAAGACTGGTACTTTTAAAGTTACTTATTTATTTTTTTTAAAATACTATTTATTTAATGTATATGAGTATACTGTCGCTGTCTTAAAACACATCAGAAGAGACATCAGGTCCCATTACAGATGGTTGTGAGCCACCATGTGGTTGCTAGAAATTTAACTCAGGGTTCTTTCCAGCTTCTGGCTATTATAAATAAGGCTGCTATGAACATAGTGGAGCATGTGTCCTTATTGTATGCAGGGGAAGCCTCTGGGTATATGCCCAGGAGTGGTATAACAGGATCCTCCGGGAGTGTCATGCCCAGTTTTCTGAGGAACTGCCAGACTGCTTTCCAGAGTGGTTGTACCAGCTTGCAATCCAACCAGCAGTGGAGGAGTGTTCCTCTTTCTCTACATCCTCGCTAATAACTGCTGCCTCCTGTGTACCCAGATGTCCTCAACGGAGGAATGGATTCAGAGGATGTGGTATGTTTACACAATGGAATACTACGCTGCAATTAAAAACAATGAATTCACGAAATTCTTTGGCAAATGGTCAGAACTTGAAAATATCATCCTTAGTGAGGTAACCCAATCACAAAAGAACACACATGGTATGCAGTCACTGATAAGGGGATATTAACCCAGAATCTCGGAATACCCAAGACACAATTCACATATCAATAGATTTCCAAGAAGATGGAAGGAGAGACCCCTAATCCTGGAAAGACTGGATGTAGGGGAATACCAGGACAGAGAAGCGAGAGGGGGTTGAATGGGGAACAGGGGGTGGGAAGAGGGCTTATGGGACTTTTGGAGAGGGAGGAAATGGGAAAGGGGAAATTATTTGGAATGTAAATAAAAAAATATAGAAAAAAATGAAATTGAACTCAGGACCTCTGGAAGAGCAGTCAGTGCTCTTAAGTGCTGAGCCATCTCTCCAGCCCATTATTTATGTTTTTAATGTGAAATCTTGGGGATGATTAAAAAAGAAAGGGCTCTGTTTTAAGGTGTGTGTGTGTGTGTGTGTGTGTGTGTGTGTGTGTGTGTGTGTTTGGTTTAAAGTTGACAAGGGGTCAGTTGTACTGCCTTTTTTTTTTTTAATGTCAAGTTGACAAGCTGGGGTTGTCAGAGAGAACAGGTCCTTAATTTTGCCAGTGAGAGCTGAAAGATGTTTTCTTAGTAAGTGATCAAAGGGGAATGGCCCTTTGTGAGTGGTGTCATTCCTGGGCTGGGTCCTGGGTTTTATAAGAAAACAAGCAGGCTGAGTAAGCCAAGTGAAGTAAACCAGTAAGAAGTATCCCTCTATAGCCTCTGCACATTAGAACCTGCCTTCAGTTTCCAACCCTACTTGAGTTCCTGTCCTTGCTTCCTCCAGTGATGGACTATGATTCAGAAGCGTAAGCTGAACCATTTCCTCCACACCTTGTTTTGTGATCATGGTGTTTTCCTTGCAGCAAGAGAAACTCTAAGATAACATGGATATGTTTAGTACCTGAACTCTGAGCAGTAGAGACCCAAACTGAGCCCTGTATACAGCCTGGAACCGCTGAAGACCTGCCGCCTCTCTGGAGATGTACTGATAATATTGTGCTGCCTTTCACCATGAGAATGACAGCATTTTGTTCAAACCAGATGGTATCCTTGTTCTGGACATAGATTGACTTCCCAACATACAACTCTATGCCTGTTATCCCTATCTAAGAACATAGAAAATGCTTTATTCTCATCATGACATTTCATACAGCATTTCTTCTAAGCAAAGGACTTACTTCATGGAAAAAGAGAGATAATACCAGGTTCTTTCTAATGAAGACTGCTGTTCTGATGCTGTTTTTACTGTTTTGTTACTTTGTTGTTTTGGGGTTTGTTTTTGATTTCACTATCCAAAAAGAGTTTACAGAGTAATAAAATATTCGCTGGAAAGCTGATTAATAGTACTATCTAGGTTGCAATATTTTGAAAATCTCAGCCAGGAATCTGTAGGTTATGCAACATCCTGTGTATGGTACTATTTCTCCTATAACCAGGCTTCAAAGGTTTAAGAAAAAAATGAAAATCAGAGATGGGTAACTCAATATTACTTTTACAAACTACTCAGAATTTTATTTTTCCTGTTTATGAAATATTATATTACCTAGAAACTTTACTTCTATAAGGAGGTGTGCCTCCTAGAGACAAAAGCTTAATTCTACTTGCGATGGTGAGACAGTATAGTATCTAGATCCTTTTATTCTTCATGCTTTTTTATCAGCCAGCAAGAAAGGAATTACTCTGTTTAACCAGGTGATTGACATGGATTACCTATAGGAAACAGACTACAATTCCACAACAGTGGACCAAGAAAAGGTTTGGAGTACAAGAGAGAATTTGGAGTATTTCTTAGCATTAGTCTATCCTGTTGCTAATAAGAAGATGAAACTGTAAGAACCCTACTTTGGTAGGACTGTGATAGCCTTGACCCTTCATTTTATTCTGTCATGGAAAGAGCATAACTATAACCAGGGTGATGTGATTACTGAAGGCAAAGTGATATGCAAAAAGTAGTTAGTAATATCACCTACAATCAAGAACCTTTGAAAATTCTGTATCATTGAGATAAGCTAGCCCTTCATGTGGACTTAAAAACATAATGTTGTTCTTTACTACTATTGTTTTTATAATACTCTCAAAACTAAAAACTAAAATAAAATGTCCTGTGATCACTCCAGTTGTATTGTCCTCAAAGGCCAGGGAACTAGAAAGTAATATTTGAAAAAATTGGCAACTCAGTGGTCTTTCTGGTTAACACTGCAGAGGTAGCGTAGCAACATGAACAGTTCAGAGAATTCCAAAATCAACTCTCCCCTCTTCATTTGCCTATGAAATTGACAGATAGAGTTGTGATACTTTAAGGTTAACTGTCAGGCAATGTCTGAATTATTCTTCACTTGCTTTCTTCCAAAGAGATTAACATAATATCTAGTAATACTCAATTATGATTACCTAACCTTTTTTATCATTTAATATATATTGTAACCTCAACTTAGAACGGGAATATATTATATGAAACAATAGAATTCAGAAAACAGTTTGAGTAGTTGAAGTTTATCAGGGCACCTTTATTCAATAATAGAATATGTATTTGATATTTCTCCTTTTGCAATTATCACTTCATTCCCAGTTTGTCCATGTAGACAGTTACATTAACTTTTATGGACTGTGAAATCAAGCAAACTGGAACTAATTGAAGTATTAGTCAACAGTCTACTCAAATTGAATAAAGTAAGATTAATATGGCTCAGGTAATAAGTGGCATACTGTGACATTTTAGGTTATCTATTCTTCAAGGTGATTGTTGTATTCTACAAAATAAGATGTGAAGCAACTCTACTATTTTAAGTATAGATCACTAAACTTCTCTGTAACCTTTTACTCTAAAGATATATGCGACTATGTGAGAATATATGTTATCTTGTTATATCATTAGGGCTCCGGGAAAAAATATCAGAGTATAATATTGAATTATCATTAAAGAAGGTTTACAAGTTTTATTTCATACATTTAATAAAAGCTAGTTGATAATTATTTGTCTGGAAATGAATGGCAATTACTATTATATAACTTAAATAATGACTATAACACAACTATTTACCATAAAGCCAGATCAGAGTAGGATTCAGTACAAAGGGTCATATTGAACAAGCAGGATTAATGGTCTGGTTGGTAAGCTCAACATAAACCCTTCTATCTACAAGAGGTATCTTAGCAACTATGGGTTATGCCTTATAGCTTAGTCTAGCCGGACTAATGTAGGGTTCATCAATGGGGTTGATTTTATCCCTGCCCCTAAAAACTTTTAGCAGTGCCATATGTGTTGTCATGACTACAGAGCTGCTTTGGACATAAGGTAGAAGAGGTCTGACATTCCGAAAGATCTCTAATATGCGCAACAAATGCCAGTATAGTCCAAAACAGCAATGCAGCAAAGTGTGAAGAATTCCTCTTGACCATGTTTGGTGTCAATCAATAGGACAGTATACATTTAACCTTGACAATTATTAAAATGATCACTGAGTTTAATATGTACAGTACAAGACAGGTAGCAGTCTCTGTGTGTGTGTGTGTGTGTGTGTGTGTGTGTGTTTGTAACCTAATTTCTCTTTCAATTCAAATACTCTTACTCTATAAGCTACCCTCATCCTTCCTGAACTTCCCACAAATCATTGGAAATGTCTTCAATTTTCTGCCATCTTTTATTCTGCACTAGTAGTGTTCTCTATTATGACCTTTGTTATTTATTACTATACAACAACAGACAGCTCACACTAATTGTCTCTCACTCACCAGTGTCACACCCTCGCCTAACTTGTATTTGTAAGCGTGACTATATTAAAAAATGCTTACTTTCTGACTAATTTATGAAAAAAGCATGATTTCTTCATGCATTTCCCAAGATATAACTTTAATATGTTTTTCTATAACTAAAGTAATTTCTTCTCTAGATAAACTCAGTTGGTCTCCTTGGTGCTTTTGGGATAAATTTGATCAATGGCGTCTCTGTTACCTAGATTCTGTAATATTTATGTGGTATGTTATTAGTTTTGGGACTGCGTAATGGTGTCCTTATCTTAGCTAAAAGCACATTTTGTTTAAGCCAAATTCATACCATGAAGGAAAGAGGACTGACTTCTTAACTCTTTGTTAAGCAGCAGATCCCAGGGACTGCTCACACTTACCCCACACTTGTCCTGTCATAAATGCACATCTTCTGTAATGAAAAAAAATTAATCTTTTTCCAGGGGCACAGGTCACCATCTAGATAAATTTTACTTTCCTCTTCTATTGAAGAGTGTCTTAGGGTTTCATTGTTGTAAAGGGATACCATGACACTAAATGGTTTCTTACAAAGAAAAACATTTAATTTAGGGCTTGTGTGTCATTTCAGAGATTTAGTTCTCTATCACCATGGTGGGAAGCAGGGCAGTGTTCAGGAAGACATGGTACATGGGGAGCTGAGAGTTCTACATCTTAATCCACAGATATATGGCTCCACTGGTCATAGCTTGAGCATATATATAACCTCAAAGCTTGCTCCACAGTGACATCCTTCCTCCAACAAGGCCACCCTCTATGACCAAGTATTAAAACACATGATTCCACAGTAGGAGGTGGGGGTGGGGTGAGGGGGTAATTCCTATTCAAACCACTACACAGAGAAAGGGAAGAGGTAAGCAAATAAAGGTTGGTAGATTATGTTCTGTCCGATTGTTTCCATGTTTCTATTATATATGAAATGTTTCTGTGAAACCTATAGCTCAAAAATTTATCAATACACTCTCTGGTTCTAGCTTTACAGACTGGCTCTTAGTAAGAGAAAGAAATGTACTGATCAGTAATACAGGAGAATTAATATACTTTAATGTTTCGCAAAGTTCTGCTTTAGTAAATGGAATGATATGGAATAACTGTCCACCTAATATTTTTATGTGCTTCATCTAAGAAAGTATTCTGCATGCCTGGAATTATCAGTTTGTTTTCTTCCTGAGGACATTCTCTGTTTTTGAAAGTTCATTGTAGTGTCCATTATTATATAGAATGAATATTTGCAAATCATTCTATATCTAACAAAACAGTGTATAATATGCATCTAATGTGAATTATTTCATTTTTTATTTTTTTTACATTGCAAATTTCTGAAATCAGAACTTTTATCTCATTCTGTAGCAGTTAATACACTTCAGAGACACAAAAATTAATGATTTTTGAGTATTTATGGTTCTATATGTAATATATAAACATTATATTTTTAATATAGCCTGCACTGTGAAGGGAGAAAACAGTTGAATTAATTTAGCAGGCATTTTTAATACAACTTGGGCAGTATTATGGTTTCGATGTAAATATCTGGTACAAAGTCTAGGCTCAATGTGAAGCAAATGACAACAGCATTTCTTTTATGAACTCTCTTGAACATATACTTTAAGGGCATTCGACATTCTGCAATCTCACTACACCCATATAATGGTGTCATAAATATTTCAGAACTAATCTGAATCTGTTCATCCCTTTGTACAAGCAATTTCATTTTCCTTTGGTTTCTGGGATAGACAAATTACCCATCATCAAACTCCAAAAGAAGGCAATACCATCTCCCACAATTTTTCACCTGATGCTAGTAATAAGCAGCGAGAAAAATGGACTTCCTGTTAATGTCATCATTTGCATAACTATTAGTATCCCAGCACACCAGTACATTCAAGAATGGAAGAAGTAGTTTTGTATTTTATCCCATTAAGAAACAATCAGTATCAAAGGCTAAAAGCCCCAAACTAACCTGTTAATTATAGTTTTGTTCCATCTGGGATGCATGTTTAGATAGAGAGGTTTATTCTTCAATAAAATCAAGAAGAGCTTTCAGTATCACAGCAAAATCCACCAAAGAACTACCCTTGAATATAGAAATAAAAATTACTGGCTTGTTTCTCCTGGGAAACTTTGGTCCTGCAAACTCCTGAAATCAAATATTTCTATGAGTGTTCACTGAGGATGTGATTGCCTGTTTTACTGCTAGATTAGGTCAATGCTGCCACTGCAATCTGGCATCATTCTACCAGCAAAGCAATTTCACACAATTAATTTCCTTCTTTAAAGGAAGCAATAAAGGACAGGCAATTGGAAAGCTCACGAATTGCACTAACTAGTGCACACATCTGCAAATATAAGTATCTCCCTTTCATATACATTTAAACACCCAGGTACATTTACCTTTTAAATGGCAATGAACTTCTAAAAGAATTCTTATGACCTTCGTGTGGGTCAGGAGAGAATGAGCACATGAACAGATACAAACACACACACACACACACACACACACACACACAGACAGAGAGACAGAGAGAGAGAGAGAGAGAGAGAGAGAGAGAGAGAGAGAGAGAGAGAGAGAGAGAGAGAGAGAGAGAGACGGAGAGAGACAGGGACAGAGACAGACACACAGAGAGAGACAGAGACACAGAGACACAGAGACAGAAACAGAGACAAAGAGATGGAGCCAGAAATAGAGACAGAAACAGAGCTGGGGGTAGAATCACAGTTTCACAGTTCAAAAAATCAGGCAGCACAGACTGACACACAAACTTCAAATTTCTCTCTTGGTAAGTTGGTACACATTGGGCATTTTAGTGCCATTCTACTGTGTGAAGGTGGCCAAAGGGGTAGTTTACCATAAAGTAATGTAGTAGGAAGATAGAGTCTCATTTCTCTAATTTAGAAAGCTTGGCAAGCAATGATTATGGATCAATTTCATAATCGCTTTCTGTTATTTTTTAAGTTAAAAGGCCATGTAAAATATAGCATAAGCACTCTCTTCCTTTATGTGGACGTACTTTGCTTTTGGACAACCTTTTACTGTCAATACTTACATCTGTTGTTTAAAAAGCTATTCGTGGTGCAATTGCTTTTTAAATGCAAACCCATATGTGTGATCTCTAGAGGAACTGGTAAATTCCACCAAATGGGCATTCCTAAATTACTTGCCATCTGTAGCTTGTGAGGAGAGGACTGAACCTGCTCAGCTGTGATTTTGCACCAATGTTTCCATCATTTTGATTGGCTCTAGGGAAATCATCAGCTTCTGGCATCGACTTTTCTAGCCCCAACAGGTTATTATGATTTGCTTGAGTTGTACTGGTCCAAGGAATATTACAATTTTTTGGCACATGTTAGAGCACATTTGGCATTTTGAATATGTTCCTTTACCACCTTCTACCATGATGGCTTAAATCTTTATCAAACTTTCAAAGTAGACAAGAGATCAGAAAAACATTTCTGTTGCTTAGCTAGAGTTGTTTACACCATTCAAAAAGTAAATAAACTCCTAAATTGGATATTCAAACAGTGGAAATGTTTTTGTAAAAACCACATTGTACAATTGAGGCTAAATTCTATGATGTGAAAAACAGTATGAGAAAGCATTTTCTTAAATTTGTTCTTTGAATATTCATACATAAATACAATACATTCTGATTACTCAGCTCCACCCCCACCCATCTCCATCTCAGCCTGATTCCTCCCTGAAAATTCCATTTCCCTATTCTTGTCTTTCTGTTTTGCTTTCTGACCCAATGAGTTTAACAAGAGACTTCTGTATGACAATGAGTTTGGAACAACATAATGGATCCCAATGGCCCACTCATGGATACATAACTGCAGACAATGGCTTCCCCTACCCCATTATCTATAAGTAGCCAATATTTCAGTAGGGCATCAGGTGTCCCTCTCCCAAATGTACCTGACTGTTAAGAGGTGCACTATTGTGCATTGGTAGTGCGGACAATTATAGTAGCTGAGAATGTACAAGTGTAATGTCATGAGAGATCAGATCCAGGAGAAAGGGGATTTTTAACAGTACTATACCTCAGTTAACGAAAGTCTATTTCACTTCTTCCAATTTACACATGCAGTTTATCACATTTAATTTCCTTTCTACTCAGATGTCTTTGCAAGCTCATATTCTTGAACTGCTGCTAATGTTCTAAAGTTATTATGCACTAAAAACACCAAAGAAGACATTCAAATTCTTCCTTTGATGATTACTTTCATTTTTATCTATGACACAAATCAAAGTTGAGGGTATTGTCATATAGCATTTGATTCTCTTGCTTTTAATAAACTTCACATTGAAACATGAACACATTCAAAGCATTAGCACTACAAATAATTAAGTATACCTGTGAACTTGAAGCTTCTCACAGTACTTTCTTCCTCCTCTTTGTAGGTATGTCCAATGATATAATTTTCAACATTTCTTAGCTCACAAAGATAACTGACCCACAGCTTTGGCATGATATCAGTCCTACTGAGGACCCAGGTGGAGAAAAGTTAAACTTGAAGTACAGGAGCTGGAGAAATGGATTCACACCTGAAGGACTATGCTTCTCTTGCACAAACCTCATTATTCTACTTCAGAACATTCTTGTCAGACTGTTCACAACCCAATATAATTCCAGCCCCAGCAAATACAAAGCCCTCTACTTACCTCTCCACATATACATGTATGCTTGAATAAAACAATCTTAAAAATTAGGAACCCATTATGAAATATGAATACCAACTCAATACAAAATAAATTAATTAAGACTTATGTTTATACTCAATATGATGAACAGAAGTGACAGGAGAATTTGTCATGTAGAAATATGAAAATTTCTGTGAAAATGAAGGAATAAAAAAATCGCATGCTGGACAAGCCACGTATGAAAACATGGGACTGAGCACGAATTTACATCTGCTCATTTGATAATCTGTTGTGATTCTTTGTGTCTAATCAGAGTCATCTCAAAGAACTGACTTGTGAGGACATTACTAGACAATGTACTGTAAAGCAATCAGAGCTAAAGTTTGATTTATCAAAAGCTGAGGTATGTGATTTTCAGAGATGCTCAGCAAAATAATGTCTGCACATGCCTCTGTCCTCTCATCTTGTAGAATAGATTCAATACATGGTCCCGGATTGCTGTCACTTCATGTGGAATTTAATCCATGGTATGATTTGCTAAGACCTAGTTTAAGGAAATTCGGGCTGAAAACTGGCAGCAAAAGCAGGCTACCTTCCCAGGATATATGTGAGGCACAGTAAAGTTTTGATCTGTAACAGCTTGCTTTTTGGTACCATCAATGGGTCAATGACATGGGTTTAGTTATCATTCGGGAATCCCAGATTTATTTGGTAATAAAACTATAAGGTCTTTTAACAATGATATGGGATACCCTCATTTTGGATTTCACACTCAATATTAATTTAACTAATGGGAAATTACACTTAATGTTGCCCATACATTAAGGAGAAAAGAAAAGATGTTTCCAATCCTTTTCTTAAGAGGCTCTTTATTTATGTTCCATATTATATTATTAAAGAGAATCATATTGCCATTTTCCCTCACATATATCCACAACTGCACTCAGAAATATTAGAGCAAGTTGTCAGAGACTTTGTAGAGACAGATAAATGCTTTGTGTAGGATTATTTATAATGTTTCCTTAATCATATTTAGTCATTCAAAATGCCCTCAAATATAAGCTGGAAGAGATGCATATGATCAGTTAAAAAATAATCTGGAGAGATCATTTAAAGGGATAATTGAGCAAAGAACCAGGAGTAAATGTTAGAGAAAGTATGAACTTGTTCCTTGTTTGCATGCCAGGCGTTGTACTTGTCTGGAGCACCAGCAATGGGGCAATAAAAAGAAATTCTGGACAGAGATGACCCTGTGAACTTTTTAAGTATGATATACCAACACAGGGAAGCAGACAAATATTTTGTGTAGCATTGTTTCATAATATTTCCTAAGTAGTACATAGTCATCTAAAATAACCTCACATGTGATTTGGAAGGTATGCATTTGTTAGGACAGAAGATGTGAAGTCATCAATAGGTCTTTTTCATATCAAAGTAAATTGTGAGTGTTCAGGGAATTTGGGCAAGACTCATATTTGATAGGGTAATATTTAAAAACAAATTTAAAAGAAAGGACAGAAACATTCACGTTATTGGAAAGTTCTAATTCCAATGGGAAAGAGTATGATGAGTACTTTCTTGTGGAAACAAATCATGCAACTGTCAGTTACTATTTGGTTTATTATTGTAGGTGTGATAGTATGTATACATTTGTGATATGTGGCATTCATAGTCCCCATACTGATCTTAATTTTCTTAATATTCTTCTCAATCCATATAAATTGGCTATTAGATACATAATTTTTTAACATGTATTTGTGAAATCATATATGAAAATAGTGATTAATTTTAACACAATCTATTAAATATATAAATTGGATATTCAGAAATGCGTGTTGTGGTATGTGTCTGTGTGTGTGGGGGTATATATGTATGTTATTGTTTGTGTGTGTGTATGTGTGTGTGCACCTGTGATTTTCTGCAGATAGTGGAACTTCCCTTTGTATTTGAGTGTGCTATATGTGTGCTTATGAATGTGAACTCATGTGAAAGTTTTATGAAAATGTTTACATGTGTGCATAGAAGACCAAGAGCTTTATGTTGAGAGGTTTTTCTGGACCACTCTCACTCTCCATCTTATTGAGGCTAGGTGTCTCAACTCAACCTAAACCTCAGTGATACAGTATATGGTTAGTCAGAGCCTGGAGAGATGGCTCAGAGATTAAGAAAACTTGTCAGATTTTGCAGAGGACTTGAATTTGATTCCCAGAATATATATGATGACTCATATCCATCTGTAACTCCAGTTCTAAAGCATCTGGCACATTCTTCTTACTTCTGCAGGCATGTTGTGTACAGATATATATACAGGTGAAACACATACACATACAATAAAAATGAATGAATGGAAAAATAATTTAAAATACAGCTATTCCATTAGTCAGTTTCTTCTGGGGGATGCTGTGTTTCTACCTTCCGAGCAATAGAACTATAGGAAGGCCACATGCCTTCCTGACAACCATGTGGGTTCAGGATATCCCGGTTTGTGCCTTCATATCTATTTAACAAGCACTTTATCCAGAAGGCTATCTTTCCAATTTGACAATAAAGGATAAAGGATTTACAACAATGGTGAAAAACTAAATATATCAAGCCAATTTCGTTACTCTAAAGAATAGGACTAAAACAGATGGTTTTATGCTCACCCACTGGGTATCAAACAAGAACAACTGGAGGAAAGTATACCTACAGAAGCTGCATATCATTTCAAGAAGACATTTCCAGAACTGACCAAAAGCAGAATGGGAGTTGTGAGTGAGTGGAGTTCTCTCAATCTTAGAAACTTTTTATTTCAGTTTCCTTTGATATAAGGCCAACAGAAGCAAAACTTTAATTCTAATACATCTTTATGGATGATGAACTCTGATACTGACATGTGATGCATAAACCATCTTTCTTTTAACATTTCTTCATATGGCATCTTAATTATATAACACTATATATGCATCCTGAGTCTTTCAATTAGGATATAGCTTACAGTTCTCACGGTATCATTCCACTATTTTTCTTATGATAGTTTGAGAAATATTTATTTTTGATGTTGAGGATACAGAATTTTTTTTTCCCGAGAAACTTTTCTATTTTATTTTATTTTTTTAATTTACATTCCAAATCATTTCCCCTTTCCCATTTCCTCCCTCCCCGAAAGACCCATAAGCCCCCTTCCCTCCCTATTTTCTCCATTCAACCCCCTCTTGTTTCTCTGTCCTGGCATTCCCCTACATCCAGTCTTTCCAGGACCAGGGGTCTCTCCTTCCATCTTCTTAGAAATCTATTGATATGCGAATTGTGCCTAGGGTATTCCGAGATTTGGGGTTAATATCCCCTTATCAGTGACTGCATACCATGTGTGTTCTTTTGTGATTGGGTTACCTCAGTAAGGATGATATTTTCAAGTTCTGACCATTTGCCTAGGAATTTCGTGAATTCATTGTTTTTAATTGCAGAGTAGTATTCCATGGATACAGAATTTTTATCTACAGTTGCTCGGCTGTAATGACTGTATGTCTAAGCTTAAAAAATGAATGAACAAACAAAAGTAATAAATATATAAATAAACAAACAAACAAACAATACACCAAACCAACCAAATGAACAAAGAACACTAGCATCTAAGATATGGAAATTTAACTTCCAAATTAAAAACACAATAGTTCATATATGGAGATTTTCCACATATTTTCATAATTTTATAAATGATATTTTACATAGGGTTCAATCTGACCTGCAGCATGCAGCTAGTGAGGTCTGATTTATTTTCATTGTTCTCTACTGCACACTCAAAAATGTGTGTCAGTAACTTGAAATAAGTAGCTATGCGAGCACTTGCATAGTGGGCGTTGACAAGTGCTATAAACCAAAGCTTCTTCACCTGTAAAGCCATATACTAAACATGTTATAAAAAGCTAATCATAAGATGGTATGACACATGTACACATGTATGTGTATGTGTGTGTATGTGTGTACAGTTGACAGTAAAATATGAAAATATCTTAATTATATATCAACTTGATATTCATGTATGTTTTTAAATTTAGCAGCTGTGAGACTTATCTATGTTGTTATAAGAAAAGTGTTTAATAATTGTATTTTTTATCTTTTGGCTTATATTCATAATGTCTTCAAATTGCATGCAACGTAACTAGAGAAATTACCTTGAAGATGTATGAGTTTATCTTAAAAGAGACTGGCTAGGACATAACATGGCAAAATCAGTGGGTCTGGGATCACTACAGAGAAACATTGTGTTTCTTCATGTAAAAAGTACATATTTGAAGACAGATACATTGCTGTATAGTTAGTTTTCAATTGATCATCATAATTACTGAAGAAAACTCACATCTAAGCTGTACTCAGTAGAAAGTCTCAGTTCGGTCCAACGAAGTACCTATTAAGTTCTTGGGGATTTATGAAATCCTTTTGCATTTCTCCCCCAAAGATTCTTGTGAAAGACAAATGCATGGTAGAGAGGAGCTACCCTAATTAAAGGATATGCCGAGTCAAAGTGTGGTTCAAAGCCCAGCATGTTATAACTACTATGGAAACCTGTGTCTCAGTGAGATCTAAGAACATCAGTAAAATAAAAGACATCATTTGCCCAGAAATTCCATTCTTGAAAAGAGAAAGGCCATACACCTTCAGTGACTCTCGAACGAAAGGATAAAAGAAGAGTCCTGCTGTTCTCTGCTCTTCACTCTAATAGAGAGCAAATCTGAAACCTAGAGAACCGGTTTGCATTTTTTTTAATTTTCTAAATTTTTTTTTTTACATTCCAAATGATTTCCCATTTCCCATTTCCTCCCTCCCCAAAAGTCCCATAAGCCCCCTTCCCTCCCTCTGTTCCCCATTCAAACCCCTTTCGCTTCTCTGTCCTGGCATTCCCCTACATCCAGTCTTTCCAGGACCAGGGGTCTCTCCTTCCATCTTCTTGGAAATCTATTGATATGCGAATTGTGTCTTGGGTATTCTGAGATTCTGGGTGAATATCCCCTTATCAGTGACTGCATACCATGTGTGTTCTTTTGCGACTGGGTTACCTCACTAAGGATGATATTTTCAAGTTCTGACCATTTGCCTAAAAAATTTCGTGAATTCATTGTTTTTAATTGCAGAGTAGTATTCCATTGTGTAAATATATCACATCTTCTGAATCCATTCCTCTGTTGAGGGACATCTGGGTTCTTTCCAGCTTCAGGCTATTATAAATAAGGCTGCTATGAACATAGTGGAGCATGTGTCCTTATTGCATGCAGGTAAAGCCTCTGGGTATATGCCCAGGATTGGAATAGCAGGATCCTCCGGGAGTGTCATGCCCAGTTTTCTGAGGAACCACCAGACTGCTTTCCAGAGTGGTTGTACCAGCTTGCAGTCCCACCAACAGTGGAGGAGTGTTCCTCTTTCTCCACATCCTCGCCAACAACTACTGTGTCCTGTGTTTTTGATCTTAGCCATTCTGACTGGTGTGAGGTGGAATCTCATGGATGTTTTGATTTGCATTTCCCTAATGACTAAAGATGTTGAACATTTCTTTAGGTGCTTCTCAGCCATTCGATATTCTTCAAGTGAGAACTCTTTGTTTAGCTCTGTACCCCATTTTTAATAGGGTTATTTGGCTCTTTGGAGTCTAACTTCTTGAGTTGTTTGTATATATTGGATATTAGCCCTCTGTCGGATGTAGGGTTGGTAAAGATCTTTTCCCAGTTTGTTGGTTGCCACTTTGTCTTTTTGACAGTGTCCTTTGCCTTACAGAAACTTTGTAATTTTACGAGGTCCCATTTGTCAATTCTAGATCTTAGAACATAAGCTATTTGAGTTCTGTTCAGGAAACTCTCCCCTGTGCCCATATGTTCAAGGTTTTTCCCTAGTTTCCTTTCTATTAGTTTCAGTGTGTCTGGTTTTATGTGGATGTCCTTTATCCACTTGGAATTGAGCTTAGTGCAAGGAGATAAGGATGGATCAATTTCTTCTGCATGTTGACCTCCAGTTGAACCAGCACCATTTGTTGTAAAGGCTATCTTTTTTCCACTGGATGGTTTTAGCTCCTTTGTCAAAGATCAAGTGACCATAGGAGTGTGGATTCATTTCTGGGTCTTCATTTTGTTCCATTGATCTACATGCCTGTCACTGTACTAATGTCTTGCAGTTTTTAACACTATTGCTCTGTAGTACAGCTTGAGGTCTGGGATGCTGATTTCCCCAGAATTTCTTTTACTCATGAGAATAGTTTTAGCTATCCTGGGTTTTCTGTTATTCCAGATGAATTTTTGAATTGTTCTTTCTAACTCTATGAAGAATTGCGTTGGGATTTTGATGGGGATTGCATTGATTCTGTATATTGCTTTTGGCAAGATGGTCATTTTTACTATATTAATCCTGCCAATCCATGAGTATGGCAGATTTTTCCATCTTCTGAGGTCTTCTTCAATTTCTTTCTTCAGAGACTTGAAGTTCTTGTCATACAGATCTTTCACTTGTTTGGTTAGAGTCACACCAAGATACTTTATATGGTTTGCGACTATCGTGAAGTGTATCATTGATCTTACTTCTTTCTCAGCCTGCTTATCCTTTGAGTATGGGAAGGTTACTGATTTGCTAGAGTTGATTTTATATCCGGCCACTTTGCTTACGTTGTTTCTCAGCTGTAGGAGTTCTCTGGTGGAGTTCTTTGGGTCGCTTAAGTATACTATCATATCGTCTGCAAATAGTGATAGTTTGACTCCTTCCTTTCCAATTTGTATCCCTTTGACCTCCTTTTGTTGTCTAATTGCTCTAGCTAGAACTTCAGGTACTATATTGAAAAGATATGGAGAGAGAGAGCAGCCTAGTCTAGTCCCTGATTTTAGTGGGATTGCTTCAAGTTTCTCTCCATTTAGATTGATGTTGGCTACCGGTTTGCTGTAAATTGCTTTTACTATATTTAGATATGGGCCTCGAATTCCTGATCTTTCCAAGACCTTTAACATGAAAGGATGCTGAATTTTGTCAAATGCTTTCTCAGCATATAATGAAATGACCATGTGGTTTTTTTCTTTGAGATTGTTTATGTAGTGGACTACATTGATGGACTTCCTTATATTGAACCATCCCTGCATCCCTGGGATGAAGCCTACTTGATCATAGTGAATGATCGTTTTGATGTGTTCTTGGATTCGGTTGGCAAGAATTTTATTGAGTATTTTTGCATTGATAATCGTAAGAGAGTTTGGCCTGAGATTCTCTTTCTTTGTCGGATCTTTGTGTGATTTTGGTATTAGTGTAATTGTGGCTTCATAGAACGAGTTGGGTAGTGTTCCTTCTGTTTCTATTTTGTGGAATAGTTTGAAGAGTATTGGTGTTAGGTCTTCTTTGAAGGTCTGTTAGAATTCTACACTAAAACCATCTGGACCTGTGAATTTTTTGGCTGGAAGACTTTCAATGACCACTTCTATTTCTTCAGGGGTTATAGGATGGTTTAGGTGGTCTATTTGATATGGTTAAGGGCTTATCTATCTTGTTGATTTTCTCAAAGAACCAACTCCTAGTTTTGTTGATTCTTTGTATTGTTTTATTTGTTTCTACTTGATTGATTTCAGCCCTGAGTTTGATGATTTACTGCCTTCTGCTCCTCTTGGGTGTATTTGCTTCTTTCTCTTCCAGGGCTTTCAGGTGTGCCATTAAGCTGCTAATGTATGCTCTCTTCATTTTCTTTTTGGAGGCACTCAGGGCTATGAATTTTTCTCTTAGTACCGCTTTCATTGTGTCCCATGAATTAGGGTATGTTTTGCCTTCATTTTCATTAAATTTTAAAAAGTCTTTGATTTATTTCTTTATTTCCTCCTTGACCAAGTTATCATTGAGTAGAGCATTGTTCAGTTTCCATGTGTATGTGGGCTTTCTGTTGTTTTTGTTGCTATTGAAGGCCACCCTTATTCCATAGTGATCTGATAGGAGGCATGGTATTAGTTCTATCTTCTTATATCTGTTGAGGTCTGTTTTGTTGGAGAAGGTACCATGAGGTCCTGAGAAGAAGGTATATTCTTTTGCTTTAAGATGAAATGTTCTATATATATCTCTTAGTTCCTTTTGGCCAAGGCTTCAATTAGATTCACTGAGTCCCTGTTTAGTTTCTGCTTTCCTGAACGATCCATTTCAGAGAGCAGGGTGTTGAAGTCACCCACTATTATTGTGTGAGGTGCGATGTGTGCTTTGAGCTTTAGTAAAGTTTCTTTTACGAATGATGGTGCCGTTGTGTTTGGAGCATAGATATTCAGAATTGAGAGATCTTCTTGGTGGATTTTTCCTTTGATCAGTATGTAGTGTCCTTTGTGTCTTTTTTGATGACTTTAGGTTGAAAGTCAATTTTATTTGATATTAGGATGGCTACTCCGGCTTGTTTACTGGGACCATTTGTTTGTAAAATTGTTTTCCAGCCTTTTACTCTGAGGTAGTGTTTGTCTTTGACAGTGAGGTGTGTTTCCTGCATGCAGCAAAATGCTGGGTCCTGTTTATGTATCCAGTCTGTTAGTCTATGTCTTTTTATTGGGAAATTGAGAGCATTGATATTAAGAGAGATTAAGGAATAGTGATTATTGCCACCTGCTATTCTTGATGCTATCTTTATGTTTTAGTGGTTATCTACTTTTGAATTTGATGCAAGAAGATTACTATCTCGTTTTTTCCAGGGTGTAGTTTCTCTCATTGTATTGGCGGTTTCCACCTATTATCCTTTGTAAGGCTAGGTTTGTGGAAAGTTATTGTATAAATTTGGTTTAATCCTGGAATATCTTGGTCTCTCCATCTATGGTGATTGAGAGTTTTGCTGGGTATAGTAGTCTAGGCTGGCATTTGTGTTCTCTTAGAGTCTGCGTGAGATCTGTCCAGGATCTTCTGACTTTCATAGTCTGGTGAGAAGTCTGATGTGATTCAGATAGGTCTTCCTTTATGTTACTTGGCCTTTTTCTCTTACTGCTTTTAAAATTCTTTCTTTGTTTAGTACATTTGGTGTTTTGATTATTATGTGACGGGAGGTATTTCTGTTCTGGTCCAGTCTGTTTTGAGCTCTGTAGGCTTCTTGTACATTCATCAGCATCTTTCTTTAGGTTAGGGAAGTTTTTCTCCATAATTTTGTTGAAGATACTTACTGGCCCTTTAAGTTGCAAATCTTCACTCTCATCTATACCTATAATCCTTAGGTTTTGTCTTCTCATTGTGTCCTGGATTTCCTGAATGTTTTGGGTTGCAAGTTTTTTGCATTTTGCATTTTCTTTGTTGAATCGATGCTTTCTATGGTATCTTCAGCACCTGAGATCCTTTCTTCCATCTCTTGTATTCTATTGTTGATGTTCGTATTTTCCTGTATTTCTTTATGATATTTTTGCATTTCCTCTTTCAAGATTTCTGCCTGTTGACCCAAGTTCTCCTGTATTTCTCTAAGCGATTTTTGTGTTTCTTCCTCATGGGCTTCCATCTGTTGATCCATATTCTCCTGCATTTCTTTAAGTGATTTTTGTGATTCCTTTGAAAGGGCATCTACCCATTGATTCATTTCTTTAAGCGATTTTTGTGTTGCCTCCTTATGGGCCTTCATCAGTTGACCCATATTGTCCTGCATTTCTCTAAGCGATTTTTGTGTTTCCTTTGTAAGGGCTTCTACCTGTTGATTCATGTTCTTCTGTATTTCTTTATGAGACTTTTTTGTGTTCTTCATGAAATCCTCTAATAGTATCATGAAAAGTGATTTTAAATCCAGATCTTGCCTTTCAGGTGTGATGGGGTATCCAGGACTTACTGCCGTTGGAGAGTTGGGTTCCGATGATTCCATATTGCCTTGATTTCTGTTAGTAACTTCCTATGTTTGCCCTTTGCCATCTGGTTACCTCTGGTGTTAGTTGGTCCTGCTGTCACTTGCTGTTGGCTGGACCTCCTGTGAGCCTGCAAGGCTATTTCTGCCCCCCCCCCCCCAACGGATTACCGGGATTCTCCTGGCACCGATTGCTGGGCCTGCCCTTCTCCTGAGTGACTTTGGAGCCCTGATGTGCCTTGCCCCAAGTGATGTTATATTGGGGAATCCCTGCACATGCAAAGGCTCAGTGTATTTGATACCTGGAGCAGAGGTCGCCAAGGGGAGGCTGGTGCGTTCCTGCCCTGTGCGGGAGAGCTCTCTCTCAGGGCGGGTCTCTCTGCAGAGCAGATGTTCCACAGCAGAACTGGCGCATAGGTGACTGCAGAACTGCCCAGCTCTTGGGAGCAGGGAGCACACAAGCTTGCTGAGACCCATGCGATATTATGCTTGATTGTCCCTGTGTCTGGAGGACCCAGGTGCCCTGTTGCTGGAGCAAAGATCCAGAGTACACTCTGCACCCTCTGGGTGCACAGGCAGATGGCCCACAGCAGAGCTGGCACCCGGACGACTGCAGAGCTGCCCAGCTCTTGGGCGCAGATGGAAGCCCAACTGTGTCCCAAGCGATGTAATATTGGGGAGTCCCTGGGTACCTGGATGCTCAGTGCAGTCGATCCCCGGAGCAGAGGTCACCAAGGGGAGGCTGGTGAATTTACTAACTTAAAAAAATGATTAAGTAATAAAATAACAAGTTTGAACACTGTAGATGGCAGCAAATTAGGTAACACCTAATTGCTCTCTCTTAAGTCAGTCAAATACAGATAAAACCACATTAGGATAAGAAATTATAAGCACTGGCTTTATGGCTGAAGAAATAAATCAATCTATAGTTGTGTGTATGCTATTACAATTAACCAAATTGCCCTTCATGCTTATTAAAGGAGTTCTCCTCTACCAAAATCCATATATACTCCTTGATCACATAATTTTTGTATATATGTTTTATCAATATGAGTATGATCCTAATAACAAGATATTTGTTACATATATATATATATGAGAAGTAATCAAATATAAACAAATATGATATGTTTAGAAGACCCAAGGAAGCAATTCTTTGTTTAGAAGTAAGAGAAAGTTTTAGTCTGTACTTTTGTTTGTGTCTTCTACAGGAGAAGGAATAAAAAGTCAAAAAAGCTTATACTTCCTTTTCCCTGGCTTTCCCTTGAGATATAAGAAAAAGGAAGCAATTGGGAGAGAACATTTACACTCAACAAAAGAAGAATTTAAAAGCCCTATTTTGTTATATGCAAAAATTAAAAGACAATAGGGTATGAGTGAAAACAAACAGTATACAAGAAAATTATATTATGTAAGATTTCATGTTATATTATCTTTATCTCTTATTTTTAAGTGTGTGTTGCTTTGGTTTTCAACATAGGTCAATATAAATCGAATTACATCATAAAACATGTGACTACAAGCACAAAGACACGTATATGCCATATTTTCTTTTACTAGTCATATACTGGAAAGGGCCCTACCTATATCTAATCCTCTCAGCATTATGATAATAGAGGCACTTCCTAAAGACATAGCTATTGCTCCAATCCCCGAGAGCTCCATAGCATGAGGAGTCTGACTGGTTGACACTGTTGCTCCCCTCATGGGGCTGCAAACTGGACCACCAACCAAAGAGTACACATGGAATATGTGCCAGAAGATGGCCTTGTTGGATATCAGTGGGAAGAAGGTCTTTCATCTTTCGGCCTGAGGGGGTTTGATGCTCCAGTGTAAGGGAATGAATGCCAGGACAGGAAGACAGGAGTGGGTGTGTGGGTGGGGGAACACACTCATAGGGCAAAGGGAGAGGGGATGGGATAGGGCCTTTCCAAAGGGGAGACCTGGAAAGGGGAAAACATTTCAAATGTAAATAAAGAAAATATCCAATAAAAAAATATAGAAGAAAAATACGTATGAAAAAGAAAAAAATAGAAAAAAAAGGTTAAAAAATGTCTATTCCTCCTTGGAGTTTATCTTATACTATACATATAGTATATACTTGATGTTTACTATGCTTCCA
The DNA here is from genome assembly GCA_036184795.1 of Tokudaia tokunoshimensis. Classification (NCBI taxonomy): domain Eukaryota; kingdom Metazoa; phylum Chordata; class Mammalia; order Rodentia; family Muridae; genus Tokudaia; species Tokudaia tokunoshimensis. The sequence continues at coordinate 41,216,003 of BTHU01000011.1, read as the reverse complement.
GTGGGCATTTTGCTGAAAGCCCTCTCAATTCCATCATCATTAATTATACAACTGATTAAAATAGACTCTCAGATTGTTTTCTTTCTTTTTCACTTTTTATTCAGGACCAAGAATATTTAAATCACTTTCAGTGAATTTAAAAAGAAAATAATGTTTTAAGTGCATGGTTTATTTTCAAGAAGGATTTCATTTCTACTAATAACATCTAACTATACTAAAATAACCCAGGAAAATTCCTTAAACACAAAAGTTAAAATTTAGTATGAAATAATCAGCCAAGTTGTTTGGCTTCTTTATCACAATCAATAAATTTGTGTTATTTGAAAATAACTATAAATTTAAATATTTCCCGTTTTATTGGAGTGTGTTGAAGGGAAATGACTCAAAACTTGCTATAATTATTTGTTTATAATGTATATAAATTCCATAGATTTATCAAGTAATTATTGGTATTTTCAAAGAACTCACAGATTTGATATTATTAGTTAATGAACTCTACTTTTGTACATCTTCCTACCCATTGTCTGCATGTTATTTTAAGTCTTAATTTAACAAAAAGTAGAGAAATATGATATATGCTCTTACACTCTGGGCACTGTTCAAACAGGTTATAATGTATTGGAGAATATTTGGGGCCATGAACTTGAATATTTATTATAATGTAACTAATTGTCAACTATAGTGAAAATGACTTACTTTAACTCAATACTTGATATTTTAGAAAGTGCAAAGAGTTCTTGAGTTAAAAAAAAACATTTAACATCAATATATATTTACGTATTGTTTTATGAGACTTGGTCCATGTCTTAACAAATAATAGTATTTTCTTGGTAATCACAAAAAGTGCTTTTGAGCAGAACTAAAGGTTGATGATATGTTTATGATTCCTAATTATAGACAAATACATGTGTGTCTTGAAATATCAATGTATAAAAATTCTTAATTCCATTTGTAATAACTATAAGTTATGTTTTGCTGCTACACTGTACTTACTGTCTTGATCTACATTCTAGTTTTTCTTTTGAGATGGCTCAATTAATTGTTTTTATTTCCATAATCTTTTTATTTACTTTCTACCTCAATTGCAGCCACACTCCCTCCTCCCCTTCCTGTCCCACCTTCACAAACTCTCCCCCATTAACCCTCTTTTTCTTACTTCCATCTTTGCACTCATTCCCACAGTGTTATTTGGGCAAAGTGGGAGTCTCAATATTCTTTCAGATAGTTGATTTTAGATTAATACTATTTATATTTATTTCAGTACATATTTAAAAGCATCATCTTAATTAAAAATATCTTTCCTTAAACTGAAATATTACTTGGTTGGAAGGTCTGGAACCTCAGATGACATTTAAAATTCAAGTTACTTGGTACTGAGGAAAACCTTGATATGCAGCAGAGAAATTACATCACACACAGATAAAAAGAATGAAAATGGAAAAATATACCTGAAATGTTTCCCAATTTCCAAAGTGAGGAAAATTAAGACAATTTTCTTCAATTTACTTCCTTCAAATCTCCACTAAAATTTTTTTGATTACTTTAAAGTAAATTATCGGTATTCATTTTTGCCTCTAAAGAGTTAATAATTTCACTTATCCTAGCAGTATAGTAAGTGGTAAAATTATGGACATCCTAAAGAACAAGTTGAGGTAGAAAACAAGATATTCATTTTTGAATCACTTATTAAGAATATTTGGCTTGATTTGATGAACAATTATATATACAGAAAAGAGAATTATATATAGGGAAACTGCACTCTTTTTGACCTTCAGTGACTTTCAGTGAACAGAGAAATTTAGGATGATAACCTTATTTTCAGCGATTAAAAAAATCAATTCACCTTGGAGGAGTGATGGGCTAGAAATACCTATGAAATATTTGAGTTTGAAATTCAGTGAAGAAACCTAGAATGGAATTTAATATTAATCCAAAGTACAGTTGATAGATGGAGCAATAAAATTAAGAGAGGTCACCTAGGGAGCAGGTAGTGTGAGATTGTAGTTACAAATGAATTCTTAAGATTATCACCATTTAAAAGATAGGAACAAGATGACTGAAGGAAGGAAGCTGTATTAGAGTAGACATTATTATGTATAAGCTTTAACAAAATTCTCAAACCACGTATTCATTTATGGGGATTGATTTCATCTTTGAAAAGGTTAGTCAAACCAACTGTAATTCTACTCTTGCCATGAAGTTGGAAAAGAAATGTTGAGGTTATCTGTGAGTTGTATTAACCTCTTACAGGGTCTCATTTTCTAATCACCAAATATTCAGTATATTCTCCTTTTGCTAGTGGAATTTTCTCACCCTTGCTCAAGCAAATTCAGAAATCCCAACCAGTCATATTTTTCTCTTCATGATCTCTTCTCCGTCTCTCTTATTGGTTATTTTATTTCCTTTTATTTCAAATGTTGTCCTCCTTCCTGGTTTCCTATCTGCAATCTCCTCATCAGTTCCCTCCTCCACTTTACCTCAATGAGTATGCTCACCCACCCACTCACCCATTCCCACCTCACAGCTCTAGTATCTCCTTACACTGGGACATTAAACTTCTACAAGACCAAGGGCCTCCCTTCCCATTGATGCCAGATAAGGCCATTCTCTGCTTCATATGCAGCTGGAGCCATGGGTCCCTCCATGTGTACTCCTTGGTTGGTGATTCAGTCCCTGGGAGCTTTCAAAGGTTTGGTTAGTTGATACTGCTTTTCTTCCTATGGGGTTACAATGCACTTCAGTTCCTCCAGTCTTTCCCCTAATTCCTCCATTGAGGTCTTCCTGACCTCAGACTGATGGTTTGCTGTGAGCATCCATATCTGTATTGGTCAGGCTCTGGCAGAGCCTCTCAGAGGTAGTCATCTTGGGCTCCTGTCAGCATGCATTTCTTGGCATCAGCAATAGTGTCAGGGTTTGGTGACTACAGATGGGATGGGATGTATCAGTAGGCAGGGCATTCTCTAGGATGGCCTTTCCTTCAGTCTCTGCTCCATTTCTGCCCCTGCATTTCCTTTAGACAGGAACAATTCTGGTCAGAAATTTTGAGATGGGTGGGTGGCCCCATCCCTCAACTGGGGGCTATGCCTAACCACTGGATATGGTCTCAACAGGTTCTATCTCCTCTTTGTTGGGTATTTTGGTTAAAGTCCTCCCCGTTGGGTGCTGGGAACATCTTGCTTCCCTGGCATCAGGAACTTTGTAGAGATTACCCCCAGTTCCCCATCCCCCACTCTTAAGTATATCTGTTCAACTTCCTGACCCTCTATACTTCTCTCTTAATGTTTCTTTATCAGGGACAATGAAAGATAACATTGATTATTACACCTTTAGTTGACTTTTGTGATAATTATTAAAAAAAACCAAGGGTCTCTATCCTACACTCTAATATTATGATTAAAAATCATGTCAGAATCATCAAAACCTGCATTTGCACACAGAATGGGGACACAAAAGCAATACCAACTCAGATTTCCTTGTGGCTGATGCAAGTGAAATCCCACTACCCCAGGAAAGAATATGATTTCTCCAGGAAAGATACCCATCTCTGCTTTCTGGAGAAAATACTTCTCACTTTTAAGTTGCTCTGTACATTTTCCTGTCCTGTTGTCTTCCTGAACATTACTTAACTGAATTATCTGAGTTGTATTCCAACTTAAGAACAAAGCTTCTTGCAAAAACTTTGTAGAACACACATGGTATGCAGTCACTGATAAGGGGATATTAACCCAGAATCTTGGAATACCCTAGACACAATTCACATATCAATAGATTTCCAAGAAGATGGAAGGAGAGACCCCTGGTCCTGGAAAGACTGGATGTAGGGGAATGCCAAAACAGAGAAGCGAGAGGGGGTTGAATGGGAAAAGAGGGAGGGAAGGGGACTTATGGGACTTTCGGGGAGGGAGGAAATGGGAAAGGGGAAATGATTTTGAATGTAAATAAAAAAAAACTTAGAAAATAAAAAAAAAAAGAAGAACAAAGTTTCTTCCTGATGGTAGACTGTTTTACCAAAAAAAAAAAAAAAAAAAAAAAAAGTAAGAGTTGCACTCAAAGAAGCTACCAATTATTACCTTACACCACTGCTTCTATACACTGAATAGTTCTGTGAAACCCTTCAGAGAGATTCTTATCTGTACAGGACTTCATTAGCCCCAGGTAGCAATAAGTCAATGAGACTCTTAAGATTGTTCTGTATCTTAGTTGTGAACTTCTCTTTAGCAGTCTCTGCAAATCTCACTATTAAATGCTTAAGATAATTTTGTGCATTTTTCTGTTGTAAAACTTTGATGAAAGAATAGCTATTGTTTCTTTTCTTACTACAATTTTGTATACATAAACAGTTATCATGTTCTTAATACATTATCTATGCAGAGAATCTCATAACTAAAATAGTGAACATCATATTATTCTTAAACTCAAATAATTTTACAAATTTCAAAGCTGTATTCTACTTTTTGGCATTAAGACAATTGCATTTTTCATATCTTTCATTTCTTGTATTATCTATTTTACTCCTTTTAATTTCTTGGAAATACTCAATATTTCTTAAAATATTTTTCTCATACTAATATTCACTACAGATTATTAAAACTGTTTTCTGTCTTATTTTCCTGTTTCAGCAAAATCTTTCTCCAAAGATCTGATGAAGAATATCTTAATAATTATTTCACTGAATCAATTTATGTCAAGATTTAATATTAGTTTCCTTGTCACTCACCACAATGCTTCAAACAATTAAACACATTTTAAATTTGACAATTCTCTACATTTGCATAATGATTTCTCTATTAAACCTATTATATGGAGTTGTGCAGCTAAAATGGAGATTTAAAACAATAATTTAAGTTGTAGGTGGCCAATCCTTTGTGCAGGTCAAATGATTTTCTACTTATATTGCTCTAAACAAAATTGAAGAGAGAATGCATTAAGTCCCCACCTCATAAAAGATTTAGTGTGGTTCTTAATGACAAGTCACTACATATTTTATAGAATACATTCAAGAGTAGTTCAGAGAAATACTAATTAGAAGAGGCAAACTTTTCTTTCTGATGGGGACTTGACTTCAGAGACTGTAAGAAAATCAACCCAGATCCACAGTAAAACAACACATAATCTGTCACACAGAGCTTGTGCACCTGCTTGGGCAATAGTTGCCCTATTGTGTGCTAAGTCTTATACCAGTTATTGTTGATGAATAACATTATAAAATGGTAGCAGCCGTACTATTTTTTCTTGAAAAAGCATTCACAAATTGAAATTTGAAGACATCTAAAATGTCTTTCATTAAGTCATTACTTTTAGCACCTTCTATTGACATTTAAGAAGAGCTTAACAGCACTGACATCTAACAGTTATGAGTATATACATTGCCAGTCTGCTTCCTAATGTATTTGCATCCAGGCTCTGATCTTTAACAAAGAGAAATAATATCTGAAGATCAATACTATCATTACAAAAGGCACTGTCAGCTGGGTTCTTTGATGAGCTACATGATGAGTACATGAATTTCCCTTGGTAGAGGTCACCTAAAATTAATCTCGCACAATGATTCTGTTAATTATTATTTGTTTTTAATACATGCTAAGCAACAGCAGATATTCAAGTGGCATTTAGGAGGCAAGTCTGCAAGTCACTTAATGAAGACATGCCACCTTTTCATAGTTGTTTAATGCTTCATTGCTGCTTCTCATCAACAATCTCTTCTGTACTCACTACAGTCCCCGGAGATATAAGCAGTTTGTCATATTTCCCACCTGAAGGATAACAGAGTTGAAGCCCAGTGGAATTTCTAGATCATCCAAGGATGTGCAGTTACCTGAAAGGAAATACCCTTATCATTTTGTTTTTTTTTGTGATAGCTCAAGGTTTACCTTAAGTATAGGATTTCTCACAAGCTAACCTGTTTTTTTTTAAGAAAATTAATGTAGTGTACATGTAGTGTTTTGTTCATTCAAGTCTACAATAATGACAAATACTTTCCACTTTTAGTTAAAAAATTGATATCAATGAAGGAATTTTTGGTTTGGGGTAAAGCTATTTGTCTTCCCCAATTAGTACAGAATAATCCAGGGTATTCTCTGATATGCTTCCAAATTAAAATAATCCTCATTGATGTTTAACCGTTTTTAGATTTATTTCTTTTATTATTTTATGTATATGAGTGTTTTGCTTGCACATACGTATATACATCACATGCATACCTATTGCCCATAGAAATTCAAAAGAGGTCAACTCTTGTCTCACAACTAAAATTACCAATGTTGTGAGTACCAAGTGGGTACTGAGAATGGAAACTGAGTCCTCTGAAAAAAATAAACAATTACTCTTCAACACTGAACCAACCCTTTGCCCCAGTGCCTTAAGTTTTTCGATCTCACTGTCTTGATGATATCTTACATGATTCCCTTCCTAACATTCATGGCATCTCTAGTCTTTCCCCATACTGCATAGAAGTGAATTATGCATAAATTGTACTAAGGTAATGAAGATGAGGCACCATTGTCTTCTGATCTTAGTCACAGGAAATGTTGTGGGCTATTTTTGTTCTCAGATTATTTACATTTATAGTATTCAACTAACATATGGAGAAGACACTCAGGTATCACTGTGAAAAATTGTTCATATCCAAGAACTTAAACCTTCTAACACTAGCAAAATATTTTAAAGACATTGTGTGAGGCCTTATGTAGAGTTTTGGGCCCATGTCTGTTCATTGACACTTGGGGAAGTGGAACACAGGGAGTTTGACTGTGCTTATCCCATGCCTCCATTAAAGATTATAGACTAGTGAGGCAGAGGAACACAAGCATGACTATAAGTCCAGACAACAGAATATGCACAAACAATAAAAAATGAAGATTTCTTACAGAAAATTTAAAAATTATTGTACTCTCTCCCACTTGTTCTCCCCCAGCCCTCTTCTTTGTCTATCTCTCTGTCTTTCCCTTTTCTCCCCTTTCCACGTGGTCATGGCTTTTTTATCTATTTTCTCCTCTTTCTTTGTCTTTCTATCTCTTTTCTCTTTCTATTTTCTTAATAATAAAACATCAAAGCTAAAAAAAAACTATTGTAAATGGCAAAGATCATGTTTTATTTGTTTGTATATGTTTGTGTGTGTGTGTGTGTGTGTGTGAGTGTGTGTGAAGTTAAAATTTAAACTAAAAAGATCTTAGGTGTAAGTTTTCTAAATAAAAGAATAAATATCACTTTTAGGTAAACATTTAAAGCAAAACTTAAAATGTACTAGACTTGTAATTTAGAGGAAAATAACTTTACAACTGGGGTCATATTGTATGTGTTGATACACATATATACAAATATACAAATTCAAACATTTTTGTGGTTATACAAAATTTTAGTTAGTTTGTGCAATATCTAGGTGTCAAAACAACAGGAAACGAGGATGTTCTTGAAGTCAACATGTTAGTTCTAAAATTCCAGTAAAGAATTCCAGTAATTAGTGTGGAGATCAACTCTGAAAATCAGTAATGTAGATCTCTGCTCAGGACTCTGTAAAATTTACAGTAGGCTTTCTGCAAGGAAAGAGGTAAAGAGAACAGGATGAGTATATATGTGCTCTGAATTTTCAGAAAAGAACTTGGGGCTTTCTGAGAAAATTCATACAAATATACAAAAATTAGTGTATATGGTTGTACTCAAATCACACAAAGACACACATGCACATACACACACATATTAATTGTCCTATTTTTATTTCCATTGTTGTAATAAAACATTCTGATCAAAAGCTACTTAAGGGAGAAAAGATTTATTTAAGTTTAGACTTTTAAGTGACGGTCCAGTAGTGTGGGAAAAGTCAAGATAAAAGGAACTCAAACAGCTCACCACATCATGTTATAGTCAAAAGCAGAACAAATGAGTATATATGTTTTTATTTGTATTCAGGCCAGTTTCTATATTCACACAACCCTTGATCCCCTGCTAAGGAATGGTACTGCTCAGAGTGGGCTGGCCTATAATTATTAATTAAAATTATTTATCAAGGTAATTCTCCAGAGATATGCCAAAATTATCTTGATCTAAATAATTGCTCATTGAGAATCATTTTCCTGATAATTTAAGGTTGTGACAAATTAGCAATTAAAACTCGCCATTGTGTACATATTGGTCTGTATTAAAAGAAAGATAAAAAATGGGAAGAGGGCTTATGGGACTTTCGGAGAGGGAGGAAACGGGAAAGGGAAAATCATTTAGAATGCAATATAGAAAATAAAAAAATATATTCACATATACTTACATATAATAGATACATATATCTTCATGTATTATACATGTGGAAAAGATAAATTTTATGATCTCATGCTTGATTAGAGGTAGTGATCTTTTGATAATTTTAGTTTTTCCCCCTGAGCAAATATCTTTGTCCATGTTTCATCTTTTCATAGAGATATTGATCATATTTGAGATAGATGAAAAACTAGATGGATTCCAATTTCTTACTTGATGATAATTTTTTAACCTTTACATGCACACAAATGTACATATGAAGATAAATTAAGAAAATGTACATATTCAAATATAAATTCAGAGAACAGTATTTCTAACACTATGTCTATATTAACTTAATTTTAAAATTTCACAGGTATTAATTATTATATCTATTCTAAGAATTTTATTCTTTGATATTCAGTCATTTTGTTATAGTTTGAATATGACTCATACTTAATAACCTGAACCCATATCTTAGTGCATTTTGTATCTAAATTCACAGCCATGCCAATTTTCATATGTAATATTCTCTATTCATCTGTGGTAAGGAATAACCTTATAAACTCATTATTTTCTTCTCTAATATCAAGTCCTATTTTATAATATTAGGCAGTCTATTCAACAAACAGTTAAACACTGTAGTTACATATAGAAATTTCATACTGTTTTGACCAAAGACAAAACAGTGCCCATTACATTAGTGGCATTTCATTTTGTTTGTGTGTGATAGTGAACCAAAAATAAACCAAACACACATATCATATATATGTATGTATATATTAGTTTTTGCTTGCAAGTGAATATCATGTCTTGTAATAGAGAAATGAACACTTATTCATTTGTATGACACATTTTCCTGCTGGAATTGCCAAAGCAAAATATATCTGATTCTTATTAAATTGTTATTTCAAATATAATTGTGTCTTGTTATAACTTTTAAACTGATAAATTGCAAAATAAAAACCCTGGATTTTGGAAACTTATATAATTCAACAGTCATTAAAGGTATCGTATATTTGAGAAATGGTCATATTAAGAGTGTTCTTCATTTACTGTTAAAAACTACATTAAAACTAGAAGTTTGATAAACTGTTTACAAAGTGCTGACCCAAAAAGAAGTCTCTAGCAAATGACTTGCTATGGATTTTCTTCAGAGCTAAACACTTCTATTTTCCATGTTCACTGTCAATTTCTTGTCAGAAGCAATTAAAAATTTTAATTGTGATCCTTTAAGACTCGAATAAGGTAGATAAGCATTTCTACTCATTATTGAATTCTTTGTCTATAAAGTGTGTTCTCTAAAACACATGAAATGTACACATTTCCATTGTGACAACATAACCTTAAATCAAGAAAAATAGTCTTCTGGCTCTGTACTGTCCATGCACAGGAAATTGTCCCTTCCTCTGGCAGTATATATCAATTAAAAAGAATATGCAAATTGTTACATATCATCTCCAGAGAGTAGGTATAAATTGTTTCCTATCTCTGACTCATTCTGTCAAGTATTTCTGATTCTTCTCTTTGTCTGCCTCTCAATTAGATGTCATATTCAAACATGACTGCTTTCTGCTACAAACTAATTTTACCTTAAAGGTGTGTACTAAGGGCATGTCTGTACTGCAGCCAGAGGGATTAAATATGTGTGGTGAATTTGCATTCCAGCTGGATCACACAGACCTAGGGTTTTGGATGTGACTCCTTGCCAGCAAAGGCATATACAGATCAGTTCCTCTACAGATCAGACTGTGGAGCCATATAATATTTCATCAGAACTTTGTAAAACCTCCTATAAAACTGAGGCTATAAAAGTGTTGAAGGTTGACTGGAGACAGGACTCTTCATGAATGCATATGTGTATAAGTTGTTCTAAGAACTCCGGTGTAGCAGAGCTTTTGTGAGTCATCTATGTCACAAATGGGACTCTAAAGGCAATTTACATAAGTTATCTAGAAATTTCCCATTGGTAGAGCTACATTTGAATCATTGTTACTCTTGAAAGATCCTACAAGAATCTTATCATTTCTTCAAAACAAATTTGAATTGGATGCTTGCTCTCTTTTATTTGACAGTGATCTCTTTATCTGGCGCAGACTCTTTTTTTTTTTTTTACATCTCATCTCTTAAAAACAATCCTACAACAAAATTAATTTTTAGAACTTTGGCTCCTTTTCTGATGCTTTGACACAGTTGAGGGTTACAGAGATGGCTCAGCATTTAATGTGCTTATCATCAAGCAAGAGGACTTGAATTTGGAACTTCAGAATTCAGATAAAAGCTTTATGGATATGACACTACTGCAATTGTAGGGTCAAAAGAACTGTAATTGTAGGGTCAAAGGAGGAGGCAGGTCATCCCAGCAACAATCTGGCTATTTGTGACTAGCAATACTAATGAACTCTGGATTTTATCAAGATCCCCTGCCTCAGAGAACAATACAGAAGGTAGACTGAGAAATAATTTTTGTCATCAACCTAGTACCGGTACAGACATGCAAAAATACACATTCATATTTACTCAGAAGTGTGCTTTCACATACATGCATATACACATACATGTGCGTACACACATACACAGAGAGAGAGAGAGAGAGAGAGAGAGAGAGAGAGAGAGAGAGAGAGAGAGAGACAGAGACAGAGAGAGAAAGAGGAAAGAAAAAAGAAAAAAAGACGAAGTTGAATAATCGTTTCCAGTTACCGACTGTCAGAAGCTCCTTGAAGTTGGTGCTGAATGCAATAATGGTACTAATGAAAAAAGAAGTTGTGATTGGTATTGTAGATAAATAAATCAAAGATTGTGATGTCTAAATTGGTTGTAAGAATGATGAAAAAAAAAGCTTTCCTATAAAGTAGGAATTCTTGATCCAGAGAAGGATATACTTGGTATCAAGTAAGTGATATGTGTTTGCAAAGCAAGGATAACTGGACAGAAAAAGCATAAGTCTATTTGGATGTCAATCCGCCTTTAATGGGAGAGAAAGTTCTACCTTTGTCGATACTGCTGGCTGGGGTCCAAAAGGGTCAGCAATCATCATATACTTGTCAATCTCCCCAAGGAAGATGATTTCCACAAATGTGCTATTAAAAATCACTTCAACAAAGAACGTATGAAGCTGATTATCAGATAATATCCAGTGTCATGTTACTTAACCTGTCCTTTAAAACAAATGCCCATGTATTTTCAGAAAGAGTAAGTCACTAATAAAAACGGTAAAAGCCTGCAGAAGATGGGCACTTTTAGACCAAGAGGTAGAAGACCCCAAAGAGAAGTACCTGGAGCAAATTGCTGAGAGACATTGGCTACTGGCCTTAAACCTTTAAAAGTTACACATTTAAAGAACCAGAATTAATCTTCAATGAAAACAGTGGATGCAGAGTGCCCACAACATCATAACAAAATTTTCATCTTAATGAATATATCTTGCATGCTTTCATTTTCTCAGAGGATTTTTCAATTGAATAAATTCTCAAATGATTAGACAGCTACACATACCTCTCAAGTCAACTGATTTCTTTCTAATCGTGGATAAGTTCATATGATTTGTTTAAAAGTTAGAAAATACACAAAATAATTTCCAATCACAATATGCAGAATTTAGAACTGTTAAAATTTTACTACAGATGTACAGACAGCTATAAAAGATGAATTTAATTTAGGAATTGTGTCCAGGTGAGGCTTTGTGATATCATGATTTGATTCTGTAAACCAATAAACTGAAGGCCCAAGTTCCAAATTGAATTCGTAGGAAGTCCACAGACTAATTTTCTACTTGTTCAGAAGAGACAATTTTGCTTTGTAAGGGCCTCTCAATCAACTAGATGGAAATCAATCAAGGAGCAATCTGCCTCACTCAAAGTACATGGGTTTAAATGGTTATCCTTCTTAAAAAAATCACCTTTATGGAAACACCTAGAATAATTTTGGCCAAACACCTGGCCATCAAAATATGCCACCAACTCTACAAAAAAACATAGCCCTTATGTTGTCTATGGAGGTATTTACAGAGTTGTAGCCTCTGGAGCAAATTATGTTAAAATGCTGTTTCATGACTCTTGTTATTATATACAAAACAAAACATAAGACCTGATGACTTCTAATATAGTCTGCTTCTCGCTCTCCCATCCCCCCAACTTAGGAAAACTATTCTCCTCCTTTATATATAGTTTTCATAGGTGTCTTATAAGTCTAATTGAGACTTTCCGTCTTTTCTATTTTATTCTTATTTTATGTTTTTTGTCCCACCCCAAATAACATTACAAACTTTTTAATGGCCTCTTTCCTGTCTACCTGAATTCACTATAAATTCATGTCTCAGTGTTTAGCATTAACAATGAACTACATGTTTAAATGGTCAGTTCAGAGAACCAGAAGGCTGAGCTATGGGAACAGAGAGCTTGACCTAACAAGATGCAATTATTCTAACATTATTGTGAAAGAGATGTTATGGGTCCCAATGTCCAAATCTATTTTTATGTTTAGTCTTGACTCGGCAGCTGAAGCAATTTTTGCTGGTACCACTTCCTTCTGCATTGTAGAGTAATGATAACCTCAGGGAGTAGACCCACCACCTGCTGACTCCCACCATATGAACTGCCACACTACACAAATACTAGGGAAGCTATTTCCCAATGCTATTTTCTGCAGTAGAGATGGTTTCTGAGAGGAGCTGTTACTTGTCTCATGACTGTCCCAATTTCAGTCACTTAAATCACAACTTGGGAAAGCTAGGACTCTGCTCCAATATTCCTTACAAATTATATAATAATGTATTTGTTATGAGTGATTTTAGCTTCTGGATTTTTTTAAAAAAAGTAACTGGTCTTATTTTAGGCACTTGTTCAGCATAGCCCAGTCTCTTCCTGATATTTTTTTTCTCATTCCCCTGAGATGTATGTCTATTTCTGATTCTGTTCCCCAAGTCCTCTGAGAGGCTAGAAAGGCAATGAACTCATTTGATTTTTGTTTTAGCAAAGCCTGCCTCTTCAGTCAGTAAATTGTTCTGCCCATCTGTAAGAAACTCCACTCACTCTGTCACTGACCTTTTGTTCCCTTCATGTCTGAAAAATGTCTTATTATTTGTCTTAACATCCTTTGCAATCTTCTTTTCGTTTGTCTTCTTTCCTCTTTTCATCACATTTTTCTTTTACACGTCAAGCTTCAAAATCACTTATATATTCACACATTTCTCATGAGATCTCCTTTCCTTTTAGTCTCCTTTCTGCCTCTGGTACAGCTTGTTAGGAATTCCCTCAGTGTCCGCCTATTTGCACAGCATTGACTGTGGCAATTCAGTGGGAAATGAGGATTACTTTTAGCTTTTCCTTATTTATATCTGACCTTTGAAAGTGAAGGAGAATTTACTTAACAGTTTTCACTAAATCAGTTATTAAATAAACTTATTCTAAGTACCTATTGTACTTTGGACTATTCTTTACCTTAAGTTCAATTTACGTCTTTCCCTGTTTTTCATACAATACATCGCATCTTTTCTCTCGCTGGTTGCAGCATGTTGGACTGCTAATACAGCTAATGAAAATGTCAAAATCTAACCCCTTCATATGGCAAAGGTGATGTATGTGGGAGCTATTTTCTACAGCCCATGTCAAAAATAATAAATAGCATAGATCTTGGAAACTAACAAATATTCTTCCAGTGGTGTCTGTTAATGCTAAGGATTTCCTCACTGAAAAGAGTTACATAATAAAACCTATATGAGCATACCTTTGTTCATTTTTACATCACATGAAGTTGATCTACTTGGAGCAGGGATAGAGAAGTTCTGATTTTTTTTTTCCATGTTTGGATAACACATAAGGGTTGGAGCCACTCTAGTATAGGATTCCTAACATTTTTCAATGTTAAAAAGTTTGTGTGGAACAGTAATTTAAGAAATCCAACACCAATTAAGCCACACATTAATTTAAAATGACATAAAGATTTATTTAACTTTGCTTACACAATCAAATAAGCAAGTTAGTTTAAATGTTTAATGGAACAATTTATAGAAAAGGTTGCAAACTTTTGTAACTTTTTTTTCAATTTCCCACAATGAATAAGTGACACCAACAAATTTTCACACAGTTCAAGAACTCCAAGTATAGATGGTGTTCTTAGCCCCCTCTTCAGTCAATCACCCAGGAATAAACACATGACAATGCATTCATAAGTAGGCTGAAACGCATCTTATTTTACATGTTCTCATGAAAGAACAATTAAGGAAAAAGGAAGTTATGGATTTGAAAGAGAGCAATGGAGGTTACATGGAAGAGTGTGGAGGGAGGAGAGGGAAGGAGAAAGTGATATAATTATATTATAATCTTTAAAGTGAAATACAAACTCAATCTGTAAACCTAGAATTCTATACTCTTGGTTAAAATGATAGGCAAATCTTAAACCATAAATAAAATCATAGCAAAAACTAATAATGTATAATAGTGCCAAATAGTAGCCTGCATGAAGACTTTTACTTTGTTTTCACTTTAATATTCTTTAAATTATTTGATGTGGGAATTAAGCATTATTAGTAACCCTTTCATAGTCCATTTAAATTTATATTGTATTTGTTTACATCTAATTCTTTACATACCACAATGTAAATGTGAGAAAATCCTAGATATACTGTATTAGTCAGGGTTCTCTAGAGTCACAGACATATGGGTAGTCTCTATATAGTTAGAGAATTTGTCGATGACTTACAGCTTACAGTCCAACTCCTCAACAGTGGGCAGCAGTAGCTGTGGATGGAAGTCCAAGGATCTAGCAGTTGCTCAGTCCCACAAGGCAAACAGCCCAGGAAGAGTAAGAGTAAATCTTTCTTCTTCCAATGTCCTTATATAGGTCTCCAGCAGAGGGTGTGGCACAGACTAAAGGCGTGTGTCACCACACCTTTAATCCCAGATGACCATGAACTCAGAGATCTCCTTGTCTTAATCTTCTGGAATTCATAGCCACCATGCTTCAAGATCTCCTTGCCAAGATCCAGGTCAGAAACTTGTATCTCTGAGCCTCCAGATTCGTAGGTGAGTCTTCCAATTCTTGATTAGTTCATTCCAGATATAGTCAAGTTGACAACCAGGAATAGCCACTACATGTACTATAACCCATTCACATTAGTATTTTCTTCCCTCTGAACAGACATTAATCTTTTTAAAAACCATGAAGACAATACTAAATATGTATTTTCATTTTCATTTTACCTCTCTCCTTTAAATGGAATAGAATTTCTATCTGGTACTTTTTGCCAAGAGTGAGAATTTTATTATCATTTGTATTGCAGGTTTCTGACAGTAAAATGTCTCTGTTTTATTTCTCTAAAACTCTTTGTCTTACTTAACTTTTGATGTATATTTATCCTGCACATAGATGTTTTGGGTAGGCATCTTACCAGTATTTCAACCTCACATTACCTCTGGCCTCCTTTACTTCTGGAAATAAATTAATCTAATTGATATCATTATTCCTCTGTAATTGTCATATTACTTTTTCTGAAAATGCTGGAGAATATTTCCTCTTTGGTGTTTAGTATTGGCAATATAATGTACCTTAACAGAGATTGCTTTGGATTTATTTTGATTTAATTTGACTGTCAAAATCTAGTGTGTATGGAAAATTTCAACCACTGAGTATTCTATACATTCTCCCCGGCATTTCTGTCCTTTGAGACTTCTACATCCATGCAGATGTAAAACACCTTTCCAAGCCTGTACTTTGGCTTGGACTCCTTCCTCCCTGTTCTTTACGCTGTATAATTTCTACGCATTTTCTCTAAGACTGGTAAATCTTATAATCCTATCCCTTAAGATCAGTTGTCAGGGAAGCTGTCCAGCAGTATCCATAGGCATGTGCTCCAGGACGACCATGAACTCTACAGTCTGCCTTGCATGGCACTCTTACATAAAAACACCACATTGACCCGTAGTCTGTACTCATTATTACTCTACCCCTGACAAGTCAATTGCCACATAGAATTGTTGTAATATATGGACAAAATAAAGACTTTGATTTCCTAATAATTTTTACCTGTGGACATTTGAAACTTCTGATTTAGAACTTGCAATAGAAAAGAATGTGTGTGCTTAATTTCAGAGTATGTTTTTAAGTTCTAGCATCTCTTTCTACTTTATAATAGCTTTTGCTTTCATCTCTCAGATTTTGTACAAACAAGGCATTAATACAACTTTCAGTTTTTAGTCATTAAATAGTCATATAGCATGTATTATCTAATAACTGTGACAACTAAATTATTTCACAGTATTTCTATTGATTATTATTATTTAACTTTTATTATATGCTTCTGATATGCTAAATTTGTATTGCCTTTGTATATGAATGTGATAAAATTACTTTTTAAAAACTAAAGCATCATTTTTTTTTTCTTTTTTGGTTTTTCGAGAGGGTTTCTCTATGTAGTAGTCCTGGCTGTCCTGGAACTCACTCTGTAGACCAGGCTGGCCTCGAACTCAGAAATCTGCCTGTCTCTGCTTCCCAAGTGCTGGGATTAAAAGCATGCACTACCACTACCCAGCAAAGCATCATGTTTTAACATTTCATTTGCATTTGTGACTTATTCTGACCACAATATAAATATAATTTGAAATTATTTTATTTAAATAATTCTCTTACTTGAAAAAAAGAAGACATTTCTATACTATTTTTGAATTCACAATTGGCAAATGTATGTACACATGAATACAATTTTGAATTCATCAGGAAAATACATATATATATATAATATATATATATGTGAGAATAAAAATATGTGCAATACACATATTAAAATATGTGTAAATAATATCTATATATGTTTATTTCTCTACATCTAGAAATTGACACATATGTAGATGTAGACATAGACATAGATACAGATATAGATATATAAACATATAGAATTATATACCTACCTAAATACCTAAATTTTATCTGCTAATTAATCAAAATATCTGGATTCACGTGGTATTCATTAATGAGAAATTTAATGATTGAAATGATATCGATGACGGAAAGAACAAAATGTTCCCAACTTTGTGAAGAACTTTGTGTCACTAGTTTGTAACTTGTATAGCATTATATATTTATTTTGGTTTTTATTGATTATTTCACCTCCCACTTCAAAAAAAGAAGGGATCCTATAGTCATTTGTCTGACTTTAGCATACTTGTTTCTTTATGTTGGAAGGAGCATGCAGAACAAAGAAATTCTCTTTATTCAGTTTACCTTGGCATAAAATATTGTTAATTCAACAGTAAAGTGAACATATTGCTTGAAGACATACAAAGCTTTGTATTTGATCTTGGTCTATCTAAGGCTAATACCTTACTTTAGTAAAAAAGCTTGCAGCTTTAGATGTCAAATATTAAATATTAAGTTTTAGTTGCTGTTTCTGCCAGTAGAATTTCTACATTTGACTCCTGACTAGCATCCTTAGCCAAGTTTAGTTATCAAAAATCAAAGAAGAGCCTAAGGAATGGTGTAGAGGAGTCCATTTGCAAGAGGCTACTATGCCGAGTTCTTCCATATTTTAATATTGGTGCTATTTTATTTAGCTTATGTTTTTCAAGTGGTACATTCCAAACAGTGTACATGATTGTGTAATTTAATTCATTTAAAATAAAGTGTACTCCTATATGCATGTCTGTATAATGACTCAGTGTTAATTAGCACAGTCTTCTGAGTTTGCTCACTTTAAAGAAAGCTATCCTGAGAGAATATCTCAAGCTGTATTTTGGTTTGTGTTTTGTTTGTTTGCTTGCTGGCTTGCTTGCTTGCTTTATTTGTCTTTCTATTTTTCTTTCACTGCTTCTATATCTCTTCACTGTTCTCCAAACTGGAGTATGTATCTTTGGATTCTCAGGAATGCTTTCTGACACTTTAGTTTTCTGGGTTCTTTATATGTAAGTGATCAGAGTATGAACACAGAATTGTGAGTTCTTTCACTTTACTACAGTTCAGTTATTCTTAGTGTAAAAAAACATAGTGCATCGGATAAGGATGTTACTTTTCTTAGGGATTTGAAAACAACATAGAAAGTAAATCAAGGGCACAGGAACAAGAATACTTGTCATTTGCTTGAAAGTTAGGCTTGGCTATTTTTGTGCTTTCCTAAATATGAATATGTTGATTGAATTGTTGAAAGGCCAGCAATTACAATCAGTATATGAGTTCATATGATTTTGATTTATTCACTACTCCATAATCCATTTATCTGAGTATACACTTCATATTTTCTGACTTGCTGTAGCATATGAATCCATTCCTATGGTATTATTGATTCTTTCAGTGAGAATTTTGTTTCCTGATATATGTGCAATGATCAATAGCATAGGTAGGCATTGCAGACAATATCCAGCCATTTTGATATCTGGAAAGACATGAATAGATTACAAGAATCTTATACTATTGATTATAGAATATTTATATATTTGTTGAATTTTGAACAAGTATTGACATTAATTCAACTCAATTGGGAGATAATCAATAGTCATGAAGAATTCTTGGACTGATAAAAATGAAGAAAAATAGCATATTCAGTACTAACAACATCTCAAAAATATAGCTCATCTCAAAATATTCACATTAGCATTACACTAGGAACTGGCAATTAATGAAATTTGCAACCAAGTCTCATTTGCCACTTGTATTTTGTGAAGATGATAGAGAATGACATAAAATGACCAAGTTAATAGTCTGTAATGTGGCATCTTCACGCTTAACTTCATTAATGTCACTTCCTGTTATGGTTACATGCTTGTTGGGGTGTACTCTAGTTTAATGATAAAATAGAAGGTATCTGAATCACATCCAATAATAGGAAAGTCATTGAATACCACTTTTCATCATTTCTTAGTTTTGCTGATGGTATGAACACCAGAGAACAGTTTTTTCCTGAGGGGGCAGTTATAAATATGTTTATTTATTAATCCCTAAACTATATTTTTCAAAGTTTTCTATCAAAGTCTAAGATCTGTGTTTTCTTTCTAGTTTGTAAATATAATGGATTGTATTGACACAGACAAAGGGTCAATATTTTTAGGCAATTTAGATATATGCCTCATAGAGACTTTGCAAACTCAAGACTGGTAACAGGCAAAATAAAAGCTATGCTCCACCTAGCCACATGCTGTAGTGTGCAGTGGATGACAAGTACCATATATTTGCTAGGTTTTATTTTTTTTAGCATTTTTAAAATTATTATTAATTTTATTTCTTTACAGTCTAGCCAATGCTCCCCTTCCGGTTCCCTCTCCCACAGTACCTCATCCCATTCCTCCTCACCCTGTCTCTGAAAAGATTCCCCGCCCCCCCCCCCCCCACACACACACACCAGGCCTCCCTATTCCCTGGGCCGTCAAGTCTCTCAAGGGTTAGGCACATATTCTCCCACTGAGGCCAGACCAGGAAGCCCTCTGCTATATATGTGTTGGTGTCCTCGAACCAGCTCAGTTTTTGAGAGATCTCAGTGGTCTGGGTTAGTTGAGACTGCTGGTCCTCCTATGGGGTTGCCCTCCTTTCTTCCAGCCTTTCCCTAATTCAACCACAGGTGTCCCGGATTTCAGTCTGATGGTTGGGTATTTGCATCTGTCTCAGTCAGCTGTTTGTTGGGCTACTTGAAGGACAGTCATGCTAGGCTCCTGTCTGTAAGCACACCAGAGAATCAGTCTGAATGTGAAGTAATGACTGATTTCTCCCACTTCTGTATGTTTTCTAACAAGAAAAGATTAAAAAAAGCTGCTGACATCCAAAGGCTTGCCATGGACAATGTGACTGACACACAACAATATCAGCACTGTTTGCCTGTGAAGATATGTGTGAAGGAGCTAAAATTTAAGACAGTTTAAGGGACTTCTTTGGAAAGCATATCATAAGGTATAATTCAACTATGATAATAAGGCTATATAAACCTAGTAGTCCCATATTTGGGGCCTATGTAACAGAGCATCATATATTATCTGGATCTTTAGTTTTTCTGGTTGTTACTGAAAAGTTGAAATTATATAAAACTAAGCCTAAGTGTTCAGAAGAAGAAATATTTTATGTCATAATTTTTATATGACATAATTCAATATCCCAACACGAGTAAATGCTTACAAGCATAGAATTTCCTATATGGATAATGGCTTAGAGCCTTTTGAAATTTTCTTTGGAAACTGCACTGTTCCTCCTCTGTTAGACTGCAAATATGATATACATGTGTGGCTGAGGTACTAAGCCATATTACTTAACAGGTCAATTCAGGAATTTTATACCCTAGTAATGACTAAGAACATACTAATATAAAATGAGTATTTTATTTTCCATGGACAGTCTATTTATGGGCATGTAGCATACCCTTCAGAATGTTTTCACTCCTCCTTGAGAAGTCCTTGGAGGAAACTAAGTTTTTATTTGCCAGTGGTTGTCAATTGGAGGTTGCTCTGGTTAGGGGTGGGGATATCTGTCCTCTTCTCCTTTCAGCTCTAGGACCTAAAGTGCTGAGAAAGTCATTAAGGATCATTTATTGATACATTTGTTGTCTCAGATTTCTTTTTATTTTTTATTTTATTAGATATTTGCATTATTTACATTTCGAATTGTATCACTTTTCCTTGCTACCCCTCCAAAATCTTCCTATCCCATCCCCAGTCCCTGCTTACCAACCTCCCCCCTCTGCCACCTTCCTGACATGGCATTCCCCTACACTGGGGCATCAAGCCTTCACAGGACCAATGGCCTCTTCTCTCATTGCTGTCTGAAAAGGCCATCTTCTGTTACATATGTAGCTCGAGTCATGGGTCCCCCCATGTGTACTCTTTGGTTGGTGTTATAGTCCCTGGGAACTCCGTGGGTACCGGTTGGTTCATATTATTGTTCCTTCTGTGGGGCTGCAAACTTCTTCAGGTCCTTGGGTCCTTTTTCTAGCTGCTCAATTGGGGACCCTATGCTTTGGAGGTTCCTTGTATTATGTCATAATGTCATGTCAAAGCTCTTTTTTTTGTAATTTTATTTGTTTTTAATATATAATGTTAATTTATTGTATATAATAAATATTTATATATAATAAAAATACATATTTTATTTGTTTTAGAAGTTATGGAGAACAATAAAATTCTGATTACAAAATGAACTACAGCTCTTGAAGACAAAATCTATTAAAAATACAACATGTATAATAGTAATGTTTTCCAGACTTTGATTTTTAAATTTCTGTTATTTTCTTGGTAAAGAAGAGGGAGATGAAGTTTCTTCATTTGGTTTGAAATTTGTCTTTTGAATTGTACTTTTTCTTACTGTATTATTTTCAGATGAGTCTGGATATTTCCTGACAAAGACAGATCTCTGTGCATCTACAGGATTATTTTACAGGACATCAAAGAAGTTAATGACTGAAAGATTCCATTCTATTTCTAAAGTGCCTTGTGGAGCTTGAATATAGCTAAGACTGCTGGGTAATCTAAATCAATTATATTGAATTCACATTGGGTGATTATGCCCTTCCCAGCTCCTCCCTCGGCCAGCTGTTCCTAATCAGTCATCATTCCTTAGTTCAACTAATGCCCCCCACAATGTTGACTGTGTCTTACTCCAGCAAGACTTCTCAAAAATTGCAAGCTCATTTGTATCAAACTTCCCCATCACATGTCTTTCAACTCTTTGTTTCCTCTCAGTTCCTTCTGGCTTCTTTACATGAAATATATTAGTGGGTTTTCATTGTTTTCCTTTGCTAGAAATTTATGTAAAATATGGAATTTGGAATGCCCATTGATATTTTAAATAAGGCAGGCAATGTCCAAAGATGATAAAGTATTTTAACTTTCGTTCCTTAGCATAGCTAATTTTCAGACCTAAAATAAAAGCCAAGAGATAGACTTTAATATTTCCATTTTGTAATCATTTCTGAGAAATATTGAAAAATAGAACTCTCTTGAAATTTTCTGATACCACACTCATATATTTCCATAAGATCTTAACAAAAATAACAAGAACATGCTTAATGATGTTTGTGGTAGGATAAATTATGGATTTAATTTTGTTGTTCTTGATTTTATTTTATTTTATATTTTTATTTGTTCAAGACAAGTTTTCTCTATATACTCTTGACTGAACTGGAAAATTCTATGTACATTATATTTGTCTAGATTTCCCAGAGATTAGCCTAGCTCTGCTTCCTCAATACTGTGTTTAAAGGTATGGCACCATGTCCTTTAGAGATTTTATTTTGAAATTGAGAAAATTGTGTTATACTAATCAACAACAATGTAGACCATCCACAACTTACCTTACCTGGAATACACAGGAGGTAAATAATATAAGAATGTTAGTAGAATCATCAATATGTAGCTGAAGCCTCAATACATTTCATTTTTGGTTCTAGTTAAAATGGTTGCTATTTGCCATATATGAAACCAAATGTTTTTAAATCATTGGGAAGCGGGGAGGGGAGCATCCTCTCAGAAGCAAAGGGAGGAATACTGCAGTGAAGAACTTTTGGAATGGGTACCGGGAGGGAGGCAACATTTGAAACGTAAAAACCAAAACATTTTAAAAGTTTTAATGTGTTTTCATGTAAAAAACATATGAGGTAGACTTGATTTCTAGTTTCTAGATAGACATATTTAGGAACCCTAGTCATGAGTTCAGTTTTTTTTTTTTTTGGCTCTAATCTGGATTGTCACTCTGCAAACAAGTCTTTTGTTGTCCTGTGTGACAAAATTATATATGCAAAGTGACCATACTGCTTGCTGACCACATTCTTTCCTTATACTACTCTAGCTTATTTTAAAAATAAACAATGATGTGTGTATGTGTGTGTGTGTGTGTGTGTGTGTGTGTGCAAATGATGGGGATGTGATTGTAACAAAATGTGCATGTGGAAGTCAGAGGATAAACATTATAATAATTTTATATTTTTTTAAAGATTTATTTATTTATTATATCTAAGTACACTGTAGATGTCTTCAGACACTCCAGAAGCGGGCGTCAGATCTTACTACAGATGGTTGTGGGCCACCATGTGGTTGCTGGGATTTGAACTCAGGACCTTCAGAAGAGCAGTCGGTGCTCTTAACTGCTGAGCCATCTCTCCAGCCCCGATAAACATTATAAACTGGGTTATTCCTTCCATTACTTCAGCTCCAGAGCTCATGTTTAGCTCAACAAGTTTGTAATGACCAGCTGAGGCTCCTCCCTTGCCCTATACCAGCTCCCATGTCACATTTTAAATAAAACAGACCTTTCTTTTTCCCCAGTTGAGGAAGCTCATATTTTAGAGAATCAGTTGAAGGCATTATTACGGAAAGAAAATATGCAATTAAAGGCTTAATGTTAAAGTATTAATAATTTAAATTGCTGCATTTATTTCTCTTCCCAAGTCTAACAACATTAAGATGGATAAGAAAAGCCTATGCTTATTCCAGGTACTTCCTATAATGGACTTTCCTGCTGTGAGCATGTAACTCTAGTGGCGAAGGGGGTGTTTTTAAATTATGAAAATGCTGTTATAGTATCTGGGTAACCAGAAATGAAGGAAATCAAGGGCTATTCTTTTAAGATAGAGTAAAAACATAGGCAAAGGGAAAGAGGAATCTGATAACTATGATGTATATGCCTGAGCAGGTAGATGCTCTTTGCATGAGGAAATATTTGAGAAAGGGAATAACATCCTCATTGTGAGTGTTTTTTATACATATTCATCTAAATCTACTAATTAGAAATGTTGAGTAAGTATTGGGATATAGAAAATTTAAAAGTTAATGTTAAGGAAAAATAGAATTGTCATCTACTAGTATAAAACATTTAAAAATGAACAGGTAGTGAGCACATTGAGAAATAATACAGAGAGAAAGAAAGAATAGTGAAGTTAGACATTTTCTACTCTCTATGTAACATTATACTAATATCTTTCTCTTTTCTATTCCCCCACTTATATAACAGTGCTGATTAAGAAAACAGTGATACAACTGGGCATTCCTTACCAAAATCTTAACAACATTTACTCATGATTTAAGATTTTGTCTAGATAACACATTCTTCATAGTATCACAAATTGATTTCCCTTTAGCTTAGACTTTATTGCTATTCATATTTTTGCACTTCTAGGCTTATAACTCAGAACCTTGCTCCTACAAAGTAGGTCCTCTATCTATGGCTACATCACCAATTTATTAATTTTAAATTTTGACTGTGATCCACTGCATTATAGACTTCCTGGAAATGAGAATCACGTATCCCAGTCTCCAGTATTATGTCTGAAAAATGGAAGACACTAATGATTTAATGTGCTAACAAATAAAATGAAAGAAATAATAGTAAAAAAAGTGAGAAATAAGGAGTGAGCCAAGTAAGTAACAGAAAAGGTGCATATGGAGGAAATAATGCATGGTATTTTCTAGCACATCAGCCTGATTCTGTAATGCTGCTAGCAGTTATTGAAGGCAGAAATACACAACAAAGAGCCCCTGTGATTCAATTTTCTCCTTTGTGAAAAGAGAGGGCTGATCTAAGACCCCCAGCTTTCAGTTGCAAAGGGTGTATGGCTCTCAGATTCTCAAGTCAAATAGGACCTGTGATTTGTGTGCATTTCCCCCTTCCCCAGCATGGACATGCTCTCCAACTTTTCTGCTGGTCATGCATGTCCCTGTGGTCACTGGTTAGTCTCACCTCCTCTCAAACATGTCTGCTTGATGCCTTTGATAAAGCTGTGTGTGATGTTCACATTTAGTCTAGATTGATTTGGGTTTCCCTCTCAGTCCATAAAGAGAGGGCGTAAAAGATCCCATTGTTTCTTTTGCAGCTGCACACCTTAAGGTTTTATCATTTTAAATAGAGTTATCAGAAAAAGGTTATTTGAAGTTGTATAAAGAAAATCTGGAAGGAAAAGCAGACAGGGACTGGCAATGCTGACCACACCCAGGTGTGAATTTGCAGAGCACTTTGCCATTGATTCACATTGCTCCCATTCTAGCCATATCTCTAAATGCTCAGGAATTAACAACTACAGCATTGCCATATCTTCGGCCTCATCCACATGTTGCTATTGAACTGGAAACCACATGGTTTCTGGAAGCTAATCCCAATTAATTCTGCCATCAATGGCAGTTTGTTTCTGAAGTTGGGCGATTTAATTACTCGTTTTTAAAAGCTCGAATTACACAAAATCCTATGCAGGAAATGTATCCAAGTGTTTATGGCAAAATGAAATAAAGCCCCAAGTCTAAAACTCATTAAAGTAAAACGTATTAGGTCAGCCTTCAATCCTGTTCTTTCTTAGTATTTAAGGAACTAATGCAGGCAAGTTAGCCTTCCTGTCAACTATAGATACTGGAGCTGATTTTTCATTAGAGAGGGGATTAAATTTACAAACCAGAATAATGGAAAGTTTTAGTGATACTAAATGAATCATATGTTTGTAACCTAAATTCTTCCTTTTAGGTTTTAAATAATTAGTGAAATGATCTTTTAATATACAGCGGGAAAAGCAATACAATTCTTGTGTTGAACACTGGACCTAATTTCCTATCATTAATTGTACATGTTAATTGAGAGTCATTTCAGCCAATCAATCACAGGCGAGTCCTTAATGAGTTTCTGTAATGTGAATAATTCTGTATTTAGTATTGTAGAGCCTAGTTTTCCAGCTTTTAAAAATTAAAATTCAGTTTGGAACCTGTTTTAAACTTTAAGGAGAGATTCATGTACATATTTAACAGTAATGGTGAAGAACATTTATAAGCACCCTGGTATAGTCTGTAATGACTAATTTTTATAGTATATCAATTTTTCTCATTACTTTATTCTATTTTTTAAATTCATTTGTTTATTTACATCACACACTACCCCTTCCCCTTCCTGTCCTCACGGAGACCCCCAAACCTTCCTCTTCTCTGAGTGAGTGGGGATTCCCCAACCCTGACTCATCAAGTCTTTGCCAAGCTAGGTGCCTCAGAGGATTTACTGTGGCCAGACAAGTTGGCCCTGATGGGGGAAAAGATACCATGGTCAGGCTACAGCTTTAGGGAGAGCCTCTACTCCAGTTGTTGGGGGGGGCTCATGTGAAGACTGAACTGCTTTTTTATACATATATGCCAGGGACCTCATTCAAGCTTGTGTTTGTTCTTTAGTTGATAGTTCAGTCTCTGAGAACTACAAGGAGTCCAGTTTAGTTGACACTATTGGTACTCCTGTGGGGTTCCCATCCCTTTCAGGGCCTTCAATCTTTCTGCCAACTTTTCCATAAGAGTCCCAGACCTCTCTGTCGAATGTTTGGCTAGGGGTATATTTCAGTTTCAGTCAGCTCAGAGCCTCTCAGAGGACAGCTATGATAGATTCCTGTCTGCAAGCATAACAGAGTATCATTAATAATGTCATAGATTGGTGATTGCCCATGGCATAGGTTTCAAGTTGGGCCAATTGTTCTATTGGATTAAGAAATGTTGCTTGAGACCCATGCCCACAAGACTGAAAGGCATTGCTTCCATAGTAGGGGATCTGTCTTTAAGATGATACATAGGTCAGAAGAGAATTATATGAAATAGTTTTACATAAAAAAATCAGTGAAATTGATATTGAGTGATAAAACTTAAGATAATTCTGATGAATAAGAACAAGTATAAATCAGACATGAAAAAACAGAGCACCAGGGTGACGACACAACCATTTATATAGTACTTGGAATGCCAATTCTAGTTGAAGTATATGTGTGCTATTAAAGCAGACAAATTACAGACAAGAGAACAGTAATAAGAATAACAACAGCTGCGAGTGAGAAATATAGGTTCCTTCCTAATACAGGAGGAACTAGAGAACAATTAACTATTTTGATTATTAGAAATGTTAAATTGAAACATTAGAGTTTAATTGGATGAAAACATTGAGAATGAACTTTGAAGGAATGAATCCAAGCGGAGATGCACCATAGCAGCCATTTCTAATGTCAATGAATATAATCTAATTGGGTGATGTCAAGAAAGTCTATAAAATAGACTTTCTTGATTTTCTACATATAGAGGCATATACAACATGTATTTTTTAAAAATAAGATTGCAGAAAATTTTTGATATGGAATTTCCTATGGTGGTATCATGTGTTGAAGGCTTTGGCCTTAGTACAGTTCTCTGGAATAGGGATTTGAAAACTTATTGGAAGATGGAGGTCTCACCTTAATCAATAATTTGTTCCAATGATAGATTCATAGCAAGATGACTTCATTTGGGTGTGATATGTGGCTTAGTTGGAGAAACTGACTTAAAAAGTGAGTACCTTTGAATGTAACATCTTGTCCCCAGACCTTTCATCCTTTCTCTCCACATCTGAAATCAGTTCAACAGCTCTGCTCCACTGTGCCTTCTCCCTGCATGAAGCTTCGATTCAACACAGGCTCTGAACAATGAGGCAAGATGATCCTAGGGTGAAAACTCTGAAATGGACATTCATTTCAACTATTTTATCTAAGTTTATTTCTCTCAAGTGATTTGTCACAGCACAGAAAAGCTAACTGACATATGTCATCATTTTTAATTGTATTATTTTGAAACTTCATGAAATAAAGTGAAATGTAGCATGTGTTGTTAATTTATTAAACTAATATTTATTACAAACTTTATACAAACCACTGTAAAAATAACGTAGAAGCATGTGGAGGCTGAGGAAAAGACTGTACATATTTCTAGAAGGAGAAGAGATAATATTTATAGAGAACAAGTAATATCACTTTAAATACCCTTATGAGACCTGACAAAAATATACTCTAGTTTACAACATCTACCTATTAAAGACTCTCAGTAAAGATGTTTTGACTACAAGAGGCAACACAGACCTAAGAAAGAGAAAGTAGAAGCTACACCAAGATTTTCGAATGTGTTTGTTACTGCTACATTTCTCAATAAAAAAAATAAAGTAAAATATCCTGTATATAGGTTAATGAACTAGATCCACAAAAGTGTAATGAGTTGGGAGGCATGAGCATATCATGAAGAGACCTTTTCCATCGACCATGTAATTAGTCCAACTCTCTGCCTCCAGAAGTTCATGAAGTCACAGAATTCTTAAATCTATTATGTTTAAATATCTAACTTTATTGTCAAGTTTTAGTTAAAGCTGTTACAAAACAAATCAGAGATAGTCTCTGGGTTACCAATTAGATCATCAAATCAGAACTACCAAATCACATAATGGAGGACCTGATGTGAGGAATAGCCATTTATAACACATCTCACAATCGAAGCTTCAAAGTATCCCAATTTAAGAAACATGTTTCTTTTTTCTGTATTCTTTTAATGGAAGAAAGGGTTCATTTGGCTTATACTTCTAGGTTAAAGCTGATCAGTTCTGGGACACAAATATTCCAGGAATTTGAAGCAACTGATCAAATCACATTCATAGTCAAGAACAGAAAGTGATGAACGAATCAGAGTTCAGCTCAGTCTCCATTTTCATTCGTTTCAGGGTCCCAGCTACCTGCATTTGGCATGAGTTTTCTCATTACTATTAACCCTGGTAGGAAATTCCTCCTTTACAAAAGAGATGAACTGATTATTGAAGATTAAGTGATGCTTTTTAGTCACACTGTCACAGATTAAGCTACAACTAGGACTCTAGTTTTCTTAATTTTTTTGTTATTTTTTTTGGTTAAAACATTTTCAGTATTTAGACATATCTAAATCTGAAACTTAGTTCTGATTTAGTTATTTGAACCATATTAAGATTAGCTTCTTTAAATTAGTATTGGTAAATTGCAGATAATTATATACAATTTAAAATTGAGGTATGCATCATTTTCGTTAACCAACAGTGGTTGGCAAACAGTGAATGAATGACAGCTGCTGTCACTATTCTACTCTATTGGGATCAACAGTTCAAATGTCCATGTATGTGAGTACTAGAGCCACACTATAGGCTTGCACCTGACCCTGGCCCTTGCCTAGCTCTGTAACCCTGTGAGAAGTGATTTCACCCCATTTTATAGGATGCCATCCTTTGAAAACTGTCAGAAGGATGTAAACCGATGAATTACTAAGAAAATGAACTTCATGCAAATAAAGAATTTTAAAAAAAGGTATATCACACCTCTGATTTCAATCAATATGCATGCCCCTTTTATTGAGGTTTCATAAAGAAAAACAAAGAGAAACAGAATTAAGGAGGTCACTGCTGCTTAGTCAGATGAATTTTAGTTGAAGAAGAAGGAGTGTGAAATGTGGATCATTTAAAGGAGGTCAGCACAACCTTGGAGTCAGGAACACGAGATACCTGTGTCTTATGTAGATAGAGTTGTCTTTATGGATATTTCAGATTTAGGTCTGGCTGAAAATTGGTTAGACTGCACATCCCCCATGGCTTTCCCTGTTTTGCTGTTTATTCTTCACCTCTGGTAATCCTCCGTCTTTTTCCTTACAACCTTTCTTGTTTCATTACCATGGAAAATGAATTTGTATTTTCTTTGGATTTCTAAAAATTCAGGGAGTTAAAAACCCTTTAAGATATTTTCTAGCTTTTTGTATGTTTAAATTTGAGTTTAAATTTCAAGAAACATATTCTTGTGATGGGAGAAATTATTTTGAAATGCTTGAATTAAAGTTGCTGCCTATGAGACATTCAGGTCACAGATGCTAATTAAGTTCTTCATGTAACATAATAAATAACACAATCAGCTACCTTTAGTTTAAAACATAACACCATTATGATTAACATCAGTTAAAACAGCAAGTCATATTTATGTATGTACATAAAAATAAGCCACCATTAAATACTAATGACTGTACTTTCATAGAGGTCTTAGATTCTTATTCATAGGAGACTTTATAAACTTCTCTGAAGAACTCTGTGGCAGTCTACTACTTAGTACCCTAAAACATTCACCACACAGAAAAAAATGAATTTTAAAATATTTTGTTTTTAAATGATGATGAAAATCTAAAGAACAGGGCCTGTTAATGACATTATAGTTTATGTTTATGTATGTAACAATACTTATGTGTAACAATGTGTAACAATACTTATCTCTTCAAACACTCATTTTTAATTTGTTATGAAAAACTTCAAATAACTTTCTTTTAACTTTTTGATTTTTGTAGTATATTAATATGCTTTGTAGTCAGTTTATGCTTCAATATTAAGCCAGATTTATCTGCTTCTGTCTAACTCTATCTTATCACGGACTTACTTTCTTAACTACCCCATGCCACATCTACTTTAACAGTCCCTGGCAGCCATCATTCTATTCCTCCTTATCAAAGACAGACCTTTTCAGATTCCAGTTATTGGATGCCCATGTAACTTCAGGGGTACTTTCATCCATTACTTGGCTGTTCCATTAGCATGATTAATTCAAGTCTTATCCACATTGTTGCAAATCACAGGAGTTTGACAGCTGCAGGTCTCTCCACATAACTCCTCTGTTTGATGAGATGTGAAGAAAAATATTCCTTTTTTGATTTTAGAAGAAAATGAAACTCTTTTAAAAGATTTTAACAGTTTCACATGTGACTCCTTATCAAATCCTTCTAAATTTCTATATTCTAGATTGCAATAGGGTGAACTTCTACTCACAGGAACTATTTTTTGATTTGTTATCAAGCGCCATGTTGATAGATTCCTTGCAAGAAATGTAGAAGAGTATTCTTCAGTTTTGAAAAGATATTAAATTCTCTGGGGCCTCCAGTCTCTTGAATGTTAGGTGCATTATCTTTGATAGACAGACCCGGCAGTCCTCTGCTATATACGTGTTGGAGGCCTCATATCAGATGGTATATTTTGCCTGTTTGGTGGTCCAGTCTTTAAGAGATCTTGGGGATCAAGATTAATTGAGACTGTTGTTCCTCCTACAAGGTTGCCCTCCTCCACAGTGTCTTTCAGCCCTAATTCAACCACAGGGATCAGCAGCTTCTGTCCATTGATTGGCTGTAAATATCTGTATCTGACTCTTTCAGTTGCTCATTGGGTCTTCTTGGAGTGTGATCATGCAAGATCCCTTTTTGTGAGCTCTCCATAGCCTCAGTAATAGTGTCAGGCCTTGGGACCTCCCCTTGATCTGGATCCAACTTTGGGTCTGTTGCTGGACCTTCTTTCCCTAGGCTCCTCTCCATTTCCATCCCTGTAGTTCTTTCAGACAGGAACAATTATGGGTGAGTGTTTTAACTATGGGATGGGAACCCCCCTCCCTCATTTGGTGTCCTGTCTTCCTGTGGAGATGCGCTCTATAGGTTCCTTCTCCATACTGTGAGGTATTTCATCTAAGGTCTTCCTTTTAAGTCTTGTGAGTTTCTCACCTCCCAGGTCTCTGGTACATTCTGGAGGATCTCCTAAACCTCCTACCTCCTGAGGTTGCCTGTTTCCATTCTTTCTGCTGACCCTCAGGGCTTCAGTCCTTTTCCCTCATTCAATACCAGATCAGGTTCCCTTCTCCCCGCCAACCCCCCTCCCCTGTTGATCCCCCCTGTTGACTTCCCTCCCTCCCCAATTGTGATTGCTTTCTTCTCCCTCCCAAGTTGGACAGAGGTGTACTTACTTTGGGCCCTTCATTCTGTTTACCTCTTCGAGTTCTGGGGATTGTGTCTTGGGTATTCTGTACTTTTTGTGTGTGTGTGTGTGTGGCTAATATCCACTAATTAGTAAGTACATACCATGCATATCCTTTTGGGTCTTAGTTACTTCATTCAGGATGATATTTTCTAGTTCCATCCATTTGCCTACAAAACACATTCTTAATAGCTGAGTAGTATTCCATTGTGTAAATGAACCACATTTTCTGTATCCATTCTTCTGTTGTTTCCATTTTCTGGCTATCACAAATAAGACTGCTATGAACATAATGGAACACATACCTCTTTGGCATGGTAGAGTTTAGAGTTCAGGTGGGGAGGTGGTTGGGAGTGGGGACATCCTTGTGTAGACAGGGTGTGGGGAGGAAGTATGGGATGTGGAACAGTCAGAAGGTGGACAGGGGAGAGGGAAATAAAATCTGGAGTGTAAAAAATAAATTAGAAAATAAGGTGAAATAATTATATATTTTTACTGCTTTACATTCATACTCCATTAAAATTCACTGAACTTCTAAAAGAAAATGAGAAAAGAAAGGAAAGGAAAGAAAAGATAATAAACCAAATTCAATAATTGAGCATTCATGTTTGTCTTCCTCTCAATTAGACATCAATTTCAAGCATGGCTACTTCTTTATAAAAACTAATTTTAGCTTAAAGGTGTGTATTAAGGATATATCTGTATTCCAGTCAGAGGAATATTAAATGAGTGTAGCATATCTGAATCACACAGACTTAGGACTTTGGATATGATCTCTTGCAAAGCATTCCATTCCATTTTTCCATTTCAGCCTTGTTGCTGAAATAAAGTTCGTCTGGTGAAAAGCTAATTATCCATATCTCTCAACTACAAATCCTATGGCCTACAACACTGACATGCCTGCAAGATATACTGGAAAATAGTGGCACAAGTGTTATATGAGTAACCAACCATTTTTTTTCAAGCCAACAAAACTTATTATAATCCATTGTATGAGAAAGACACCTTGGCATTTTTAAAGTCAAATAGCTTATCTACATAGGGGAAACTTAATACTATTATTCTTCTAATGGTGCTTACTGCTCTAGAGGTGGTGGGACCTGGGGTAATGGAGGTGTTAAATGAGGCAGACTAAAGTCCCATGCCATAGTCAGCTTTATTCTGAGCCTCAAACAATTTATACTCTGAGGGTTAAGAATGACCATGGAAGTAAATTTCTCATGAGTTCATGTATATACAATCACAAGGACAAGCAACACATGGCAAAAACATTGTTTCTAATAGAGACATATAAAGGATAGTTTATACCTTTAATTAAATAAAAGCTGTGAAAAATAATAAGCACTCTCTAGTAAACTCACTCTTATTCGCTATAGCTGAGAGGGGTATCACACATGTTTTGAAGAAACTGAGTTTACAGGACTCTATCCCTCCCCCACCCACACATCATTGCAATGTTTTCATAGATACTCAGAATGCTTCTTCTTGGAGTAGGTGATGATTTCCATAGAGAACCACAACTAGTCATTGAACAGAGAGTGTGAGGTATTGAAGTATTCATATGTGAGCAGAACATAAACATCAAAACTCTTTCACAAGGATCAGAAATGTGTGTGTAAGATGAGGAGACAGATTGTAAGAGACAGAGATGGTGACTGAATTCAAGGAAACAGCATCATCTGGTCAATATGGCCAAGCTGCATCTGAGCTTACAGAGACTATAGGAATAAACAAGAGATCTGCCCAAGTTCAAAGGAGACAAAATCCCAACCTGGAGAAGGAGAAATTGACAAAACACCTCCTGTTATCAAGAAAGCTATTTGCAACTGTGAAAGGGGAATCAGGCATTAGCAACAGTTCCACTGGGAATATTAACAACGGTCCTGGGCACGGCCCACACCCAAAAGTATTAGCTAACAAAATATGGAGTCCATATTTGTTTGTTTGCACTTTGTTTGGGTATTTTTGTTGTGTTTTGTTTGTTTTGTTTTGTTTGGGAAAAAGATATAGATAGAATATAATAAATTTTCATCGTGTGGTTATGGTAGGGATTTGGGCAGGACCAAGAAGGAGTTGTAGGAGGAGAAAGGATATAATGAAAATATAATGCATGAAAAATTTAAAAGGAAAAAGTTTATGGAATGTATAAAATAATTAATAAAAAAATCTTAAAAAATTAAAAATGCATTTATAAATAATATTCAATATTTAAACATAAAAACAGAAGACATGTTACATATCCTGCTAGACATTGCCTATAATTACTAGGCAGAGTTCAATTCTTACAAAACACTTGAAAAGCACATATTGTATGATAATAACAGAGAAGTCTCTATTATTTTTGTCCTATTTAATGTCTGTAGTTGTTTATGCCAAACTATGTGGAACAGACCTTAGTGAAGCATGAGTACCAGTTAATAGTAATTTGTAGGCCTGAAAAGTAATTTGATATAGAAATAATGTCAGTATCAAACAAAGAAAATTGTTTTTCTTTCAGTTTTGATCTATAAATCTTTTTATCTGTATTTTTTTATTAATTCACTTTACACCCCTATCACTGTGCCCATTACAGGTTCACCCTCCAGCAATCCCTCCCCTATCCTCCCACCTCTCCTCCTCTGAGAGAGTGGGGGCCCCATCTGGGTATTCCCCAATTCTGGCACATCGCATCTCTGCAGAAGATGTGTCTCACACTGAGACCAGTCAAGACAACATAGACAGGCAGCAGCTTTAGGGACAAACCCTGCTCTAGTTGTTCAGGACCCATATGAAAACCAAACTACACATCTGTTACATACGTGCCAGAGCCTAGGTCCAGCCCATGTATGCTCTTTGGTTTGTAGTTCAGCCCCTGAGAACCCCAAGAATCCAGATTGGTTAACTCTGTTGGTCTTTTTACGGAATTCCTATTCCCTTTGTGGCCCTCCATTCTTCCCCCAACACTTCCATAAGAATCCTCAAGCTCTATCCAATGTATGACTGTGGGTCTCTGCATCTGAGTCAGCTACTGGGTGGAACTTTCAGAGGACAGACACGTTAGGCTCTTACCTGAAAGCATAACAGAATATCATTAATAGTCTCATGGATTTGTGCTTAACGATGAAATGGGTCTCTAGTTGGGCCAGTAATAGCATGTTTCTATGTATTAAAATTACAGTTCAAGTTATTCCAGTACCTCCTAAATAGCCAAGGATATATTATTGATGCTATTTACTGAAAAGATTTCCTGGATAAATGGTTGATCATGGAGTATGCTCATGATCTAAGGTAGACAAGTCAGAGCTGAACACATTCTTCCAAAATTGTTTACAGTTTTACCATTTACCTGTTCACATTTCCTATCATTGAGAACTTGCTTGAAATCAAAGATAAAAGAAGTTGATGCTGTTTCAAGAATTGATTTTTAACTTTAAAAGTTTATATATTTGAAAATGCAGATTGAATTTTAGATAATGTTATGTATCATGATGAGAAATATTTTGCAAAATCGATACATTCATAATAAAGAGGCTTGTAGAAATTAGACTATTTATACAAAGTACCAAGGTTAAAGAAAAGAGAATTAAGAGAAACATTGTATCAATCTTCAAATACTCATAAAGCTTTCATATGCATTAAGAATTATACATGCTCAGTTTTGGCATTAAAAGAAAAATATTTAGAATATTGTTATAAATTATCATAATGCCAAAAGAATTATATACTCTTAAGAATAAACCCTATTATTTGTATGAAAAGTTATTCTTGTATTTCCTAATATGGTTGTTGGTGGTGGTTTTTTAGAACATTCCTGTTATTACATATATATAAATTAGAATATGGAGAAACTTTGGATAGAAAATTTTATAAAATTTTGATTTTAAAAGTGAAATATGATATACAAGTACTAATGACATTATTAGACATATCATAGGCTTTCCCACTCCCCAAACAGAAAATATTCAATAGCTATGTATATTTATAATGACACTTCAAGTATCAGAATATTTTTACGCAACAGTTAAATGAAATAAATCACATATGAAGTGAAATAAAACTTTGACATAAAATTCTTTTGCTTGTACCGTGAGGTTTCTTCTTGTTGAAAGGATCCTATAACATTGTACAAGCTAATAATGGAAAAGACACTATGATTATGGTCAATGACTTACTCAGTAGACATAATTACTCACTGGCATTTGGTGTACAATTCATAAAAATGAGGTGAGAAACAGGCATATGGGGAACATCAGCAGGATAAAGCTGACATTTCTAAAGGATCACCTTCTTCCATACTAACGAAGTGATTAATAGGTATGATAGGTCAGTTATGACTTACTGATTGGGTACGTAAAAAGAGTTTATTTGATTGCCATAAGGTGGAATTTCAGCATTGTATTGATTTTCATTTCCCTGATGAGTAAAGATGTTGAACATTTAAGTGCTTCAGGACCATTCGAATTTCCTTTGTTGAGAATTCTCTGTTTAGCTCTGTACCTCATTTTTTAAAATGGAATTATTTGGTTTGTTGGAGTCTAACTTCTTGAGTTCTGTATATATTTTTGATATTAGCCCTCTGACTGATATAGGATTAGTGAAGATCTTTTCCCAAGCTGTATGCTGTTATTTTGTCCTATTGAAAGTATCCTTTGCGTTATAGAAGCTTTGAAGTTTCATGAGGTCCCATATATCAATTGTTGATCTTAGAGCCTGCGTTATTGGTATTCTGTTCAGGAAATTGTCTCTTGTACCAATATGTTCAAGGTTATTTCCCACTTTCTCTTTTATGAGATGTCATGTATCTAGTTTTATGCTGACGTCCTTCATCCATTGGGACTTGAGTTTTGTGCAGGGTGATAAATATGAAACTGTTTTGATTCTTCTACATGTAGACATCCAGTTAGACCAGCACTATTTGTTGAAGATTCTTTCTTTTTTCTATTGAATGATTTTGACTTACTTGTCAAAAAATCAAGTGGCTAATCAAATCAACAATCAAAATGACTAAGATCAAAAACTCAAGCAAGAGCACATGCTGGCCTGGATGTGGAGAATGGTGAACACTTCTCCATTGCTGCTTGGAATGGAACCTGTACAACTCTGGAAACAATCTGGTTGTTCCTCAGAAAGTTGGAGATAATTCTATCTGAAGACCCAGCTATGCTACTCCTGGGAATATACCCAAAAGATGCTCTACCATATCACAAGGACATGTATTCCATTATGTTCTTAGCAGCTTTATTAGTAATAGCCAGAAACCATAAACAAACCAGATATCTTACAATTGAAGAATGGATGAAGAAAATATGGTTTATTTAAACAATGTGGTTCATTTAATACTAAACAGTGTGAAAAACAAGGGAAGGCATCATGAATTTTGCAGGCAAATGCATGGAACTAGAAAATATCATCCTGAGTGAGGATAACCCAGTTCCAAAGGACATGCATGGTAAGTTCTCACTGATAAGTGAATATTACTTATGAAGCCCAGAATGCATATGATACACCCCACACACCCAGAGAAGTTAAACAACAAGGAAGGCACAAGTTATAATGCTGAAAGGGGGACAAAATGGTCATAAAAGACAGAGGGAGAGAGAAAGGTGGGAGAGAGAGTTTAGGGGGAGGGGAGTGAAGGGCAGGTGTGCAAAGAGACAGAAAGAGATCCAGATGGCCAGGAATGTATGAAAGTTATCAGCTGCCAGGTATGCGGGGTGGGGTTGGGAGTAATATTTCGGAAGTCCCAGAAATCTGAAATGAGGGAGGCCCCCAGGAGTCAATGAGGGTTATCTTAATCAAGAAGGCCTCTCCTGTACTAAAGCAGGAACTCCAATGGAAGGATAAGGATACCAGCCCACCCACAAACTTTTGGTCCAAAATATGTCCTATCTACAAAGACAATGATAGAACAGTGACTGAAAAAATTGACCAACCAATAACCATCCCACCTTGAAACCCATCCTATGGGCAAGCACCACTCCTTACATTATTTATGATATAATTTCAGACAAGAGCCTAGCATAACTGCCCTTTGAGAACTTCCTCCCAGCAGGTGACTGAAACAGACATAGATACCCTCTGCCAAACACTAGATAGAGATCAGAGACTATTATGGAAGAGTTAGGGGAAGGATTGAAGACCCACACGGGGATGGGAACCCCACAGGAGGACCAAGAGAGTCAACTATTCTGGACCTCTTGGAACTCTCAAAAACTGAGCCACTAACCAAAGAACACACAGGGACTAGAATGAGACCCCTGGCTCATATGCAGCAGATGTGCAGCTCAATCTTCATGTAGTCCCCCAAAAACTAAAGTGAAGGCTCTTCTTAAAGCTCCAACATGGCTGCCTTTTCTGGCCTCAGTGGAAGAGGATGCACCTAATCTGACAGAAAATTGATGAACCAGGGTGAAGGGATGGGGACCAAGGGAGGCCTACCCTCTCAGAAGAGAAGGGTATGGGGGGAGGGTCTCATTAAGAGGGGATGGGAGAAGGACAGTGTTTGGGCTGTAAATTAACTAATTAAAAAAAATTTAAACAGAGGAAAAAAAGTTTATTTGGCAGATAGAGGCTAATGTGAAGCTGAAGCCCTCCATCAACAAATAATATTGCCTAAGGACAGAATACTTTACCATATGGGGAATTATTCCTCAAATTTAGGATTTCAAAGTGATAGTTTCAGAATTTAAATGTTAACTTATTAGAACCGCCTGTAAAAAAACGAGAAGAGAGTAGGAAGTCCCAGAATCAACTAAGTAGTTACCAAAATTTACTATTTTTAACTAAAAGAAAGAGTTATTTGAATTGGCAGCTTTATATTTCAGCTGTTGGGTGTAAGTTTAGCATTACACACTGAGCTAAATTGTGAAATGCAGAGATATAACTTAAAGCTATTTAAACATCTATTCATGAGATTATCTAAATCTATAATATGCCAATATAATATAACACAGAAGTTGCCAGACTTTACCATTCTATAAATTCAACAAAAGAACATCAGCTCTCTGCAGGTGGAAATGACACTAACAGCTACCCAAGAATAAACCTAAATAGCTATGTAAAGCTGTAGTGGCAAATTTATTGTAAGAATTTAAAACGATCTTCTTTCAATAGGTCTAGAAAGCAACACTACCTACCTGTAAGGGAAAACAATACCATCTGGCACTATGACATATTAGTATGATGGTTATACACCTTGTACACTGGTGTAAGTCTAGCAGGATTATTCTTTTAAGTATCCTATTTAACCAGCAAAATTATAACTAGGGAAAGACTTATTATCAGAGTCCCGTGTGCAAGGATGCATAGTCAGAAAAAGATTGAAAGACTTTGGTTGTCTGGGTCTTTCAAACACAACTGGTAAAATTAATATAAGGTTTATGTTCACCTTCTTAAAATAGAGTGATCTACTAAGTATTTCAAAAATACACAAAACCATGTGGCAACATTATTCTGTAGACACGATACTCAAATTAGTCATATTATCAGTGAAACTCTATTTTGTGTTCTTTACATTGTTTTTTTAGTTAGTTTTTAAGCCTTTGTTGATTTTATTCTCATAAAATAATCTTTATGCCACTACAGTTAATAGGGATTGGTATTGAAAAAGTACTACATTTTATAAAAATTGTGAGATAAATGTATTTAATTAGCTATTAGCTCAGATTTTAAACGAAGTTTTCACAACTAACCTCCATTAATCTACATTAAAATCATTGTTATTTCAGATTGTAGTTATCTTGTCAGTTTACAAATGACATTCACTTTTCTATACAACTTGAAGTTTCAAGCTCAAGGAGTGGACCTACTAGCAACAGACAATATCACTGTCAGTCACTATTTTGGATTTTTGATAAGCAGAACATTTCCTATAGAATCCATGTAGAGAACGTTTCATAAGAATAATACTTTGGTTTGGCCCAACACTTTGTTCATATACTGAATCAGTATCTGAAGACAAATAAATGAACTTGGGGACATCCTGCTAGCTAGTCTGTGTCTGACTCACATCCCAGTGAAAGACAAACAGACAAGTTTGCAATTTTATAAAGAAGAAAGAATCTGATTATAATATGGGCTCCATAGATAATAAAAATGTTGCAATCCTCTGTTTCAGGGTTACTACTTCAGATTTGTGGGCAGGGATTGCTTATGAGAAATGACATTTGGTTGACATCATGATGACTTAAAAGAACAAGCAAAAGAAACAATAAGATAATAGAGGTAGAAACAGCAATAAGTGCCAAGACCATGAGCTGAAAATAAATTAAACAGAAAACAAATATAGCTTAAAAATAAGAGTTGAAAAAGAAATAATCGATGAAGCCGTAGTGGTAATGGGTGAGCTAAAGTATCATTGAATTTGAACTCTGTAAGTAGTCTAATGGGTAATAATTTAATTCAAACACTGAATTCAGTGATCAACTTTATGTAAAGTGTGGGTTACATATTTGAAAATGAATAACTTTTGCCTTTGGGGGAAAGACCCTAGACAGTAAACTGAGGAGGCAACTTCAATATGAGGTGGCAGCTAAATAACCATGGTAGAGTTGGAGAGAAGGATGAATATACTCTTCCATATCATTTACTATTATGCAGTCCTATAGGTGTAATCATCTCAGAAGAACAATCAAAGGGTTGCCTAGGTATTGTTCTAATCAGTAAGAATATAGAAAGTTTATGCAATGTTAAACAAGATCATAGAAACTTAAGGAAGAACCATATGAGGATGTAGAAACCCTACATTTCTGTTTCATGTGTACTAAGTTGAAGATGACACCTAATTACATTGAAAGTAGAAACAACTGATAATTACTCCAAAACTCCTTAGAATGATTAGTTTAATTTTGTGATTGGAGAATTGGGTCTGTCCTCAAAAACATTGGGGAAATAGTATATAAGAGTGAAAAAAGTTAAAAACAAACATCAGACATTGTAAAATAATATCATAGGGCAGGATGAAATAATGTGAAAATATTTAACCAAATGGATTTTCATTTTTGTTGAAGATGCAATAAAGATCAGGGGAAGAATGTGATTTCTCTACCAAGTACAGTGGTAAATAAAAAACAGAATGCACATCTACCCTGTTCTTATCTAGCTGGTATGCTTTTCTTGATAATGTCCCACTCTCCTAACTTCTTCCCTTGCATACACAAGATGGAAAAAAAACCACACTGAGACTAGACTAGGCAAATAAATCACTTCTGCATGCTCATTATGCATATAATAGAATCCTTGTCTGGCAAGAACTGACAGGAGGAAAGTTTCAATTAAGCATTCAGGGTTCAGAAATCTTTGTAATGAACGCTGACATTTATTTACTCCAAAAATAACTATGAAATCCTTGGTTTGTAATTGCCTCTGTAATTAAAGCATTGGTGTGCTATTATAAAATTTAATCCCTCAAATTGTATCCCAGCCCACATTTATGCTGTATTTTAAAATCCTCTTTCTTTTCTTATTCCATCAATTAGCTATCATATTTCCATTTTCAATTTATTGCTACCTTAAGTATTTTAGTAAGTCTTCTATCATTAAATTATCTAGTTCTAAATGATTTTAGATCACTTATGTTTAAATTATATCAAATGTTAATAGCTACATATACATACACATATATGCATTTTATTGCATTTTAATGCATTTACTTTAAAATATCCTTATATATTCCATTAAAAGTGCTCTACAAAATTATAATTAATTGGCAAATGTATATTACTGATAATTCTGTATTTTTATATTTATTTCTTATTTTTATTTTTTAGTGCTTATTAAAATTTTGTTTACCCATGGAGTATTACAGAAATATTCTTGAGTGATAGTAATACTCAGGATGTTTAATAATGTTAAAATCATTCAAGTCATTCTTTTCTTCACTTCAAGTATATTTGAAAATAACTTTAGTGGATAATATTCATTTTATATGAATTATAAACAAATAAAAGGACTATCTATCAGCACATGGTCTAAGAATGAAGTCATATGAGGAGATTTTTGAGTACTTTTTAGAAAACGAGAAAAGAGTTTTGTGACCTCAGTTTCTTCAGAAACATGGAATTGTTCTTGAATTATGTTTTAGTGTCCCTCAAAGGTGAAAAGTGATAGGAGTGAGTTTACTTCAAATTATTGATTATAATTGGCTATTTTTAAATAATTACATGCTGTTAAAAAAGGTTCTTGTCACATGTGGCTTGCCCACAAGATGTGACTTGTTCTTGTTATGGTAAACTTTACTCATGAGACTCCTTTTAACTCTCAGAATATAAATTGTGGGGTGCTCTGAATAAAGTGACTATTGCCTGAGATTTTACCTGTCCCAATGTCCCAGGTCCCACTTCCTCTAGAGTGGTAAAAGCATGCCTACATTTAATGTTACTAAATGACAAGATTATGCTACTTCAAAAACGTTATTGATTTCTCTTGAATCATGTTATTGACACAATTTATTTTTTAAAGTCTGTTATATCTGTCACAATATTTTTTGTGTTAAAAATTTACTACTATACATATATGCATAAAAATCATTTTCTGATAGAATTAAATCCACAATATCTTTATTATCTTATAGAATTCTGATGGGACCTTTATCAATCTTTGGTTCAAATTTAAATCAGATGGACCTAGGATATGACTCAATTTTTATGACATTTATCCCATAAGCCTGATGATATGAATTACATTCTTTGAACCCACATTAATAAAATCCTGTATGCCTTCACAAACATTCGCAATTCCAGCATCATCTCTACTAGTTGGAAGTGTGGATAACAGAATCTACTTTAAATTCTTGAGTCAGCTAACTTGGAACCTGAAGTAAGGTACAGAGACACCAGGTTCAACAAGGCAGAAAGTGAGAACTACTTCCCCAAATGGCCTCTTACATCCCAACCCTCTCTATAACTTGTGCATGTACCAGTGAACACATGCCTGCTCTCTGTTCTCTGTCTCTCCTTACCTCTCTTTCCCTTGTAGACAGATATTTATATCATATCATATTATATGTATGTATATATCTCTATATCTATCTCTCTATCTCTATCTCTATCTATCTCTATCTCTATATATCTCTATCTATCTTACAGGCACACACACACACACACACACACACACACACACACAGGAGTACTGGAGTATTTTGTAAAGGTCCCCTGATATTAAACTATTTCATCCTGCAAGAAGTTCAGTAAGCAGCCAGGTACACAACTCAAAACACATTCAGGAAATCCCTAAAATTGATCAGATTAACAACCCCGCCCCCCACTGCCAGAATGAGCAAGAAAGGCTAAGAGTCTCTCTCATATAGAAGAAAGCTGATCGACAAAGAAGACTTTCAGAAGAGAAAATCTACAGGCTCTGCATTAAATAAGCAGAAACTTGCTGAACTGCCAGGAAGAGTTAGATTAGAGTCACTAGGATATTTTCCCACTTTTTAGACTACTTACAGGCTATACAATGTGCTCTAGATTTCCCATATTTTATGAGATGTCAAACATGCTGGTGTGGACTTTGGTGATATACCTATCTCTGAGTTATTAGTGGTCCTATAAGTAACCCTTTACTGTACTCCTATAAGTAACCCATTAAAGCTCACCACATTATACT
This sequence comes from Tokudaia tokunoshimensis, assembly GCA_036184795.1. Taxonomy (NCBI): domain Eukaryota; kingdom Metazoa; phylum Chordata; class Mammalia; order Rodentia; family Muridae; genus Tokudaia; species Tokudaia tokunoshimensis. Next base: position 41,172,704 of record BTHU01000011.1, on the reverse strand, counting down.
TTGGTGGTATCCATACCCATTTTTCATCATGGATTTCTAATCTGTGGTAGGATATGTGAGTTGTGTCTCCCTAAGTAATATTTTTACAACAACATCAAATCACTGAGAGAAAGAAATGTTTGTTTATACTATATTGATGTTGTGGGTAGATTTCCTACTTGGTCTAAAATAAGCAAGAATATTATTCATAAATTCAGTGAGACAAAAGGAATAGACAACATGTTAGGTAAACCATAGAAATAGTTAAGACAACCTGTAAGATGTCTTGTGCTGTCCCACTATTTTAATGTATTAAATTAACCTTCATTGAATTACCTCTTGGTTCTCAGTATCCATATGGTGTCAGTAATTTCAGTTTGAAAGGATCAGATGATCTCTACTCGTATCAGTAGATGTACCACTTGCATGTCTTGTGGAGATCCTTGATCCACTTGGACTTGAACTTTTTACAGGGAGATAGGAATGGATCAATTTGCATCCTCCTACATGTTGTCTGCCAGTTGACCCAGCACCATTTGTTGTAAATGCTGTCTTTTTTCCACTCGATGTTTTTAGCTCCTTTGTCAAAGATCAAGTAACCATAGGTGTGTGGGTTTGTTTCTAGGTCTTCAATTCTATTCCATTGATCTACCTGCCTGTCACTGTACCAATACCATGCAGTTTTTAATCACTGTTGCTCTGTAGTATAGCTTGATGTCAGTGATGGTGATTCTGTCAGAGGTTCTGTTATTGTTGAGAACAGTTTTTGCTATCCTGGGTTTTTTGTTATTCCAGATAAATTTGGAAATTGCTCTTTCTTACTCTATGAAGAACTGAGTTGAAATTTTGATGGGGATTGCATTGAATCTGTAGATTGCTTTAGGCAAGATGGCCATTTTTAGTATATTAACCATGACAATCCATGAGAATGGGAGATCTTTCCATCTTTTGAGATCTTCTTCAATTTCATTCTTCAGAGACTTGAAGTTCTTGTCATACAGATTTTTTACTTGCTTGGTTAGAGTCACACCAAGGTATTTTATATTATTTGTAACTATTGTGAAGAGTGTTGTTTCCCTAATTTCTTTCTCAGCCTCTTTATCCTTTGAGTATAGAAAGGCTACTGATTTATTTGAGTTAATTTTTTTATCCAGCCACTTTGCAGAAGTTGTTTATTAGGTTTAGGAGTTCTCTGGTGGAATTTTTGGGTCACTTCATTATACTGTCATATTATCGGCAAATAGTGATACTTTGACTTCTTCCTTTCCAATTTGTATCCCTTTGAACTCCTTTTGTCTAACTGCTCTGGCTAAGACTTCAAGTACTATATTGAATAAGTAGGGAGAAAGTGGAAAGCCTTGTCTAGTCCCTGATTTCAGTGGGATTGCTTTGAGGAATGGATACAGGAAATGTGGCACATTTACACAATGGAGTACTGCTCAGCTATTTAAAACAATGAATTCATGAAATTCTTAGGCAAATGGATGGAACTAGAAAATATCATCCTGTGTGAGGTAACCCAATTACAAAAGAACACACATTGTGTGCACTTGCTGATAAGTGGATATTAGCCCAAAAGGTCTGAATAACCAAGATACAACTCACAGACAACATAAAGCTCAAGGAGAAGGAAGACCAAAGTGTGGATACTTTAATCCTTCTTAGAAGGTAAATCAAAATACCCATGGCTCACAGAGAATCAATAGACTGAGCATAGGGTCCCCAGTGGAGGAGCTAGAGAAAGAACTCAAGGAGATGAAGAGGTTTGCAGCCTCATAGGAGGAACAATAATATATACCAATCATTACCCCCAGAGCTCCCAGGGACTAAACCACCAACCAAAGAGTACACATGGAGGGACCCATGGCTCCAGCTTCATATGTCGCAGAGGATGGCCTTTTCAGACATCAATGAGAGGAGAAACCATAGTTCCTGTAAAGGCTCTATGCCCCTCCACCCTCCCAATGTAGGGGAACGACCAGGTCAGGAAAGCGGGAGGGGGAGTTGGTAAGTAGGGGGAAGGGGGATGGGATAGGGTGTTTTTAGAGGGGTAACAAGGAAAGGGGGATACCATTTGAAATGTAAATAAAGCAAATACCTAATAAAAAATTGAAAGGAGGAGGGGGAAGAAAGAAAGTAGTTGAACATGAGCCTGGAGGCAAACTAGTAATCAGTGTTGCCAAGTCATCTCTGTGTCAGTTCCTGCCTGTTTTCTTGCTTAGTTGGATGATGGGCTATCACCTATAAAATGTAACAACCCTCTCTTCACTTTTCTATTCTGAGTGTTTCACTTTAGCAAATAAGAAAAAAAAATACAACAATATGGGAACATGTATACACACAAGCACACTGCACATGCAGACACATAGAAAACTTGTAGCAGTTATGGCCAAAAATGCTATTGAAAGTTTTAGAAGTAGGATTCTATTGTTTCATGTGTTTACCTGAATGAATACTTGAATCACACACATACATCAGGTGCCCAAGAAAAACTGAAGAGGGTTCCTGTTTGCCTGAAAATGTGAATTTGCATGTTGGTACCAAGGCATAGGTAACTGGTTCCTCTGAAATAGGAGTTACTGCTTCAAAAGTGTATCCATCTCTCTAGCTCATAGAAATTTTACTTTTAGGCTTGGGTAGTTTGAGAGATTGGCTCTTGCTTATTATTGAAGGTACTGCTTGAATAACTGTGTAACATAAAACAATTATGAAATTTAAACAGACTGCAAAAATCGTGGAGGAGAGCTGGAAGAGTAAGTTAATTGTGGGACAAAAAACCAAAGTAAGTTGTGACAAAGCATATAGATGTGGAAACACAGGCATGACCATCAAGAGAGACCAGCATCACTGTGGAAACTGTTGGCACACAAGTAACAATAAACTGCCATGACACTATTTAGATTTACTATGATTTTCATCATTCTTAGAATACTAGAAAGGATATTTCCATTTAACCAAGAAAGCTACTGTCCGAGTTTGACCAAGGTCAAAGTCATTAGTTCGACTGGAGCTCTGAATGCAAGGTTCAGGAGGACTCAGCCCACTATTGGTATCCAGGATGCTTGGGCACCTGCAAAAGAATTAATTGGTGACCCAGTACTAATTGGAGAGCAGCCCAGCCAAAATCATTAGGCAGCTGATTTCCTAAAATGTGTCTGTTCGTTCCAATTAACATTTCAAAATCTTTAGTCTTCAGATTGGCTTCCTGTTGTTCAGCAAAGGATGAGGCAAAATCTTTGGTGTGATTTTTGAAAGGAGAAAAAAAAAGTTTTAGTTTACTGATTAGAATTTTAGTTTAATGCTCATTCAATGTAAGCATGCAAATTTAAACTAATTACTTTACATGACTATTAAGTGTCCAGCCTAATAGTTTATATGTAGAACTAATAATTGTTGTAATGAAAACTTTGTGCTGTTGCATCATTTTATAGATAGATATTTCCCATATATGTAACCAAAATTGAATCAGTGACTTTAAACACAGGTAGAATCAGTTTACTCTTCTATGTACCAAGTCATAAAATTGTATTTTAAATTCATCTTTTAGCAATATAGTAAGTCCTTGAATGTTTGCATATTTTTGTGATTAAGTGTAACTCTATGTGAACACTTACCTATATCCAAAGAGAGATGTATGAAGTTAACAAATTTCATATAATGTAAAAAACATTCCTTTTTCCCTCAATGATTTTATGATCTTCAATTTAGCAAAGAGTAGTATTTTAAATTCAAAATTATCATCAAAGAGCAAAATAACAATTTAGTATTTTTCAGAAATATATTCATGTAATTATGACTTTTAGTTTTATCAGCAGAAAAGGGCTTAGTGGAAATATCAGTATGGTATCTTTTGTTTAGTTCAGGTGAAATTTATAGAATGGTTACTTTACCCCAAGCTGTGTACCGCATTCCAGACTGTCTGCTAATTAAAACAAACACATAAGCAAATAAAACACTTCTTCTAACACAGTTCTCCCAGTCTGGGATGGGAGACAGGCATGTAAATAATCACTCTATAATAAAATGTGCTCAATATCCTATATTATCCTAATCACTGGAATTAAGTGCAATAGACTTATAAAGGATGGAGAGAGACATCCAGTCTGTGGAACAAAGCCAATGGGTTTTGGCAAGACCTTCAAAGAGGAGTTGACATTTAAGCTGACCCTTGAAAACATCATTAGATCTCTACTTGGCTGAGAGTGAAATGTGAAAAAGAAAGATAATGCATTTGGAAAATATATAATGTGGTCATTTGAGGAAGACACAAAGAGACACAGATTCCCCATAAAGTGCAGAGTCTGACTGTAATGCTGGAATGTTGCCAACATTGCATATCCAAGCAGTATTCTAGACATAACATAAGAGTAAGGAAGATACTTTAAGTTTAGCAGGGAATGAACCTTTGTGTCATCTATGGATCCTTCCTAAGTTTATAACATTTTTTTCAGTTGAAAAATATTATTACAGTTGACAAATGGCTACTATACTGCTACCAAAGCAAGAAACAGAAAATAATGTGGAAAGCCCATCCTAATTATTGATCAAGTATTGTATGATAGCCTCAAAATTTATTGAATAAACATAGTCTAACTGTGTAGAAGAATAATAAAAAATTAATGTACAAGGGACTTGACTTGTAAGGGCCTTCATATGTCAGGTCCTTTGAACACTGTTATGTGATACATGTTGACGGTAACGTGATTACTACCATGAATCAAATTAACTTGTCTATTGTGTCACGAGTTCAAATTAGTGAATGAGAGGTGGCAAATCTGTGTCCCGTTTTAACAGTTGTAGTCTACATGCGGTGTATCAGTGTTCTAGACTTTCATTAGATCGATCCAATACTTTGCATCTCTGCCTATGTATTGTTACTCTATCTCTGTATATTTCATTTTTAAATTTTTTGATTGTACACATAAATGAGGGTATGTTACATTTTTCTCTTTGTGTTTAGCACATTTCATTTAATATACCTTTAGTCTTTTTATGTTGTGAAGCAACATCAGGATTCCATTTGTAAAAAGCTGTTATGGAACTACATGGACATTTATGGAAACAGTTATCAACACTGTTGCCATATTTCCCCCTTTCATTCACCTGCCATGGGGCATTCAGGTGGTCTGTGTATCTTGGCTATTGTGACAGAAGACTCGGTAATCATGAGTCCAAATGTCTTTATGAAGTTATGGGTTTTATCTCTCTTGGAGATAACACAGAGTAATTATTCGATAATTTTTCAGTGATTTTAATTTCAACAGTAGCTTCCACTGTCAGCTCTGTATTAGCAACATCAGTTTACGTTCTTATCCATTTGAGCTGGAATCTCCTTTCTTCACACTGTCAACAACATTCAGCTTTCATTTGATTTACATCCTTGTAATGGGCTTGGGCGATCTCTCATAATTATTCACACCTAAATTTTAAAACTGTGGTTACTGTATTCCAAATGAATTGAAAATTGCATAGCGCCTTTTCTTTCTATTAAACTTAGGTGGAACCTTGGAAAGTTAACATTAAAGCTAAACGAATCTCAGAATACCCAAGACACAAATTCACAAATCAACAGATTTCCAAGAAGATGGAAGGAGAGACCCCTGGTCCTGGAAAGACTGGATGTAGGGGAATGCCAGGACAGAGAAGCGAGAGGGGGTTGAATGGGGAACAGGGGGAGGGAAGAGGGCTTATGGGACTTTCGGGGAGGGAGGAAATGGGAAAGGGATAATCATTCAAAATGTAAATAAAAAAATATAGAAAATTAAAAAAAAAAGCTAAACAAGAAACAAAGACTACAGAAAGGAAAGAATATGTCTTACTTCTTGGACATGGAAAAATAATGTTCAAATAAGAAAAAAAATGCATCAAGAGGCTAAAATGTGTCACATATTCTATCTTGGTGTTTGAATTTCTAGAAGCTCAAAATACATATCAATGAATAAATGATCACTACAGGATTGTGATAATTAGTGGGAAGATGGAGGATTAAAAGTCTTTTATCAGACTTATAAATGTTGCAAGTGAAATATAGCCCAAACTGTTAATTGCTCCAAATTTACTATAAAGATGAGAAAATGAAAAGGAACAATTTTTCATTTTGTGTCTACAAACACTCTATGGTGAAGAGACTTTTTATTAATTGATTCTGATTCTGTTTGTCAGCAAATAAATGTATTAATTAATTTCAAGTAAAAACAACTATAATTTATTCCCAGACCTTAGACCTTAGTCCTGGTTCCTGATCACAAACACACATGGCTGCCTAAATTTAAATTAATTCAGTCTTTTGGGAAAAAAAATTGTTGCCTCAATGGTAAATATAATTTTGTCAAATGTTTCGAAACAACATGTAGCTACGAATTACCACATGTGACATTGCAGACAAGGGACATTGTGTTTTCTGCAAAACATTATATTAGATATTGCAATGCTGCAATAAGATACTACAGTTTTGTTTTTGTTTGTTTTAATAAGGTATTCACCCAAGAATATTGAATTCAAGAAACTGTCTTGCTGCGGCAGTTCCACGTTGATGTTCTTACAGTGGGATCAATCAAAATGGTTATACTAGCCGGGCGGTGGTGGCGCACGCCTTTAATCCCAGCACTTGGGAGGCAGAGGCAGGAGGATTTCTGAGTTCGAGGCTAGCCTGGTCTACAAAGTGAGTTCCAGGACAGCCAGGGCTACACAGAGAAACCCTGTCTCGAAAAAACCAAAAAAAAATGGTTATACTATACAATATAATGCCAGGTATAGTTTAAAGCTGAAAATGTAGAACCAGTGGCCTGTGATATGTAGTAAACTCCACAAGGTTATCTATCAGTGTGCTCATGCATTCTTCCTAGAGAATATTCTATTCAATTCTGGAGAATGAATAATGGGTGTGCTTCACATGTCCCATCAAAACAAGAGCTTGTTTCTATGACATGAGCAGGTTTTCTGATTTAAAATGGGAAAAGGAAGACAAATAAATGCTTTTCCAAAGACAACTTGGTAAGTGTAAAAACAATCTTAAAAGTTTCTGCAGAAATCCTTGCTTATATCAGTCTGAATGATTATAGGTTAAAAAGTAAATGAATGTCCAATGTGGCCTCCAGAGAGAGAAAGAGTTTTCAGGAAAAAAAATTATGAAATGAAATTGTAATACTCTACATGAGAACTATAGAAAGAACTTAAAGTCAGTGACAGATTCCACAAAGTACATGAATGAGGTATAAAAATTTGACCAGAACACTGAGGAGGAGAGTGAAGATAAGCTGACTGTGACCAATGGAAAATAAATACATTCTTATTCAACGCAAATTGAAAAGGAACGATTTATTTTACACAATCTACAGTAGGAAAAATAATGAAAAAGTAAGACTAGAGTTAACTCAAGTCTTTTCTATTTCATGTAGCAGTCAATTCAGCCAATGCACACCTGCATAAAGATTTAGAGAACTCACTCATACACTCTGTACTTGAAAATTCCATTTGATTGTCTTATTATATCCTACTTGGGTGACCAGATTTATGGATAGCATGTAATAATTATTATAAATTATTTTGTCTCTTTTCACATGGTGTGAATACAGTAATTCACTCATGGAGAAATAACACGTATCTACTGGAAGATTTTTAAAAATTCTTTTTTTACTTTAACATTTAAAATTTTCAGTTTAACTCTAGAGAACAGAGACTGTAAAATATGTTATATACTTCAAAAGGCACAAGTTCCCTTGTGACCAGCAGTAGAACTCATGTTTTTGTTAAACTAAGCATGTTTCTCTAAACATTTTGATAACTTTCTCGATATTTATTCTGCGTGCTGTCGGTAAATAGATATTAATTTATTTGTAAGAAATACGCTTTTGCATCTGAGTGTAGATTAAATCACTGACGCCTGAACAAATCAGAGGCTCACTTTGTAATAGAACAATAATTTGCACAAAATAATTGTGCTTTATTTTGGCAGGTGCTTGAAGCTGACTATGATACATTAGCATATTGAGGAGTAGTCACACACTTTTCACAATTGAATAGTAATTTATAGTATTCAATTTAAGATAAAGTGTAATCAAGGCATGCCATTGGGCAATTTTTCCAAAATGCTCTCTAACTATGTATCCTCAAGGCAACATCAATAAAGCTGCCCGAATGTCTGCTTTGTCCTATATCGACAACTCTTCAGAAGGATGACCAAAAGTATTTATATTGCTAGACTAATACTACCCATGGCTTTGTTTTTAAAGAGTGAGTCATTGTTTTTAAAGAGTGAGTTTTAAAAAAAAATGTTTTTTTTACAAAAATATAATCCTTTTAGTTCTTATGTATATGTTTATCAGAGATCATACTGAAAGGATCCAGCATTCAGTTACTTCTATAGCACTGAAGGACAGCACTCATCATTTTCATGTGTGCTAGCTGCTACCTGACAGAAGCAGATGCATTTGTGTGTACTTTGAATTGAAATTTCAATTAAATGAGTACTTTAAAGGAAAATTTCACTTCATATGGTTATTAGCATGAAAACTCCAGAATGAGAAGCTATTGATGTCTGAAAATGAAATCATTTTACTTGGGTGAGCACAAAAAAATAATATAAAGCCATGATGTTTGTCTTATAGTTCATACTTGCCTGTGAGACTTTAAATCACATTGACTGTGGTAGTATTTAGAGAACTAGAACACTCCACAGTTTTAAAAACTGAAAGTTTTATAATCTAATTAGCCTTGCATTTTAGTATACACTTACATTTTGCAGGAAGGAGACAATTTTCTTTTGAAAAAGTAGCACAACACAGTTATTTTGCCATGTTAAGATTTATCTGAACCTGTTAATGTTTGTGGAGAATCATAATAACCTATTATTCCAAAGTCCAGGGCCTGCTTCTGGCCCTTTTCAACCATGCTTACAAGATCTCGAGTAAATGGTTTCTTTGCTGAGTTTCAATTTCCTCATTCACAAATTCAATAAAAGTGTCATTTTTAGAGCCCCTGTGAGCCAGGCACTGAAGAGGGTCCATCATCACATGACAATGAACAAGATGCAGTCTGTGTCTTGTTGGTGTCACAAATCTTGGCATTGTGTGTGTACACAGAAGCTTTACTTCTAATGAAAGCGAGCACACACACATACAGCATCCACCCATATGCACACACACACAAAGAAAATTGGTGATTTTGTTTAATTCAACAAAGATAATTTTCATTAGTCAGACAGAAACATGGCTGTCCTGGTTCATTTTGCTATGACAAATCATCATGACCAGAAGTAATTTTGACTTTAAAAATTTCAGCACATCACAGTCCAAATCAGGGCAGAAACTCAAAGTGAAGCCTGGACTTAGAGACCACAGAGAAGAACTGCTTATTGGCTTGCTTTGCATGGCTTGCTCATAGGCACTCTAATGGAAGTATTTCTCATTGTGATTCCTCTACCCAAATGCTTCTGGCTTGTCAAGTTAGAAATAAAAGATGAACAAACAAACAAACAAGCAAACAAAAAACATACACCATGCCTTTTCTGTAATCCAAAGATATGAGTTTTGTTAGATCTGTAACCCAAAAGTCACAAAAAGGATTTTTTAAAAATCCTACAACCAATGTTTTTTTTTTTTAATTTAATTTTATTTTATTTTTTTAATTTACATTCCAAATCACTTCCCCTTTCCTGTTTCCTCCCTCCCCGAAAGTCCCATAAGCCCCCTTCCCTCCCTCTTTTCTCCGTTCAACCCCCTCTCATTACTCTGTCCTGGCGTTCCCCTACATCCAGTCTTTCCAGGACCAGGGGTCTCTCCTTCCATCTTTTTAGAAATCTATTGATATGCTGATTGTGTTAAAAATAGAAAGAAACAATAATAATAGAAACCCTTTAAAGATAATCCTGGCCTCTAATTGTGTTCTGTGAGTGAAGACAGGCCTGGGCAAAATGTTCTGGAGACCAGAAGGATGTTTTCATGTCTTGATGTCGTCAGTTTCCCTTTCGTTCATCTCTCAACCTTAAAGATTGATCGACTGTTTTATTCTTGGAACATGTACACACTGTTTGATGTCTTATATTGTATTCTGCTGTATGACTTTAAAGGACATTAAAACTTTAAAAGGGAAAAATAATCAGTGCACTGTGGTGGTTCACAGTTCTAATCCCAATACTAAGGAGGAACATGGCCGTGAGTTTAAGGCCAACTTGGGCTACACAGTGAGTGTACAGAACGAGACACTATTTTAAAATACCAAACTTCAGCATCAGGAGTGACAACACTCAAACACTGTAGTCCAGAATTTATAAAATCCCTTTCCTTTCCTTGTTATGAATATCAATATATTTTTTCAAAATAGGAAGTATTTGGGCATATTAATATTTAATAATGTTTGGATAATATGTTGCTAGAGGCACTACATATGTTTCTGGCTGCCTGACCCTTGTTACTAACATGATCCATTTTAGAATAATGTCCACTTCCAGATTTGCCATATTTGGATTTTGTATAATTATCCTGAGGGATGGGCCAACAAAACCACATCACTGAAGCAATTATCTTTCCTTGCAGGATTTTAAAATGTGTTCCCAGCATCATTGGAAAACAAAAAAGAAATGTTACAATATTCTAAGTTGTATCTTTTCCATTGTCCTAAATGCTTTATAAGTGTCCCTTCGAATTATGGTTTAGCACCTCTTTCAGTGCTTTCACATAATACAACCTGTAATTAAATATGAAGCAATCACCACAGCAATTATACTTTACAGTGTACTCAGTAATAACGGTTGTAAAGGACTAGGTTTAAGTCACAGATTTTCACCCTTATGAGTTACAGGAAATGGGTACAATTGAGTCAGTAGTAAACACCTATTCCTCCATTACGCCTGGATTCCTTCCTGTGCTTCACCATGGTAGCTTTCATGTGAAAAATGCTTACCACTTGGTGAGATTTCACATAGAATATTTTTTTTTCAGAAAATATTCAATTCTCGGCCTGGTTTTATCATTACTTCATCAGTAAATTCACAAGTTATCAGTCATATATCACTAATATATCTTTTCTACATTTAAAGTAGTTTAAATGTAGCAGAATTTCACACCCATTATTGGTCAAATGAAAGAGGAATTTAAATGTCAAGTACATTATTTTAGAGATCACAATAACATTTAAAGTTGGTGAATTACATAAGTTTAAAGTGAAATATTCTTTGTGACAGAATAGAAAGTTATATATTATAATTTTGAAAGAAATAAAGATTACTAAATTACCCAGACCATCAAAATTTAACCTTGATATCTAGTTGGAAGGACTAGTGGAAGGCAAGGGAGATACACATTCACAAGTCAGTGAGAACACAAACAACAGTTATAGTACAGTATATTCAAATATGTCAATATATACCTACACATTTTTGGGTAACTAAATGAAGAATCTACCCAATTAGCAGTGGTTTTTGTTTTTCAGAAAAATAATATATCTGGATTGCTTTTATTGTTAATACTACCTTCCTGTATTTGTCATATTTACAATTGAAAATTAGTGTGATATACTTCATTATTTATAATTTAAGTAAAGCATAAATTATTAGGTGTTTATGTGACTGTGAGAATTTAAATTATAATAAGAAAACTAGACAAACTTCTAAAAGGTGAAATTTTTTTTATTGCTCTTTGTTTCTTTCCTTCATTCTTTCTTTTATTCTTTTGTTTGAGGTTTGTTTGTTTGTGGCATGTTCTGGTTATGCAGCTCAAGTTACTTTGAATATAAAATACCCTGTCTCATCTTCTCCTCAGTGCCAAGACTCCAGTTGCATGTACTATGTTTGACTCCTAAGGGAAAAAAATCACTAGAATTCTTATATAATTTGCCAGATATTATATCCTTGGATAATATTTTTTTTCACATTGTATGTAGCAGAGGATGGCATTGTTGGGTATCAGTAGGAGGATAGGCCCTTGATCCTGTGAAGGCTCAATGCCCCAGTGTAGGGGAATGCCAGGGTGATGAGGTGGGAGTGGTTGGGTGGGAGGAGGAGTACCCTCATACAAGTAGGGGGTGGGGAAATGAGAGAGGGGGCATCCAGAAGAGATATAGGGAAAGAAGATAGCATTTGAAACGTAAATACATAAAATATGCAATATAAAAAGTAATAATATAAAATATGTAAGCAAATTAGAATATAGTACAAAAAATGTAATCTTTATTTATTTATTTATTTATTTATTTATTTATTTTTATTTTCTAAGTTTTTTTTTTATTTACATTCCAAATCATTTCCCCTTTCCCGTTTCCTCCCTCCCCGAAAGTCCCATAAGCCCCCTTCCCTCCCTCTTTTCTCCATTCAACCCACTCTTGTTTCTCTGTCCTGGCTTCCCCTATATCCAGTCTTTCCAGGACCAGGGATCTCTCCTTCCATCTTCTTAGAAATCTATTGATATGCGAATTGTGTCTAGGGTATTCCGAGATTCTGGGTTAATATCCCCTTATCAGTGACTGCATACCATGTGTGTTCTTTTGTGATTGGGTTACCTCACTAAGGATGATATTTTCAAGTTCTGACCATTTGCCTAGGAATTTCGTGAATTCATTGTTTTTAATTGCAGAGTAGTATTCCATTGTGTAGATATACCACATCTTCTGAATCCATTCCTCCGTTGAGGGACATCTGGGTTCTTTCCAGCTTCTGGCTATTATAAATAAGGCTGCTATGAACATAGTGGAGCATGTGTCCTTATTGCATGCAGGTAAAGCCAGTAACAAAAATACATTTATTGCATAGTAATAAAAAAGAGGTTGTGTTATATCATTGCACAATATACAAGTGTGGGTAGTGTGCCTAATACTAGTGGAAAGAAAGTAAAGAAGATTTAAAGTCATTTTGGAAGTACTTGGAGTTGTTATTTCTAATACCCAGATAATGGAAATATAAATATATGGAAATAATTTGATTGGTTTGCATTATTTAAGAATTCAATGATGGGAAAGTTGCAGCAAAACACTTTGTGTAGGCATTTATGTCTCCTTACATGGGGAATCTTTTATATGTTGAGTTGGAGAAGGTAAAGAGTTGGATTTTTTTTGAAAATGCTTCACATCGTTTTAAACATTGTGAACTCAATGTGACCCCACAAGGGCAGGTGTCAGCCACAGAAGATATTAAACATTTTCTTGTTGTTGAAGTCAGTTCAGTATGTCAGGATTTGAAGAGGCAATTGTTGAGGTGCAGTGCACCCCAGGATGTCAGATGCACAATATCTGGAGAAATTTCGAGACTTTACATGCTTCTTTACTTCTCCTCCCAAACCTCACCTCCCTTCTACCAGAAGTTTTGGAGTGTAGTATAAAGTGATGGTGAAACTTTCCTGTCTCTTACCCAAAGGAAGTACTGTGCTGCACTTAAATTAAAAAGGATAGTATTCAGAAGATGTCTTCTAATACTCTTTTTGTCTGGGTTTCTTTACTCATAACATGTGAAGAAAATTATCATGTTTATTAAAAAAATGTCACACAGATTAAATAAGATAATTTATTGTAAAGGACTTGAAAAGATACCGATACATATTTAAAATATTAAATATTTCCATTACATTGGGAAGGCATCAACATTGATCAAACAAGTCTACACTAACAGCACAAGAAGAGGAATTAATGAGTGAAGGAACAGTTACTGAGCAGCAAGAAGATGAGCTTGAATCAATGCAAAGAAACTCCAAGTAGACCCTAGGAAGCAGATTTATCTGGAAGATGACATGACCTAGGCACATAAAATGTGGCTCAGAGTAATTTTGTTGGAAAACAGCAAAGCCTGATTTATATGAGAAAACAAGTAAATATCGAGTGGGTATTTCATGAATGCATCAACAAAATGCTTAGCAAATATCTACCTTCTCTTACCCAGTAAGTTGAAAACAAGTTTCAAAATGTTGGCATCTCATAGAGGTTCCTTGATATTTCAGAGTCCTTTCACTCCAAGTGAATACACAAGAAAAATCAAGTCCATTTTTTTTTTTAGAAACTTGGAATTTTATTTTTCCCACTGTGATTTGAAAGAAACAGACCCTAAAGCTCAGCTAGGTAGGATACGTGAATGTAAGAAATCAGGACTTAAGCACAATGTTAAAACTACCGTAGAACAATATACATACATAGATAGATAGATAGATAGATAGATAGATAGATAGATAGATAGATAGATAGATAGATAGATAGATGAGAGAGAGAGCGAGAGAGAAATAGCAGGTTGAGATACATGGGAAATGTTGGAAGAAAAAAGGTAAGGAACTATGTAATTATATTTTAATAATATTAATATTTTATAAATAAATATTTAAAAGTTATGAACATAACTTATTTAATCTTTAAAAAGCAAAATTAACTTTAAAGTATTTAAATGGAATAATAAATCTTTTTATAGAATGTTTTCAATTCCAGGAATGTAACAAATATCAAATTTGTATATTTATCACTTTTCTCTCTTTTCCCATTTTTTTATGTGCACACGTAACACAGATCTGTACTCATTATTCAATTAGTAATGAACAATGGAACTTCTACATCCAAAATATTGAACTTTTGTGTCACCAAACAAATCTCAACTAATCTGTATTGCACTATACATTTTAATTATATTTTAAACTTATAAATCTTTGAACATTGTTTGTTATTTTAAAGACACCCCAAAATGTTTAAATATATTTTAAAACCCTTCAGTTAAAAGAATAGTTGTTACTAAATTACATGAAAAATTTGAACAGGTGATCCATTTATTACATTTAATAATATTCATACATTTAAAAAATGTTGGACAATCCAAGTTCCTCCTAAATTTAGTTTAAGAACTGTTATGAGAATTGAATCATCATTTCTTCAAGTGATTTCAGTGTCATGTAACCCAGAGGAAGTAATATGTTTCATAAATCAAGTTCATCAGAATATATTTTTCTCTGTCTTCTGCTGCTTTGATCTTACTCTTGATAACATTAAAAGCACGAGACACTGTGAAATAGAAAAACAGTTCATGGTACCTTCTTTAAGTATCTCTCAAGATGATGTTCAGTATTCAAAGGATCTTATATACCTTAATGATTTACAATTGTTTAAGGATTCCAAAATAGTAAAAGAAAAATGACTTTTATATTCAGTAAATTAATGCTACACTAAAATATAGGTATACTTAAACATTTATTAGTATAATTAAATTATAAAATGTCATTTTTATAGGTCTATGTTGCATTATTTGTGAAACTGGGTGCTGATCTGGTAGCTTGATTCTGTGTCTGAAAAGAAACTTAAGAAAAGGGTAAATGGGAGGAATAATTGGTGGAGATCTGTTGTCTCAAAACATTCTGTCTGTGTTATCCCAAAGTTTTCATGTGTACTGTAGAATTCACCTACTACACTGTGATTAAGCAGGAAATAAAGCAACTGGAGTGGATTTGTTCCAGTTAATTTGTTATAAGGTTTTTATTTGTTCTGGTAAGAGACAAAAAGGTCTTAACGAATTAAAGCAAAGCTTCTCTTTGTTCAACCATTGAAAAATCATTAAGCAGGGCTTAAGACATAAAAGAAAGCCCCCGTGTGCCTGTCCACTTCTAAACAGTGAAGAAGACAAATGAAGAACTGACTTCAAATCTGAAGCACTCTCAGATACTCCCTCATGGGAAGAAATAATAGAAATAAAACTTTAAGTTTGTGGTTCCAACAGTCACCTTTGTGTGAGCTGCTGCCCGTGATGTCATCTGCATTTAGCCCTTTCTGTTTGCTTTCCATCCACCCTTGCCACAGCCACACAGCCTTCTGCAAAGAAGGCTTTATCTGTATCCCAAGCTTCTAGAACATAATAAAGGAGCAAGCTCATCTACACAAAGCCCTCTTGAGTTCTTTAAATTGCTTGTTGACAAAGGGAGAAAGACACGAAGAACTCCAAGTAGAACAAAAGCAATTATTTTGTGCTGTGATATTCAAATGTTAATTTACTCATTCCTAGAAATATCATCAGTATATATTCAGGTATACCCTCTACTATTCTGGGGTGTAGTTCAGTATGTCTTGGCCACTAAACATCTTCGAAAGATGATTTACAGTATCTTAGGAAAAAATTAAAATTTAATATTTCACATGGAAGACAGGGAAAGAGAAGAAAACAATTACAATCAAACAGTAAGGAAGTTTAGATTTCTGTCTCCACTCTGATCCTTTTTTTCTACTATCCATTTTTCTATTACTGAAAAGACAAGAACATCTTTACTATGGATACTTTAAAAGTAATGCTGCAAATTAAAAAATATATATAAGCAATTTACGAATTAGTGAGATTGCCAGGTAGTTTGGAGGTACTGCCTTAACTACTAAAAACTGTATGATTAATGCAGCTACTTGTTGTATCATATTTAAAATAAATATAATCAGACAAAATAACTATTTTGAAAAATTTTTTATATTTAATTTTAAAAATTATTACATATGTTTTGAAATGTGGAAATTATGAGCCTAGTCTGTGAGTTGATGATCTCACAATGATTTTTACCTGTTTACTTATAAGTTTAAACTTCATTAAATACACTGTTAATTTTTATATCTATTCTGTAGCGGTGATTGTTTAACATGCTTGTTCATTTTCAGCCATGTGACTTATTTCGCAAGTAGTTTGTTGTACCAATTGCTCATAAAGCCTGGTTGGTTAATTTCCATTGTCATATGTGGAGTTTGTAAAAATGGCTCCAGCTGCACATGTGGCAGAGGATTTCCTTGTTAGGCATCAATGGGAGGAGAGGCCCTTAGTCCTACGAAGGTTCAATAGATGCCCTATTGTAGAGGAATCAAGGGCAGGGAGGCAGGAGTGGGTGGGTGGAGGAACACTCTCATAAAAGCAGGGGGAGGGGGGATGGGATAGGTGGTTTTCCAGGAGAGGGGAAACCAGGTAAAGGGATAACACTTGAAATGTAAATAAATTAAAATAAATTCAAAAAAAAATCTTCCACCGTTTGTATCCTTCAAATGTCTGTCTACTTCAATATTCAGATGGTCACATCTATTGAAACAAATAAAACCAAACCAAACCAAATTAAAACATGTTTATTCTACGGTTCAATTCTCTGTTTTTGCTCTCCCATCTTGTTTTTCGGTGGCACATTGTTCACAAAATGCTCTCAAAGCCAATGTCTGTCTTCTAGGAATTTATGTTTCTGTCTTAGATGTAAGCTTCTTCCCCTCCTCTACTTTTACTTGATATTTCTGTTTGATCTAAAGAGTTTCATTTTCTTGTATGTATACCTCTAGCTTTCTCAACAACATGAAAAAATTCCACATTTTCTTCACTGTGTTCTCTAAGACCCCTTGTCAAATGTCGTTTGACTATATTTTTAAATTTTTAAAAAGAATCTCTTAAAGGGATTCCACAAATCACAGAAGACATCGAGTTCCAAAGTCTAAAAACATTTAAGAATGAGAGACATCTTATACTTTAGCAGTACAACAAATTTTGTCTCTGAATATCTTGTGAGTACTTATAAAGCGAAAGCAAGAATTTGAGGTTGATTCATGAAGTACTTGAAGTAGATGCTTCTACCTGCAGAAGTCTCTGACTGCGTAGACAACAGAATTGTTATTTAACACCTGAGATACTTGTGAAAGTCCATAAATTTTTACCATACATCCTCATTTACCTTAGAGATCAAAGAACCAAATTGGTTTTCAAACGATAAAATGTGCAGAATAATTCTCTAACTGCACCTTCTTCATTTCTTACCTAACTCACTATTTTATCATGTGTATCTTCTCATGTTTAAAATGGCTTTCTTTAAAAAAAAGATTTATTTATTTATTATATATAAGTACACTGTAACTGTCTTCAGACACTCCAGAAAAGGGCGTCAGATCTTGTTACAGATGGTTGTGAGCCACCATGTGGTTGCTGGGATTTGAACTCAGGACCTTGGGAGGAGCAGTTGGTGCTCTTACCCACTGAGCCATCTCACCATGGCTTGCTTTCTTTAGACTTCAGAATCAAAAACTCGTTAAGCACTTTCTTCAATACCTCAGGCAGTGATATTCCCCAAGTTTTGAAAGTAGGCATGTGGTTTGTTTTAAATTTAATTTTAGTTTTATTATTTACTATCCTTTATAGGAAGAATCACTTTTAACACCTCATAACTTTAGGTAATTTCTTGGAGTCACCATGAATCTTGCCATCCAATCTTACACACTCTACCACCCTATGAGATATATATTAAAAAAAAGTTTACTTCACATCCTTCGTGACATGCTTCTAATGTTTGTCTGCTACAATATTCATGTGATCATGTGTCTAAACATAAACTTTTTCAGATGACTTCTAATGAATTTAACCTTTTATGTCATTACTGTATCAATTTGTTGTTTTCAGTTAACTGGGACTTTTCCTCAGTTTATTCTTCTAAGAAAAAGGGCTGTTTCTTGACAATTTTTCAAAGTACCCATCTTAATTTATTGCTTTTATTATGTAACAGAATATTGTTAAGGTAGACATGTTGATATGGTATAATCAAAATTAACTAATACCTATCATGTTAAATAATTATGACTTCTTCCTACCTTTCATTTTTTTTCAATATTCAACCACTTTTTCTCCATTGTTCTCAAATACCATTTTTCTCTCCTTGTAAGCTTTGGGGGTCCACATGTAAGAACTTGTGAAGCCTCTGTTTCTTTCCTTAACTGTTCTCCTATTTTAATGCTCTTCAGGTTTATTGATGTTGTCTCAGTAACATTATTGCTCTTTTTCCCCCGAACAGTATTCCATCGTGTATATAAACCAGGACTTAACATGGTTACCACTGGATGACACTTGGGTTAATTGTATAACTTGGCCACTGTATACAACAATTAAGTACAGGCGTACAATTACTCATTCAGTACTTTTTTCCAAATCCTTAGGGTACATATGCTGAAATGGGATTCTTGGGTCATTGGATTATGCTTACTGTTGTTATTTTCTTACTTTATAAAACAGTTTAACTCTGTGTTACTGAGGTTTGTCTTGGTGCCCTGGCTTAAGTTAGCCTCTAATCCTTTGGGACTTCAGGTTCTGGACACTACATCTAGCTATACTGAGGTTTTAATTTACATAACACTCCTTTCTATGAATGTTTTACACTTATTCATCTGATTCATTAGTCAGTTGTTTCTTTGTTTCTTCTTCCAAGGAATCAGGTTGGATCCTTCATTTAGTCTTAGGATTCAGGTAATTTCTTGCTCTTGAGGTCCATTCATCTGTATATTTTCAATGTTAACATGTGAGATATATCTTCCTATTTGGTAGGTTGTTTCTTCTTCCTTTTGCCTATTTCCTTTGTTTTAAAGGTATTATTTAGGTAAACATAATATACTTTATCCATTTTGCCTAGCTGCTTAAATATTTTAACTTGTCTATAATTATGCCACACTAATTTCAACATCACACACTTTTAATGAATCTAAGTTAAAATTTACCTTTCTAAGTATTTTAAATTAAAATAAGAGCTTCTGGGGATTTACTTATTTTTTAACTCCTACACTTGTGTTGCATTCATGCTGGGTACTTAATTGCAGAATTTCATCCAACCTTAATTCCAATACAGAATGTGTTCTAAAACTTTCCTCTTTCTTCTCATAAGTTCTTCCACTCTTTTAGTCCATATCTCCTTTGATTTTATACATTGTATCCCAACTTCCCCAACTGATTAATCCTGATCAAATTAAGTCCATTGATTTCACAATCAATGAACTTGTGGGGGAGCACCCTCATAGAGGCAGGGGGAGAGAGGAGGGGATAGGGTGCTTATGGAGAGGAAACTGGGAAGGGGGATAATATTTAAAATGTAAATAAATAAAATCATCAATAAAAATACGAAACCAAAACCAAAAATTAAGCCAAAAACATGTAGGACATTTAATCATTTCATTTAGCATGTGATTGTTGTATTCTTTGTTTCTAATAATAATAAAACATGACTAGAATCATACAAAAAAAACCATTTTCACTCACTCTAAAAGGGGTTTAATAAAAGAGCGCACTAAAGTAGGCAGTCAGACATACTGCATTTAGGGCTGCATCCTTTCTGGTCTCCCAAAATCACCACAATGAACTCAACAAATATGCTGCTACTCTGACCAAAGCCTGACTTTCCCTTTCACGTCCACATAACCCAACTCATGTTCCTCCAGACAATATACAACTTGTCTATGCTAAAGGAACTCACTTGTCTCTTGCCCCTATCAAGATACATAATAGAATTTTTGAAAGAATCAGCAATATATGTACTACTTTTCTATATAAGAAAAATGCTCAGTCACAATCTTAATTTTTAGACTAATAGGTTTTGAAGATGAACAAGATTGCATTTTCACTCATAATAAATAAAACTTGGAACATTCAATTTATTTTGAGCATGAAATAGCATTATACACAATTCTACCTCAATTAGTGGATTTTTTTTAAAAAAAGAAATGCAATTACACATTCCATTAACTTTCTCCTGTAAAGTTTTTTTAAATAAAATATGTAAAGATACCCAGACTACTATAATAGGTAAACACAATTCTTTTTTTTTTAGCACAATTCTTTTTGTGTCCTCTGTCTAATTATTTCCTGATACTATATGCTGCAGATTATTTTAATATATAGGCAGTTCTCCTGCATGTTATCCCAAATTATAGCTTTTACAAGATAATTATGCTTGATTCTAAGTTTCACTATGCAGTGAACAGGTACTTAAATCAGTTCCACTAATACTGTCTGAAAATAAAGTAAGGATGGTTTTATTATCGAGCAGCAAAGTTCAAGTCTACAGGTTTCTACATGCTGTTCTCTTTATGCAGAGTGCACCACATGACTTTTATGAGTATTGTATTTTCTGAAAGGTTGCTTCAGGATTATCACACTGTTGGATTGTCTGGTTGCTTATGTTAATTTAGTAAACATGTCTGGAGAACTTTAGTTACGATTTTAAAATATTTTTAAAATATATGCATTTTTAGAGACTTTCGAAGTAATAATTCCTGCATGTCCTTTTGGTGATCTTTTAGCTTTGCTGCCATGCTCCTAGTACCAGTTCTCAATCTGTGGGTCATGACCTCTTTCAGGGGGGTCTTTTATGACCATCAGAAAACACAGATATTTACATTATTATTCGTAACAGTAGCAAAATTACACTTATGAAGTAGCAATGAAATAATCTTATGGTGGGGGAATCACCACAACATGAGGAATGGTATTAAAAAGACATAGGATTATGAAGATTAAGAACCACTCTATTAGTGTTCTCCAAAAGAAATATTCTGTTAGCTTTTAAGAGTCATGTTTAATGAGATATTCTTTAGAGAATCCGAGGAGTTGGTTTTGACACATTTCTTAAAGTAAACAGACTCAAAAACAAATACTTTTTTCAACATCCTTTTTGATTGTGAGAAAGGAATGTTCAGAGAGGCCAAGCTCCTGACATTAGAGATCCATGGTGGCCCCCATCCTGCTACCACTAGTTACAAACTGTTACCTGCTAGTCAGATTGTAAGCCGTTAGAAAACTGCATCAGAGAAATCCATCATCGTTTGAAAATTACTTAAATTACAAGAGTGGTTTTTTAGAGTAAACATAATAGTAATGGTACATCTCTCAAAAAGGCATTACATGAAATAATGCATTTAATCAGTTCATCACTGTGCCAGGCAGAAACTGAGCAATTTGCAATTGTGTTGTCAAACCCTCTTGCCCTATTTTCTTTTTAATTTTGGCCCTCCTACTTTTCTGTTTGGTTTGTTTTCATTTTGTTTTCCATCTAATCCAGTGAGACTCAGCCAGGGACAACATTACCCCCTGGGAACTTTTTACAATGTCTGAACAAAATTTGGGTTGTCAGAAATATGAGAGAAAAGTTACTGGCAACTAATGAGTGTGAGGCACCCTAGGATGCCCTGGAGAGCTCCTAACACTGTTTATGTGAACATACCCACCGGGATATAGAGCTCAAAATGATAGGTTACATTGTAACTTTATCCTAACCTCTGACCTTTTCCCTTTCATTCATCTGGTCATGGTCATCTACTGCCAGGTGCTTTTGCTTTCTATTTATTGTTATTACATTTTGGTCTTTTTCCACTCATAATGTTAAATAAGCATTGAGCCTTATGTTTTATTTCATCTTATGTGTTCAAAAATTTTCCATGGGGAAAACTGACCCTCATCATTTTCCTTCCGATGCGGAGAAATGCGATCTCTCCTTCACAGGTCCTGAACATCTATGAACTTCCCGGTTCATTGTGCCAGATGGCAAGAGTTATCATCCCAAGACACCAGGCAGTTTTAAGAGCTAGTCAAGCAAGTAACTACTTAGGTCAAAGTGATCAGAGCGTGCCAACAGTACAAGTGCTTGCTTGCTACCCAGGAGAGGAAGGCTGGCCAGTGTTTATGTGTACTATAGCAGATTATGGGGACTGGAGCTGGGATTCCTCAGTAGTGCTGCAAAGTGTTGGTTGGTTGCAAACCTTTTTTTCAGGATTCCTAATGACACCCAATGTGACATGTAGACAGGAGGTGTTGGCATTACTTTGTTAATACCTGTCCTGCTTGCTTAACTCTGAGCAAGCCTGGATCTTTTGTCTACACTTCTGTCTGGTATGCCAGGTGTCCCTGTAGCTAGCTGTTTTATTCGCCATTAGGATTTTACCATTATAAAACTGGATAATTAATGAAACTGAAAGTATCTTCTAGCACTCACCGTGTAAGTACTTGTCTCCTTTTGCTTATTTCTGTTTACATTACACCAGAGTAGCCTTTATCATGAGAAATTCATTTCATCATGATCATATGACTGCCATTGGACGGGGATAGCATGAGGACAAGATGTAATTACGTGTCTCCTAGTTTCAATGCAGATCCATGAAGATTCACCACTGGAGGATTTAGATTTAATAAGGCTTACAGATTAGGATTTTAGTTGTTGTGCCCAGTGATTGAGTTACCATTGTTTCTGAACAAAGTCTGTGTGCCATTTTCCTTCAGTCAGTAGTTCGACTGGGTTTAAGAGAGAAAGGTACCAGTGGCAAAGCGTGGGTTTGCCAGATTCGAACCACAAAGGCCATGGGGTATTTGAAGCATGGTGCTGGAGTGGTAGCGAACTGCCAGTGGGAATTTAGCGAGCTGGGTGGAGAGATTTTGGAGTCTCCACGAGATAAAAACAGGTCATTCATAGCCCAACAGCGCATGACAGACCAGGCTGCAGAGACTGAGAGTAGCAGGACAACGTGGGAACTTGGAGTTCTTTTAATTTTTCCTGCAACTGCTATCATCAGTGACCATGACAAATGGAAGCGTGCCATTTAGTACAGATCCCTTTGGCACATACCTTATGGGTGACCTTCTCACCGTGTTAGACAAAGTTACTTCATCCCATCAGATTCCCTTCTGTGTACAAAAAACATTTCCAAATTATAAAACTGCCGCTACTTCTGTCTTAGAACGATACTTTAAATATATATGGGGTTGAAATTTTTACTTGGGAACACTGTCAATTTCTTAGTGTTTTTAAACTAACTTTGCACTGGGCTACTAAAAGTTAGAATGTCCCTCAAATATAATGAGTTCTCTGTTTTAATAACGAACGGAAGGAAATGTAACTTGTTCTTTTAGTTACAATTTTTCTTAGCCCTGAATATACTTTTGAGGTTGTGGAATCTTTTTTAAATCCATGCTAAATTTCTACCATCAGACCCTATAACATTAGTATTGCCAGGGTCACTTATTTATTATCAAATCCCAGAGAGTAGTCTATAACCCTGTCCTTGAGGACTTGTCCTGACACTCAAATCAGGAAAAAGGCAAAGACGCATTTATGCAGGTGCACACACACACACACACACACACACACACAGAGAGAGAGAGAGAGAGAGAGAGAGAGAGAGAGAGAGAGAGAGAGAGAGAGAGAGAGAAAGAGAGAGAGAGACAGACAGAGACAGAGACACAGAGAGAATTACTTGTAACTACAGTTTTGTTTGTGAGTATCCTACTGACATACCTGGGGTTTTGCTTGTTTCTTTTTGATTCTCTCCAATATTTAACTCCTTTAAGTTATACAGTGTTCAACTCCTTAATCTCCTGTATTTATTTGATCAAAAATGTTACAGATCACTTGAATATTTAAATTAATAAACAGTGTTATATCACAAATTGGAAGAAACAAATGTTTCCACATTTACCCGTAGCAAAATTGCTTGTTTCTTGTTTGAAATTTAAATATTTCAAGGCAGTTTGTTACAAATCATTTTTTACAATGAGTGTTTTAGAGTAGTAGTTCTCAACTTTCCCAATGCTGAGACCCTGTAATGTACTTCTTTAGGTTGAAATAATCCCCAACCGTAAAATTATTATTTCTTTTTTTCTTTTCTTTTTTAAAGTTAATTTATTTATTAAAAAGCATGTATTGCTATTTCATAATTGTAATTTTGTTACAGTTATATTTTGTAACTACCTGCTATGTAACCCCCAATATAGTACATGGAATAGAATGATTTAAACATGGAATAAAATAAAACAAATCAGGAGAATTGAGTTCATAAAAGCTACCTGTCGGGTTTGGAATTTCACTGCCATATTCAATCCCATTGGAGAGCCCTATACTATGTGAGACTATTTCTGAATATTGTAAGTTCTGCTGAATTTATAATCTTTAAGAACTTGGGATGCAGAGATATACTTTGTTAAGTTATGCATTAAAGTATGGGCATTGGTTAAACTTATAGCTCCACATAAAAGACAATTGGATGCCTAATAACTTGAATATACTATCATGGCTTACTGAAAAAAATCGTTTCTATACTTTCCTATCTTGCACCTGGCTTCTAACTTTGAATACTCTGCTGTGTTTATTTGGCTGGGATTTTGAGCCATTTATGTGTCAGTATGTGTTCGGCCATGTCTAGTACCTTGAGGGGTAAATGGCCCTCTAATCAGCTGGATTCTTCCACGGTGCTAATGACTTCCTGGGAATAAGCTAGCACAAGGGATACTATATTCGTTCTTTCTGATCACTAGAGCACCATTTAGCAAATTGCTGCTGCAATGGGCTAGATGATGCCCCAGTATTCCAAAAAAGTTAATTGCAGATTCTTAGATGCCTACCTGATTACCATGAACTGTCTGAGAACAGGGAGGCAAGCAATTCAGTTGGCTCACAGAACTGACTTGATGATGTATTAACTGTTCTAAACTTCTGAGAACTTGTATATAAGCATAGCCATTTCCTTCACTTTCACTTGCCTGTTAATTCTTGGAAAAACCCACAGCAGTAGAGAAGTGAAATGAAGACAGTCCCTCTCCTTGCCTCCTTTATAGACCTCTGCATTTTCAGCTGTTGACAAATATTTTCTTTGCCTTACTTCACAACTGAAATAATCTATGTAAATTTTGGAATATTGTCATTGATATCAGTTTTGATGTTAACATAAAAGCATGATGTAGTGCTTTTATTTTCCTGAGTGTCCTAGGGAATTTTAAAGAACTTCAGTAAATATAATCCTCAAGTTTGTGATCTATGTAGGATACAGAGAATCGATTCATTGTATGACCCCTCTAAAGGTATTTATATCTGTAGAATATCAAGAAGAGAAATGTGGCTTCCGAATCCTTCAATAAAATGGGAATTGAAGTAGAGTCAAAGCCAGATCTTCATTTCAGTGTATTGCATAACACTTACCACAGAAATTTCTTTTTGCAGTAGTAGCAATTAGCAGAGAAACCCTCAACTGGTTGATGTGTTAAGAGTTTTCAATCCATAAGTGGGGCATATGCATTATACCCTTTCCTACATGGTTCAAGCATTTTCATGGAAGAGGAAGATAACTTCAAGGAAACTATGTTTTCTGGAAACAACAATTTAACCACACATATGAAAGTACAACAGTCGTGACTCCATCCACAAGATTTGTGCTAGTTTAAACCAGATGAAATTCCATCATGGACAGGACAGGTGTGTATGAAATTCTACCAGCAGCTGAGGAACAAATGACAGTTTATTGTTTTTGGGAGAGAGTCAGTTTTCTTCAATAATTTGTCTGGCCCTGGTTAAGTTTATCACACTCCAGAGAATGCCCACCCAAAGTAAGCCAGTCCAAAGAAAGGCCACCACCCAAGATGACCATGACAAATTTACTTGATGGCTTTTTAAAAAGAAGAAGGAAATTGGGAATCTTGACATGAGGGTTGTGATGTTATTTCTGGGAGCCATTGGTATCTGAATATGATATTTTCAATGAATTAGTAAAATATTATTTTAAGAAATAAGAGTTTATAGGGGTGAAGTTCAAAGGATATCAGAACACATAGGCTGCCTGCTAATTTTCTTAAATGATACCTTGACCAGTTTGCAATATCAACGTTTTGTTTCACTAAGAATGAAGAATTTTGTTCATCAGACAACATTCTAATTGTTAAATCAAAGTAAAAATGGATTTTTGCTGTTAGGGATCTTGACTAAAGAAATAAAACCAAATCAAAATAAAACCCAAAGATTTTGAGAACAGTCAGCTTAGGCCTAGAGCATTTAGCTGTCTAACATACAATAGCTCACAGGCACAGGATACCCTTCCAAAACCTTGATGAAAATGTTACCTTGCATTCCATTCAGGGGGAAATTTCTGGCTTATGAGAAGTCATAGTGAAATTATTAAACAAAAATTCATACAAAAACTTTAAATAAATGATTATAGGACTTGTCATGGAGGGACCCTGGAATTTCCATGTAACATTTGCTATAATAGTGAATATTTTAATGTTGAGCTAGATATATAAATTTATAAGATGGGTTGTTTCCCTACCAATCAAAGAATATGAAATTCTAAAATTGTCAATATCAAAATGGCATAAAAATAATCTTATCCTCCATATAGCCTCATGTTCAGAAATAATATTTAACATATTCTATGAGTATACATAGATTTATCTCTCTACATTATATATATATTTTATGTGCACACATTTTGGAACATACAATTATAAATGCATGAGATTTGGGAAATAAATGCACAGTACTAGCACATACATCTCACATAAATCAGCATAGATAAACATAGAAATAAACTGCTTATGACATTTCAGAATTCATTTTTTTCTATTTTGCATGCATATTTCTTTAAAAATACAAGCTTCCTATTTTCTGACTGTAAAATATATATTGGGTAGCACTTTGAAAATAGGAAGAGCTGCCATCACATTTTCTTGCAACTGTCAAGAGTCTATGTTTCCTTCCCTAAGATCAATGTTTATAAATCTCTTGCTTTTTAAGCACGCACTTAACAGACATCATATCTTGAAACATCACAATATCCCTGCGATAGTAAAAAGAGAAAATGACATTCTCCTCCTTGATAAAAATCTAAGGCCCTTGGTTGAATTACTAAAACATAGCAATACCTGATGAAAATCGCAATGATCATAGAACAACAATTATAACCTTGGGTATAGTGTTTTCACTCCTGTGGCTGCAACTCTTCTTTCAGCACAGTTCATGTCCCTTGCATTTCCTAAAAATATTTGGACAAGGAACACACATTTATGTGTGTGTGTGTGTGTGTGTGTGTGTGTGTGTGTGTACATTTTCCCCTCTAGTGATATACTTCCGATGAATATACCTTTTGTTTACAGGTTCAGCTTCTTTAGATTTAAGCTCCATACAGACCAAACACACAGAATAACATACATTCACCATATTTCTTCTTGAGTTTTAGTTTTCAAAAGCCCTTTTCTACTTTAACCAATGGTGACAACACAAGACTATTTTCCTTTTTTTTGGACACACTCAATATATACCTGAAATCTTATACATTTTTTTAAAAATGGGAACATTATGACATTTTCATGTGATTTGTTTTCTGGATAAAAGGACTCTTTTATTATATAAAAAAAAGGTTACTGGTGGTGTTGGCGATATTAATATATAATGTCATGTGTGGTTGTTTGGACATTAAAGTGAAGGCTGCCTACAAATGCCCCAAGTGTTTATCATTGGCTGTGAATTAGTCTGCTGCTCTAATGTGACATGTTCAGTAAAATGACATGGATCATTGCCTGGTTCAAGGTCTCCACTATAGCAATATGAAGCAAATAAATAATAATTCTTCCTAGTGTAAAATGTTTCCAGAACCTTTTCTGTATCCAATAATGTGAAGTTCTGACAGAAAATGTTACACACCATCATGATATTTAACACATGCGATAGCTTATTGCTACTAACTCTACACTGAAATGAATACCAATTTCTTGCTAAATTCAATAAAAATATGACTTCTTAAGAAGAAATATAAATCCTTATTACTCTATTGAGATGAAACTTATTTATTTTTCTTTTCTGGGATTTAATGTACCTTCAAAGTGTGTGTAGGCTAAAGTTTATATTCTAACAAAGAAACATATTGCTAAACATTATATTTATTTAGAGCATTATGTTTGAATTTTTACCCTGAATATTTTGCACAGAAAAAGACATGAGGATTAGATATGGTTTGTGAGCATCCTCCTGCAGAGAAGGACAGCTCTGTTTTTTCTTTTTGTGTAGAAGTTACTGAAAGTTGCACCTAAAGGAATACTTTTGTGAGTTTTAGGAAAATTGTGGAGCTAATATGATTAATCTTGACTTCACCTGTTTCCTTTGTAGCTGGTAGCCCATATTGTCTCATTTTTTTTTTAATTTACATTCCAAATCACTTCCCCTTTCCCGTTTCCTCCCTCCCCGAAAGTCCCATAAGCCCCCTTCCCTCCCTCTTTTCTCCGTTCAACCCCCTCTCATTACTCTGTCCTGGCGTTCCCCTACATCCAGTCTTTCCAGGACCAGGGGTCTCTCCTTCCATCTTTTTAGAAATCTATTGATATGCTGATTGTGTCTAGGGTATTCTGAGATTCTGGGTCAATATCCCCTTATCAGTGACTTCATACCATGTGTGATCTTTTGTGATTGGGTTACCTCACTAAGGATGATATTTTCAAGTTCTGACCATTTGCCTAGGAATTTCGTGAATTCATTGTTTTTAATTGCAGAGTAGTATTCCATTGTGTAAATATACCACATCTTCTGAATCCATTCCTCCGTTGAGGGACATCTGGGTTCTTTCCAGCTTCTGGCTATTATAAATAAGGCTGCTATGAATATAGTGGAGCATGTGTCCTTATTGCATGCAGGTAAAGTCTCTGGGTATATGCCCAGGAGTGGTATAGCTGGATCGTCCGGAAGTGTCATGCCCAGTTTTCTGAGGAACCGCCAGACTGCTTTCCAGAGTGGTTGTACCAGCCTGCAATTCCACCAGCAGTGGAGGAGTGTTCCTCTTTCTCCACATCCTCGCCAACAACTGCTGTCTCCTGTGTTTTTGATCTTAGCCATCCTGACTGGTGTGAGATGGAATCTCAGGGTTGTTTTGATTTGCATTTCCCTAATGACTAAGGATGATGAACATCTCTTTAGGTGCTTCTCAGCCATTAGATATTCTTCAGGTGAGAACTCTTTGTGTAGCTCTGTACCCCATTTTTTAATAGGGTTACTTGCCTCTCTGGAGTTTAACTTCTTGAGTTCTTTGTATATCTTGGATATTAGCCCTCTGTCGGATGTAAGGTTGGTAAAGATCATTTCCCAGTTAGTTGGTTGCCGCTTTGTCTTTTTGACGGTGTCTTTTGCCTTGCAAAAACTTTGTAATTTAATGAGGTCCCATTTGTCTATTCTTGATCTTAGAGTATAAGCTATTGGAGTTCTGTTCAGGAAATTCTCCCCTGTGCCCATATGTTCAAGGTTCTTCCCTAGTTTCCCTTCTATTAGTTTCAGTGTGTCTGGTTTTATGTGCAGATCTTTGATCCACTTAGAATTGAACTTAGTGCAAGGAGATAAGGATGGGTCAATTTGCATTCTTCTGCATGTTGACCTCCAGCTGAGCCAGCACCATTTGTTGAAAAGGCTATCTTTTTTCCACTGGATGGTTTTAGCTCCTTTGTCAAAGATCAAGTGACCATAGGAGTGTGGATTCATTTCTGGGACTTCAATTCTGTTCCATTGATCTACATGTCTGTTACTGTACCAATACCATGCAGTTTTTAACACTATTGCTCTGTAGTACAGCTTGAGGTCCGGGATACTGATTCCCCCAGAGGTTCTTTTACTCTTGAGAATAGTTTTAGCTATTCTGGGTTTTCTGTTATTCCAGATGAATTTTTGAATTGCTCTTTCTAACTCTATGAAGAATTGAGTTGGGATTTTGATGGGGATTGCATTGAATCTGTGTATTACTTTTGGTAAGATGCTCATTTTTACTATATTAATCCTGCCAATCCATGAGCATGGCAAATTTTTCCATCTTCTGAGGTCTTCTTCAATTTCTTTCTTCAGAGACTTGAAGTTCTTGTCATACAGATCTTTCACTTGTTTGGTTAGCGTCACGCCAAGATACTTAATATGGTTTGTGGCTATCGTAAAGGGTATTATTTCTCTTACTTCTTTCTCAGCCTGCTTATCCTTTGAGTATAGGAAGGCTTCTGACTTGCTTGAGTTGATTTTATATCCGGCCACTTTGCTGAAGTCGTTTATCAGCTGTAGGAGTTCTCTGGTGGAGTTCTTTGGGTCGCTTATGTATACTATCATATCGTCTGCAAATAGTGATAGTTTGACTTCTTCCTTTCCAATTTGTATCCCTTTGACCTCTTTTTCTTGTCTAATTGCTCTCGCTAGAACTTCAAGTACTATATTGAAAAGATATGGAGAGAGAGGGCAGCCTTGTCTAGTCCCTGATTTTAGTGGGATTGCTTCAAGTTTCTCTCCGTTTAGATTGATGCTGGCTACTGGTTTGCTGTAAATTGCTTTTACTATGTTTAGATATGGGCCTTGAATTCCTGATCTTTCCAAGACCTTTAGCATGAAAGGATGCTGAATTTTGTCAAATGCTTTCTCAGCATCTAATGAGATGACCATGTGGTTTTTTTCTTTGAGATTATTTATGTAGTGGATTACATTGATGGATTTCCTTATATTGAACCATCCCTGCATCCCTGGGATGAAGCCTACTTGATCGTGGTGAATGATCGTTTTGATGTGTTCTTGGATTCGGTTGGCAAGAATTTTATTGAGTATTTTTGCATCGATATTCATAAGAGAGATTGGCCTGAGATTCTCTTTCTTTGTCGGATCTTTGTGTGCTTTTGGTATTAGTGTAATTGTGGCTTCATAGAACGAGTTGGGTAGTGTTCCTTCTGTTTCTATTTTGTGGAACAGTTTGAAGAGTATCGGTGTTAGGTCTTCTTTGAAGGTCTGATAGAATTCTGCACTAAAACCATCTGGACCTGTGCTTTTTTTGGTTGGAAGACTTCCAATGACAACTTCTATTTCTTCAGGGGTTATAGGACGGTTTAGATGGTCTATTTGATCCTGATTTAATTTTGGTACTTGGTATCTGTCAAGGAAATTGTCCATTTCCTCAAGATTTTCTAGTTGTGTTGAATACAGGTTTTTGTAGTAGGATCTGATGATTTTTTGAATTTCCTCAGTTTCTGTTGTTATCTCTCCCTTTTCGTTTCTGATTTTATTAATTTGGATACTATCTCTGTGCCCTC
This sequence comes from Tokudaia tokunoshimensis, assembly GCA_036184795.1. Lineage (NCBI taxonomy): Eukaryota > Metazoa > Chordata > Mammalia > Rodentia > Muridae > Tokudaia > Tokudaia tokunoshimensis. The sequence goes on along the minus strand of BTHU01000011.1, from coordinate 41,141,173 downwards.
TGGTTAGTCTGGCTAAGGGCTTATCTATCTTGTTGATTTTCTCAAAGAACCAACTCCTCGTTTTGTTGATTCTTTGTATGGTTTTCTTTGTTTCTACTTGATTGATTTCAGCCCTGAGTTTGATGATTTCCTGCCTTCTACTCCTCTTTGGTGTATTTGCTTCTTTTTGTTCCAGGGCTTTCAGGTGTGCCATTAAGCTGTTAGTGTATGCTGTCTCCCGTTTCTTTTTGGCGGCACTCAGGGCTATGAATTTTCCTCTTAGCACTGCTTTCATTGTGTCCCATAAGTTAGGGAATGTTGTGCCTTCATTTTCATTAACTTTCAAAAAGTCTTTGATTTCTTTCTTTATTTCCACCTTGACCAAGTTATCATTGAGTAGAGCATTGTTCAGCCTCCATGTGTACGTGGGTTTTCTTTTGTTTTTGTTGCCATTGAAGACCACCCTTATTCCATAGTGATCTGATAGGAGGCATGGGATTATTTCTATCTTCTTGTATCTGTTGAGGTCTGATTTGTGACCAATTATATGGTCAATTTTGGAGAAGGTACCATGAGGAGCTGAGAAGAAGGTGTATTCTTTAGCTCTAGGATGAAATGTTCTATATATATCAGTTAGTTCCATTTGGTCCAAGGCTTCAATTAGATTCACTGTGTCCCTGTTTAGTTTCTGCTTTCCTGAACGATCCATTTCAGAGAGCGGGGTGTTGAAGTCACCCACTATTATTGTGTGCGGTGCGATGTGTGCTTTGAGTTTTAGTAAAGTTTCTTTTACGAATGAGGGTGCCCTTGCATTTGGAGCATAGATATTCAGGATTGAGAGTTCTTGATGGTGGATTTTTCCCTTGATCAGTATGTAGTGTCCTTCTGTGTCTTTTTTGATGACTTTGGGTTGAAAATCAATTTTATCCGATATTAGGATGGCTACTCCACCTCGTTTCTTGGGGCCATTTGCTTGTAAAATTGTTTTCCAGCCTTTTACTCTGAGGTAGTGTTTGTCTTTGACACTGAGGTGCGTTTCCTGCATGCAGCAAAATGCTGGGTCCTGTTTACGTATCCAGTCTGCTAGTCTATGTCTTTTAATTGGGGAATTGAGACCATTGATATTAAGAGAGATTAAGGCATAGTGATTATTGCCATCTGCCATTCTTGACGCTATCTTTATGTTTGAGTGGTTATCTACTTTTGGGTTTGATTCAAGGTTATTATCTCATTTTTTCCAGGGTGTTGTTTCTCTCCCTGTATTGGAGGTTTCCACCTATTATCCGTTGCAGGGCTGGATTTGTGGAAAGATATTGTGAAAATTTGGTTTTATCATGGAATATCTTGGTCTCTCCATCTATGGTGATTGAGAGTTTTGCTGGGTATAGTAGTCTAGGCTGGCATTTGTGCTGTCTTAGTGTCTGCATGAGATCTGCCCAGGATCTTCTGGCTTTCATAGTCTCTGGTGAGAAGTCTGATGTGATTCGGATAGGTCTTCCTTTGTATGTTACTTGGCCCTTTTCTCTTACTGCATTTAGTATTCTTTCTTTGTTTAGAACATTCGGTGTTTTGATTATTATGTGACGGGAGGTATTTCTGTTCTGGTCCAGTCTGTTTGGAGTTCTGTAGGCTTCTTGTATGTTCATCGGCATCTCTCTCTTTAAGTTAGGGAAGTTTTCCTCCATAATTTTGTTGAAGATGTTTACTGGCCCTTTAAGTTGCAAATCTTCACTCTCATCTATACCTATAATCCTTAGGTTTGGTCTTCTCATTGTGTCCTGGATTTCCTGGATGTTTTGGGTTACGCGTTTTTTGCATTTTGCATTTTCTTTGACTGTTGAGTCGATGCTTTCTATGGAATCTTCAGCACCTGAGATTCTTTCTTCCATCTCTTGTATTCTATTGTTGATGTTTGCATCTATGACTCCTGATTTCTTCCCAAGGTTTTCTATCTCCAAAGTTGTCTCCCTTTGTGATTTCTTAGTTGTTTCTACTTCCTTTTTTAGTTCCTGGATGGATTTGCTGAGATCCTTCACTTGTTTGTTTGTATTTTCCTGTATTTCTTTAAGGTATTTTTGCATTACCTCTTTCAGGATTTCTTCCTGATGACCCACGTTCTCCTGCATTTCTCTGAGCGATTTTTGTGTTTCCTCCTCATGGGATTCCATCTGTTGATCCATCGTCTCCTGCATTTCTTTAAGCAGTTCTCGTGTTTCCTTTGTAAGGGCATCTAACCGTTGATTCATTTCTTTAAGCAATTTTTGTGTTGCCTCCTTATGGGCATCCGTCTGTTGACCCATATTCTTCTGCATTTCTTTATGCAAATTTTGTGATTCCTTTGTGAGTGCATCTACCCGTTGATTCATCTCGTTAAGCGATTTTTGTGTTGTCTCCTTGTGCGCCTCCATCTTTTGATCCATGTTCTCCCGCATTTCTCTAAGCGATTTTTGTGTTTCCTTTGTAAGGGCTTCTAACCGTTGATTCATGGTCTCCTGTAACTCTTTATGAGATTTATTTGTGTCCTTCTTGTGATCCTCTAATAGCATCATGAGAAGTGATTTTAAATCCAGATCTTGTCTTTCGGGTGTGGTGGGGTATCCAGGACTTGCTGCTGTTGGAGAGTTGGGTTCGGATGGTCCCACATTACTTTGATTACTGTTAGTAACATTCCTACGTTTGCCTTTTGCCATCTGGATACCTCTGGTGTTAGTTGGTCCTGCTGCCACTGGCTGTTGGTTGGACCTCCTGTGAGCCTGCAAAGCTATTTCTGCCCCCCCTGGATTACCAGGATTCCCCTGGCACCGATTTCTGGGGCCTGCCTGCTCCTGAGTGACTTTGGAGCCCTAATGTGCTTTGCCCCAAGTGATCTTATATTGGGGAGGCCTTGCACATCTAAAGGCTCAGCCTAGTGGATTCCTGGAGCAGAGGTCGCCAAAGGGAGGCTGGCAGGCTCCTGCCCTGTGCAGGGGTGTGTGATCTCTCCTGGGGGGGGGAGGGGGCGTCCCTCTGCCAGGCAGAAGTCCCACAGCAGAGCTGGCGCGCTGGACACTGCAGATCAGCCCAGCACCTGGGAGCAGGTTACACACAAGTTGCCTGAACCCGAAGCGATATTATGCCTGTCTGTCTCTGAGCCTGGCAGTCCCAACTACCTGGTCACTGGAGCAAAGATGGCGGAGGGCACTCTCCATGGCGCCGCTCACCCTGTGGTCACGATGGCCCGCCGATCTGGCACCCAGACGACCACAGCGCCAACCCGCCCTCGGGCACAGAAGGAAGCCCCAACAGGCCGTGTCCCAAGTGATGTTATATTGGGGGGAGAGCCTGGGTACCGGTCTCTCCAGTGCAGTCCGCGGGAACAGAGGTCGCGGAAGGGAAGCTGGCGGGCTCCCTCCCTGCGCGGGGTCCCTCCAGCAGGCAGAAGGTCCCACCGCGGAACTGGCGCGCTGGTTACTGCAGATCAGCCCAGCACCTGGGAGCAGGTTACACACAAGCTGCCTGAAACCGAAGCGATATTATGCCTGTCTGTCTCTGAGCCTGGCAGTCCCAACTACCTGGTCACTGGAGCAAAGATGGCGGAGGGCACTCTCCATGGCGCCGCTCACCCTGTGGTCACGATGGCCCGCCGATCTGGCACCCAGACGACCACAGCGCCAACCCGCCCTCGGGCACAGACGGAAGCCCCAACAGGCCGTGTCCCAAGTGATGTTATATTGGGGGGAGAGCCTGGGTACCGGTCTCTCCAGCGCAGTCCGCGGGAACAGAGGTCGCGGAAGGGAAGCTGGCAGGCTCCCTCCCTGCGCGGGGTCCCTCCACCAGGCAGAAGGATTGTCTCATTTTTGATGAAGGAAACTTCATACTATGAACATCAGGTTTGGGGTTAATAGTATATAAATGACATGATACTTGTGGAGATTACAGAACCTGACCCAGCAGAAAAGCCTAAATGCTTGCTAAATTCTTCCTATCGTGGGTAACCTTTATCATTATTCTTTTGTAAACCTGTCTGTAAATTCATCTCTGATTGTTTATTGTTCTCAGGAAATAATATGTTTTGCATAGAGGCTTTATAGACATCCAAATCTCAAAGAACACAATCTGATGTTTGCATCTCCCTCTCTTTCTCTCACTCAGCTTCTATTGAGGAAATAACAAAGCTATCTGAGTCATTATGATCTCATGAGAACTGTATGAGATGCTTTCATTGAAATTTCACTGAAATCTTAATGCACCCATTATGGTTCATCCACTGAAATCATAATCATATGTTCTGAGGCCATGATGGTGTATCGTGTCAATGCATACTAAGGGAGTCCTCGTGCACAGACCATTGACATGATGGACTATAATGGCTCTTTCAGAAATGCTATGGTCCGCTGTGCCAATGCATACTGAGGGAGCCTTTAACGCACTGATCCAAGCCTACAGATTATGTCTCTATTATGTGCAAGGAGTTACTCACATGACTCTTTTGATGAAGAGCTATTTTCTTGATTCTTGTTGATTTTTTAATGTCTCTCAATGACACAGTGATCAGTGCACATCACATCACAATGCTATAGAATAACATGTTTATTTAAAAGAATTGAGCAGCCATCAATCTTCCATGACACAGGACACCTGACGTTGTCAATATCACATATGTGAACACTTTATACAGTTCACTGATACAGACTTTAGAATAGTCTTTAGCTCTAGCCACCCTGGAATCATCGTTTGCCAGCAGTGAAAGCTGCTGAAAGCCCTTCCTTTTCATAGCTATGCAGCACATCTCTGCTTGTGATTTATTATTGAAAATTCAGAACCAGAAAAAATGAAGCATTTTACTAAAGTCCTTGCTGAGTTAGGACAGCCTAAGATATGTAGATAGAAAATAGTAAAAGTACTAACTCAAAAGAAAAAAAATATTCATTGTACATTATCTACCCACAACATTTTAAATCTTTTATTTTCTATACTCTGGATGAACTAGATGTTAGGATATAGAGATAGTCATTCATTTGAAATTTAAACAATTTATTTTCCTGCATAAATAAAAGCTATAGTGCCCTTTTAGTGTTTTCTAAGGAATTAAAATGAATTTAAGGAATCTATTTTATAATAACAATTCCAAAATTCAGTGTCTAATAAACATTTGAATATTGAAAAATACTTTGCAAAGTTTTAAGCTGTGTCTTCTCTTCTATCTAAAGAAACCATTTCTAGTTTTTCCTTAAGTTCCACAGATCCTCTCTTTTGATGTAAACATTTCTTTTCTCCTCCTTCCCAGAAATAGAAGGATCTTTAACTTGGTTTACTCTCAGCAAAATATTAGATTATTCTTCTTCATGAGTTCAGTGATAACTAAAACAACATATGCATGATTTACTTTTTCATTAAGGATTTAAAAATAGTACAAAGACAACAGAGTAAACATCACAGGAAAATAAAATATTGAAACATAATTCTTGATACCCAAAGAAAAGAAAGGTGTTATATTTAGATCAAGAAAACTCATTATGTCTCATGGCACAGAATTTGTTTTATTTTTGTTTGAAAGACTGATTAATCAGTGTCATAATGATTGATAAAGTCAAAAGTTTTCTAATAATGAAAGTAATGTTGTCAAATACACTCGAGCCAAACAGTCTCTATTTTCTCTAGCTGATTCAACTCCCTGTTCTGTTTTGATCCACTGAGAATTAAGATCTTATCAGTCTGTTCCCTCAGTTGTGGATTGGGGTTCATGAGTTAAGTTCAAATGGCAGAGGGAAAGAGAAAGAATTATATTGTGTCTTCCTCTGCCCCCATGGGCTTCAGCTGTGTTCTGTGGAAGTGACTAACTAAATCCTTGTATGACAGAATGGAAAGAAGCATCAGTTCTCTGGTTCCAAGAACTAAATAAAACCTGTAGGTGATACAGTGGCTTCCAGTTATTCTTAGTTATTCCATCTAGGCACATGATCTGAATTCTTATATAATGGGATGAATACCTGTGTAGGGCTCTATCATTAAAATGTTTACATTGAAATGTTTTTTGGGTAGAGACAACTCTTCTATTGAAACGGTGATTCATACACTAAATAGTACCAGAGCTAGTGTCAAGAAACAGACTGATAAGGTGAGACTGTGCTCTCATACATATATTAGACACAAATGTTTAGTGGGGAGTATACAATTTTGTAACTGAGGAGACTGAATTGCAGTATGCAAATTTTATATGGCCTAAAACGTTATGACGTGGAATGTTGTTTTGAAGTAGATCTAACACTATTACAAAGGCTAAGAATGAGGTAGATAGATGGTAGAAAGATAGATAGATAGATAGATAGATAGATAGATAGATAGATAGATAGATAGATAGATAGATAGTTATGTAGATGCATAGATACATAGATGATAGATAGATGATAGACAGAGTTTAAAATATTAGTAACTTAAAATTTCAAATTTGATATATACTGAGATCATAGAATTTCTATTGATCCTGATATTCTATCTTACTTTAAATTTTTATTCAAGAAATCTCAGTCAAGAAATTAGATTTAGATAAATTGACTTGCTGGTATTCCCAGGAAGTTCAATGAAAGAATATCAGTGATTATGGAAGTAAAACAAATAGCAAGTGGTAAAATATAAAAATACAGTACTTATCAGATGACTTTGTATATAACTAATAAGTAGCATACATAATAGTCTCTGGAAAACTATACAGGATACACAAACTATATATATTATACATATACACATATATGTTACCTAATAATCTTTGAAGGAGTTCAGTGTAAGCTTCATAGAGCCATGAAGCAGAGAGTGGATAGGATCAGGAATATGTCTCAACTTCATGGTTTAGAATGTTGAAACCCAAATTAAATCATCAGCTCACTATGCATTTTGTAACAAGGTCCATGACTGATAGGGAGTATAGTTATCCTCTGACAGGGATTCAGAAGTCAGGAAGATAGTCAAGGAGCTTGAACCTATACTTCCTCAACCCCAGTGCTAGGGAAGAAGCTGTCTTCCCCTCCCCCAACACTTTTTTTTTTTTTTTTTTTTTTTTTTTAATTTAATTTTATTTTATTTTTTTAATTTACATTCCAAATCACTTCCCCTTTCCCGTTTCCTCCCTCCCCGAAAGTCCCATAAGCCCCCTTCCCTCCCTCTTTTCTCCGTTCAACCCCCTCTCATTACTCTGTCCTGGCGTTCCCCTACATCCAGTCTTTCCAGGACCAGGGGTCTCTCCTTCCATCTTTTTAGAAATCTATTGATATGCTGATTGTGTCTAGGGTATTCTGAGATTCTGGGTCAATATCCCCTTATCAGTGACTTCATACCATGTGTGATCTTTTGTGATTGGGTTACCTCACTAAGGATGATATTTTCAAGTTCTGACCATTTGCCTAGGAATTTCGTGAATTCATTGTTTTTAATTGCAGAGTAGTATTCCATTGTGTAAATATACCACATCTTCTGAATCCATTCCTCCGTTGAGGGACATCTGGGTTCTTTCCAGCTTCTGGCTATTATAAATAAGGCTGCTATGAATATAGTGGAGCATGTGTCCTTATTGCATGCAGGTAAAGTCTCTGGGTATATGCCCAGGAGTGGTATAGCCGGATCCTCCGGAAGTGTCATGCCCAGTTTTCTGAGGAGCCGCCAGACTGCTTTCCAGAGTGGTTGTACCAGCCTGCAATTCCACCAGCAGTGGAGGAGTGTTCCTCTTTCTCCACATCCTCGCCAACAACTGCTGTCTCCTGTGTTTTTGATCTTAGCCATCCTGACTGGTGTGAGATGGAATCTCAGGGTTGTTTTGATTTGCATTTCCCTAATGACTAAGGATGATGAACATCTCTTTAGGTGCTTCTCAGCCATTAGATATTCTTCAGGTGAGAACTCTTTGTGGAGCTCTGTACCCCATTTTTTAATAGGGTTACTTGCCTCTCTGGAGTTTAACTTCTTGAGTTCTTTGTATATCTTGGATATTAGCCCTCTGTCGGCTGTAAGGTTGGTAAAGATCATTTCCCAGTTAGTTGGTTGCCGCTTTGTCTTTTTGACGGTGTCTTTTGCCTTGCAAAAACTTTGTAATTTAATGAGGTCCCATTTGTCTATTCTTGATCTTAGAGTATAAGCTATTGGAGTTCTGTTCAGGAAATTCTCCCCTGTGCCCATATGTTCAAGGTTCTTCCCTAGTTTCCCTTCTATTAGTTTCAGTGTGTCTGGTTTTATGTGGAGATCTTTGATCCACTTAGAATTGAGCTTAGTGCAAGGAGATAAGGATGGGTCAATTTGCATTCTTCTGCATGTTGACCTCCAGCTGAGCCAGCACCATTTGTTGAAAAGGCTATCTTTTTTCCACTGGATGGTTTTAGCTCCTTTGTCAAAGATCAAGTGACCATAGGAGTGTGGATTCATTTCTGGGTCTTCAATTCTGTTCCATTGATCTACATGTCTGTTACTGTACCAATACCATGCAGTTTTTAACACTATTGCTCTGTAGTACAGCTTGAGGTCCGGGATACTGATTCCCCCAGAGGTTCTTTTACTCTTGAGAATAGTTTTAGCTATTCTGGGTTTTCTGTTATTCCAGATGAATTTTTGAATTGCTCTTTCTAACTCTATGAAGAATTGAGTTGGGATTTTGATGGGGATTGCATTGAATCTGTGTATTACTTTTGGTAAGATGCTCATTTTTACTATATTAATCCTGCCAATCCATGAGCATGGCAGATTTTTCCATCTTCCGAGGTCTTCTTCAATTTCTTTCTTCAGAGACTTGAAGTTCTTGTCATACAGATCTTTCACTTGTTTGGTTAGCGTCACGCCAAGATACTTAATATGGTTTGTGGCTATCGTAAAGGGTATTATTTCTCTTACTTCTTTCTCAGCCTGCTTATCCTTTGAGTATAGGAAGGCTTCTGACTTGCTTGAGTTGATTTTATATCCGGCCACTTTGCTGAAGTCGTTTATCAGCTGTAGGAGTTCTCTGGTGGAGTTCTTTGGGTCGCTTATGTATACTATCATATCGTCTGCAAATAGTGATAGTTTGACTTCTTCCTTTCCAATTTGTATCCCTTTGACCTCTTTTTCTTGTCTAATTGCTCTAGCTAGAACTTCAAGTACTATATTGAAAAGATATGGAGAGAGAGGGCAGCCTTGTCTAGTCCCTGATTTTAGTGGGATTGCTTCAAGTTTCTCTCCGTTTAGATTGATGCTGGCTACTGGTTTGCTGTAAATTGCTTTTACTATGTTTAGATATGGGCCTTGAATTCCTGATCTTTCCAAGACCTTTAGCATGAAAGGATGCTGAATTTTGTCAAATGCTTTCTCAGCATCTAATGAGATGACCATGTGGTTTTTTTCTTTGAGATTGTTTATGTAGTGGATTACATTGATGGATTTCCTTATATTGAACCATCCCTGCATCCCTGGGATGAAGCCTACTTGATCGTGGTGAATGATCGTTTTGATGTGTTCTTGGATTCGGTTGGCAAGAATTTTATTGAGTATTTTTGCATCGATATTCATAAGAGAGATTGGCCTGAGATTCTCTTTCTTTGTCGGATCTTTGTGTGCTTTTGGTATTAGTGTAATTGTGGCTTCATAGAACGAGTTGGGTAGTGTTCCTTCTGTTTCTATTTTGTGGAACAGTTTGAAGAGTATTGGTGTTAGGTCTTCTTTGAAGGTCTGATAGAATTCTGCACTAAAACCATCTGGACCTGTGCTTTTTTTGGTTGGAAGACTTCCAATGACAACTTCTATTTCTTCAGGGGTTATAGGACGGTTTAGATGGTCTATTTGATCCTGATTTAATTTTGGTACTTGGTATCTGTCAAGGAAATTGTCCATTTCCTCAAGATTTTCTAGTTGTGTTGAATACAGGTTTTTGTAGTAGGATCTGATGATTTTTTGAATTTCCTCAGTTTCTGTTGTTATCTCTCCCTTTTCGTTTCTGATTTTATTAATTTGGATACTATCTCTGTGCCCTCTGGTTAGTCTGGCTAAGGGCTTATCTATCTTGTTGATTTTCTCAAAGAACCAACTCCTCGTTTTGTTGATTCTTTGTATGGTTTTATTTGTTTCTACTTGATTGATTTCAGCCCTGAGTTTGATGATTTCCTGCCTTCTACTCCTCTTTGGTGTATTTGCTTCTTTTTGTTCCAGGGCTTTCAGGTGTGCCATTAAGCTGTTAGTGTATGCTGTCTCCCGTTTCTTTTTGGCGGCACTCAGGGCTATGAATTTTCCTCTTAGCACTGCTTTCATTGTGTCCCATAAGTTAGGGTATGTTGTGCCTTCATTTTCATTAACTTTCAAAAAGTCTTTGATTTCTTTCTTTATTTCCACCTTGACCAAGTTATCATTGAGTAGAGCATTGTTCAGCCTCCATGTGTACGTGGGTTTTCTTTTGTTTTTGTTGCCATTGAAGACCACCCTTATTCCATAGTGATCTGATAGGAGGCATGGGATTATTTCTATCTTCTTGTATCTGTTGAGGTCTGATTTGTGACCAATTATATGGTCAATTTTGGAGAAGGTACCATGAGGAGCTGAGAAGAAGGTGTATTCTTTAGCTCTAGGATGAAATGTTCTATATATATCAGTTAGTTCCATTTGGTCCAAGGCTTCAATTAGATTCACTGTGTCCCTGTTTAGTTTCTGCTTTCCTGAACGATCCATTTCAGAGAGCGGGGTGTTGAAGTCACCCACTATTATTGTGTGCGGTGCGATGTGTGCTTTGAGTTTTAGTAAAGTTTCTTTTACGAATGAGGGTGCCCTTGCATTTGGAGCATAGATATTCAGGATTGAGAGTTCTTGATGGTGGATTTTTCCCTTGATCAGTATGTAGTGTCCTTCTGTGTCTTTTTTGATGACTTTGGGTTGAAAATCAATTTTATCCGATATTAGGATGGCTACTCCACCTCGTTTCTTGGGGCCATTTGCTTGTAAAATTGTTTTCCAGCCTTTTACTCTGAGGTAGTGTTTGTCTTTGACACTGAGGTGCGTTTCCTGCATGCAGCAAAAAGCTGGGTCCTGTTTACGTATCCAGTCTGCTAGTCTATGTCTTTTAATTGGGGAATTGAGACCATTGATATTAAGAGAGATTAAGGCATAGTGATTATTGCCATCTGCCATTCTTGACGCTATCTTTATGTTTGAGTGGTTATCTACTTTTGGGTTTGATTCAAGAAGGTTATTATCTCATTTTTTCCAGGGTGTTGTTTCTCTCCCTGTATTGGAGGTTTCCACCTATTATCCGTTGCAGGGCTGGATTTGTGGAAAGATATTGTGAAAATTTGGTTTTATCATGGAATATCTTGGTCTCTCCATCTATGGTGATTGAGAGTTTTGCTGGGTATAGTAGTCTAGGCTGGCATTTGTGCTGTCTTAGTGTCTGCATGAGATCTGCCCAGGATCTTCTGGCTTTCATAGTCTCTGGTGAGAAGTCTGATGTGATTCGGATAGGTCTTCCTTTGTATGTTACTTGGCCCTTTTCTCTTACTGCATTTAGTATTCTTTCTTTGTTTAGAACATTCGGTGTTTTGATTATTATGTGACGGGAGGTATTTCTGTTCTGGTCCAGTCTGTTTGGAGTTCTGTAGGCTTCTTGTATGTTCATCGGCATCTCTCTCTTTAAGTTAGGGAAGTTTTCCTCCATAATTTTGTTGAAGATGTTTACTGGCCCTTTAAGTTGCAAATCTTCACTCTCATCTATACCTATAATCCTTAGGTTTGGTCTTCTCATTGTGTCCTGGATTTCCTGGATGTTTTGGGTTACGCGTTTTTTGCATTTTGCATTTTCTTTGACTGTTGAGTCGATGCTTTCTATGGAATCTTCAGCACCTGAGATTCTTTCTTCCATCTCTTGTATTCTATTGTTGATGTTTGCATCTATGACTCCTGATTTCTTCCCAAGGTTTTCTATCTCCAAAGTTGTCTCCCTTTGTGATTTCTTAGTTGTTTCTACTTCCTTTTTTAGTTCCTGGATGGATTTGCTGAGATCCTTCACTTGTTTGTTTGTATTTTCCTGTATTTCTTTAAGGTAATTTTGCATTACCTCTTTCAGGATTTCTTCCTGATGACCCACGTTCTCCTGCATTTCTCTGAGCGATTTTTGTGTTTCCTCCTCATGGGATTCCATCTGTTGATCCATCGTCTCCTGCATTTCTTTAAGCAGTTCTCGTGTTTCCTTTGTAAGGGCATCTAACCGTTGATTCATTTCTTTAAGCAATTTTTGTGTTGCCTCCTTATGGGCATCCGTCTGTTGACCCATATTCTTCTGCATTTCTTTATGCAAATTTTGTGATTCCTTTGTGAGTGCATCTACCCGTTGATTCATCTCGTTAAGCGATTTTTGTGTTGTCTCCTTGTGCGCCTCCATCTTTTGATCCATGTTCTCCCGCATTTCTCTAAGCGATTTTTGTGTTTCCTTTGTAAGGGCTTCTAACCGTTGATTCATGGTCTCCTGTAACTCTTTATGAGATTTATTTGTGTCCTTCTTGTGATCCTCTAATAGCATCATGAGAAGTGATTTTAAATCCAGATCTTGTCTTTCGGGTGTGGTGGGGTATCCAGGACTTGCTGCTGTTGGAGAGTTGGGTTCGGATGGTCCTACATTACTTTGATTACTGTTAGTAACATTCCTACGTTTGCCTTTTGCCATCTGGATACCTCTGGTGTTAGTTGGTCCTGCTGCCACTGGCTGTTGGTTGGACCTCCTGTGAGCCTGCAAAGCTATTTCTGCCCCCCCCTGGATTACCAGGATTCCCCTGGCACCGATTTCTGGGGCCTGCCTGCTCCTGAGTGACTTTGGAGCCCTAATGTGCTTTGCCCCAAGTGATCTTATATTGGGGAGGCCTTGCACATCTAAAGGCTCAGCCTAGTGGATTCCTGGAGCAGAGGTCGCCAAAGGGAGGCTGGCAGGCTCCTGCCCTGTGCAGGGGTGTGTGATCTCTCCTGGGGGGGGGGAGGGGGCGTCCCTCTGCCAGGCAGAAGTCCCACAGCAGATCTGGCGCGCTGGTCACTGCAGATCAGCCCAGCACCTGGGAGCAGGTTACACACAAGCTGCCTGAACCCGAAGCGATATTATGCCTGTCTGTCTCTGAGCCTGGTGGTCCCAACTACCTGGTCACTGGAGCAAAGATGGCGGAGGGCACTCTCCGTGGCGCTGCTCACCCTGTGGTCACGATGGCCCGCCGATCTGGCACCCAGACGACCACAGCGCCAACCCGCCCTCGGGCACAGAAGGAAGCCCCAACAGGCCGTGTCCCAAGTGATGTTATATTGGGGGGAGAGCCTGGGTACCGGTCTCTCCAGCGCAGTCCGCGGGAACAGAGGTCGCGGAAGGGAAGCTGGCGGGCTCCCTCCCTGCGCGGGGTCCCTCCAGCAGGCAGAAGGTCCCACCGCGGAACTGGCGCGCTGGTTACTGCAGATCAGCCCAGCACCTGGGAGCAGGTTACACCCAAGCTGCCTGAAACCGAAGCGATATTATGCCTGTCTGTCTCTGAGCCTGGCGGTCCCAACTACCTGGTCACTGGAGCAAAGATGGCGGAGGGCAGTCTCCGTGGCGCCGCTCACCCTGTGGTCACGATGGCCCGCCGATCTGGCGCCCAGACGACTACAGCGCCAACCCGCCCTCGGGCACAGACGGAAGCCCCCCTCCCCCAACACTTTTAAGGAAAATAATCTCTCCTGAAAAGTTTTATCAATGATTGTTATTTTTCATAAGGCCTGTAACCAACATACTCAATTACCTGTAAATTCATAAGCAGAGATAAAGGTCAACTCTTTTCAGAGAATGGTAGGATCATTTCTGGGAAGAGAAAGCATAGGTAACAAAGAGATAGGGAAGATATTGCCAAATGTATGTCAGTAGTCAAGGTATCATGCTTCACTGAGACCTATAAAAAAGGTTAAATATAACAGTGATTTAATAAATGTGTCATATGTCATTATCTCCAGTGGGGGATCTGACTGTGTTTTCTTGCTGACCAAAAAATAATGTTTATCATCTCCTTAACTTTATACTGTTCATTTTTTTTGTTCCAAAAAATATTTGATTAATAAATTTCATTCTCAGATCCTTGTCTTAAGCTCTGATTTCAGATAATTTTCTTCAATTTAATTTGATTACCTAAAAAATTCTTTATTCTTTTACCTCTAATACAGAAAATAACTTGAAAAATCCCAACGAGAGAAAGTATCTCCCACTTATCTTCTTTACTACCTGACTTCCTGTTGGTGGTCAGTGTAACGATCAGCAGTCCTGTAAAATATGTTAACTCCGACCAAAAAAGAACATTTGCAGTTATAGTACGGAAGTAGAGTTATACTCACAGAAGTTATCAATGTAATAATATATTTTTTTCATGAAAAGTAGATAGCCATATAATTTTTATGTGGTTACTAAATAGCTGGTTATGGTGTCAATTAAGGAAAAATAGTTGTAGATTAGGAATTCTCACCTTAAAAATTCATAATAAATGTTAAATTGAAATAAATAAAAACTAAAATCAATATGTAATGGTTCATCATTCTGGGCCAGAGAATAGAGGTCTGAGAAGCAAAGAATGCTGCTGAAAATCTTTTCTCTGCATATTCAAATATTGCAAAGGATTCTCTGTTTCTTCTCCATGAGAATTTGTAAAGTCTAATGAATGTTGCTAGATCTCCATCAAAAGCACCTTCAAGGTTGGGATAACTGAGAAGCTTAAACTTCATCTGAACTTAAAATTTCTTTTTCTTCTTCTTCTTCTTCTTCTTCTTCTTCTTCTTCTTCTTCTTCTTCTTCTTCTTCTTCTTCTTCCTCCTCCTCCTCCTCCTCCTCCTCTTCCTTCTTCTTCTTCTTCTTCTTCTTCTTCTTCTTCTTCTTCTTCTTCTTCTTCTTCTTCTTCTTCTTTCGGTCTACTTATTTAGGATATTCAGTACTTTTTTGTTTTATTTTGCATTTTTGGTTAAAATATAATAACATAACTTCTCTCCTTTTCTTCCTCCAGTCTCTTCTCCTGCTGAGTTCAATACCCCCAATATATTGTTTTCTAGCTGATAGCAATTGCCATCCATAAAAAAAAGATTGGACTTTAGGAATTACACCTCAGATCATCAGCCTGCTGCCATTCTCAGCAAGACATTCCCTTTCTTCAGTAAACAGATTCCTCGAATTCTGGGTCTATTGTATAATTGACAAATTTAATGATAAAGATTAGCTGTTCATGTTAAAAGCTATCCCAAGAAAAGAATGACAAATTACTGAATAATTTCAAGAAAAAAACACAACATATTGTTGTTCCAAAATTTGAAACCTAAGCAACCTTATAGTTTATAAATATATATTTAATTAGTAATGTCTCTCAGACCAAACAAAATCTCTGTGTAATGAAGATTAATGTGTACTGGATAATATGCTTTAAATTGGAGGAACTTTTTCTTTTCTGTGCTTAAAATCTCTTTATATATAATACTAGAAACCTTTCTAATATCAACTGAGAAAAAAATTTAAGAAAGTAAATTGAGAAGCATAACTGATTAAACAGTTTCATATTGTATTTGTTCTTGAATTAAATCCACATGGATTAGAAAAAATGTCTCTATAGAATTATGAGAAAAATAAAAGAAGTACTGTTTTACATCTTTTAATGATGAAAATGAATTAAGTCACTGAGGAGGTCAGTTGTGTGACATAAATAGTGTCCTTTGCATTGTCTACAAAGAACTACCAATGCAGCTAGTGAAAGACTGGAAATACTACAATTGAGTCACATTTGGCATCCCTCACTGTGGAATTGAAAGCTCCACTATTCAGCTGATACTTAGCTGAAGCAAGGGTGTCCACGAAGCTCATGAAGTGATTCTCTGTTAAACAATAGCTCACTGACAACTTTCCTGGTACATTAGACTTAACAGTTACAGTGTACAATTGATTCTTATTATGAGTGAAACTTTTATAAGCAAAGCTTTGTCACTATATGGAAAATAATTATGAAGAAACTTTATAATACTAAATGATGACTCATTCAAGATGTCCTTAGACTGTCCAGTAGGGAAGCATCAAGTTTAAGTGATACATTCCATTCTAGAACGCATATTATTTTCTTTCCTCTGCCAATGCACTAATTTCTTAGACTTTTCTCCTTTATCAAGTCCTCCCTTTTATACCACCTTGTTTATTTTCATCTTCAATATTTTCTCTTATACATTCCCATAAACATTGTTTATCTTTCTCTGTTCCACTAATCTTTCTTATTCCATTTTCTTGGTCATCTTCATCTTATTTATTTGAAACTTCAAACTTTATTTTGATTATTCATTGAAAAAGGAAAGTAGAATAAAGTTGTTGGTGATTTTCTACTTGAAAATAAACTTTCTTATGACAATTTTAAGTATTAAGCATTAATGATATACCTGTGATTATATATTATTGGTGCTTGCTAAATTATAGTAAAATTATTTTCAGCATTTAGCTCATCTTTCCAAATGGACTTGTGATGTCTGACTAAATTATAGTTGGTACTAACCTTGCTATGCTACCAAAATATGGAAGTTCTAACTGGCCTGCCTCTCAGTGTTTGTTGTGCCTGAGCAAACTGGCAGTTCATAAGTATTTGGGGTGATGATGCACACAAAAGTCATGCATCCAGGACCAGTTGGCCTGTCACTGTGTGTAGTCAAGAAGTAATCTTGCCAGCTGCTGAATCCAGAATTGTTCCTGGCAGACAGCGGCTTCCCTGGAGCAGAAGATATTGAAAGAGTTCCCTGTGCATATAGAGTGCTGATAAAGATCCTACCATGAAATGAAGAAAAGAGTTTCTAATGAATTTTTTACTCCAAGCCCTCACCAAAGGGAGTCCCACTTAGACTTATGTCAGGACTTAAGGCATATCTCACTAACTCTGCTTTTCTATAAATAGAGAGTCAAATTTTTTTATATAAAAGAAGGTTAGATATAAGTCCAGTTAGATGGCTTTGTTGATAAAAGCTGCTTGCTGTCAACCTTGACAATCTGCAGGAAATGAGGAAATGCAGGTTGAACCCAATAAGGGTGGAAGAAAAGACCTGACTTGACAATGTTGTTCTCTGATCTGCTGCACATGCATACCATACCCTGACCTAACATTCCTTCCACTACACACCACATGTATGATACAAAAATAAAGTTCTTCTTACAACAAAGAAGGCTAATCACAGAAAATCAAGGTCCGAGTAAAAAGTAAAAAACAATACAGGGGGAACATCATAATAAACATACTTTTGCACCTGTGACAATGCTGGTGGGAATCTAATGTGGGAACTGATGATCAGAATAATTTGGACTGAAACAAAGCTTCTCAAACTGTGGGTTGCCACCCCTTTGGGGATGGCAAATGACCTTTTCTCAGGGATCACCTAAGATCATCATAAAACACAGATATTTACATTAGGATTCATAGCTAGCAAAATTACAGTTATAAAGTAGCAACAAAAATATTCTTATCATTGAGGGTAACAACAACATATGAAACTGTATAAAAGAGTTTGCTTCATTAGGAATTTTGAGAAACACTGAACTAGAATGTCATGGCCACGAGTCCTTTCCCACTTCTAGACTGATCTAGAACACTAGGCCCTTGATGGTGCTGCCATTTTGAAGTCTATCAAATATTTATGAAATGAATTCTGGCTGGGCAAAGGGATAAGCCTTAAAATTTATAGCTGGCCCTTCTTCTAGACTAGTCTCTGCTTCTCAGTCAGCTATATGTTAACAGCCATTATTACAATCTCCCTAGATTTATAGACTGGTCCTAATGTCCTTCCTAACTATGATCATTGTCATACTGAGGATTCTGCTGTCACTGAGGATAGTTTCTAAGTAGAAAATATTAGATGAAGAATTATTTTACAGTTTAAGGATATGCCAATTTTATTTCCTTTTTTATTAAGATTATAGCACGTTTCCTACTTTATTTTACAAATAAGGCTCCAATTTTTCTTTCATAGCACATTTAAATAAATTTTCTTAAATATTGTAGTAGTATTTATACATTTAAACGATTCCACTTACAATCATGGATTATCAGCCTTAAATATCAAATAAATTAAAAGCCCAAATATGATGAATTTACCCATTTCCCATTATTTATTGAATGAAGATAACTCTCAATTTTTAAAAAGTTAGGAGTACAGAAATGAATCATTCACTCTATTAACACAAGGTTGCCAAGCTAACAAACCTATTATACGTTAGAACATGTCAAATTCCCTTAAATTAAATTAAAGATTTTAAAATGTGTAATACAGTCATTTTCTACACTTAACCCAGAGATTTTATTATCACTTTTTGACTTATAATTTTCAAAAGGAAGTTTAAAATTCTTGAGCATTAGGTGAATCAAGGTTCTCAATCAAAATTCAGTTTATTGAACTGGATTAAAAAATATCCAAGAATATACTGTTCTCGAGATAATCACATTAAATTTAAGAACATTCACTTGCAATATTCTAAGAGAGAAAGACATTCAACAAAATTGATAACTGCTCCTCTAAAATCATAGTTAAGATAGTTATATAGTTATATAAGAAATGAGGAATTCAATAATTACACTTAATATTGGAATAACATCAATATTGATAAATAAGAAGTAGAAATAATATATGTATTTATCAATAGATGCATAAATTGATAATCATCTTTTATACATGTATATAATAGGGCATTCTTGTCATGTGGGATAGACAGGAATGCACTGAAGGCATTATACTAAGTCAAATAAGCAAATTCACAGCAAGGAATGTATCATGATACTAGTTATAGCACACAAACCAAAAAACAATATACTTATAAACAGAAGGGAGCAAAGGCACTTGCTCAGTGTTGAAGGAGGGACCTCAATGAGCTGCTATGTGATAGGTACCGACTGTCAGTTAGGCAAGATGATTATGTTTCTGGAATTCCTTTGTAAAGTCACCAGCCAGAGCTGAATGAAAAGACAGTGAGTGTGCCTTAAACATTGCTACGGGAACAGTTCTATGGCTGTGAGAAAAACGAATTTCACATGACTAAAGGAATTTTACATCAACAGAATGACTACACTACACCAACAGAATTTGAATTACTGTCTGTCTCAGTTACGGAATTTGGTTTCAATGTGTTTTGGTGCATGAGCTTATTCGTTTTAGATCTCGTATTGGATAAAACCAAATAATTTTTCCTCACAACTCGATTAAAATTTTTACAAACCCTAAGCTACTAAAATGAAGCTAAATCCAAAATTTAGGGCAGGGGGAGAAGGTAGTTGTAAGTAAAATATTTGACATATTATTTAAAAACTTCTTTCTAATTTATTGAAAACATTAACATCAATGATGGCAAAATTGGTGAGACTACATACAGCAGGGCTTAAACAGAAGGTTTCAACCAACCAGTATAACTTCTCCTTTGTGTTTGAATTCATTTCATATTCTTTTCCATTTGTAGGAGAAAAGGACAATAACATCAGAGATATTTGGTTGGGTTTGCTTGTTAATTACATGATTCTGTAAATTCCTTCCTTTACATAAGCCAATTCACAGAGGTTCCGCAATTTAAAACTGTAAGAACCTTCACTCAGGAGATAAAGAAGCCAATAAAGTGTGTTTATAAGGAAAGGGCTTAGCTGGAAAATGAAAAACAGGAAATTGCAGTGTTTGAGGAGCCAAGAAAAGAAAAAAAACTCTTTTCTAAACATCTGATTTATTTTTTATTGGTGACCGTATTCAAATATGTCATAAGAAGAAAAGAATTTAGGGGAAGCATAAAGTTTTCACATTTTTTATTTATATCAGAACATTAGAGGTTATAATGAAATCTAGTTTACATATTTTCTAAGTATTTTTATATTAACATAATTAATTTATTTCCATTTCATTATGCATATATTTCTGAATACTGAAAATATATTGGTTCATGACAAAAGCTCAAGATATATTTCATTTTTATTTCGCTATAGATGCATATGTGTGTGTGTGTGTGTGTGTATGTTTGTGTGTGTGTGTGTGTGTCTGAGTACTTGTGCATGTGAATGTAATATTGCAGAGGCCAGAGGAAGGTGTCAGAGCTCCTAAAATTACAGTTACAGTGTTTGTGGTCTGCACCACGTGGGTTCTGTGAATGAAACTTGGGTCCTTTCTTAACCACTTGGACACCTCTCTAGAGACTTCAAAAAGTAAAAATTGAAAAAGGAAATTGAGAAGTGTTTTGTGGTTTTTAATTTTGTTAACAAACTCTTCTTTGGCTTAGGGCATTCAAGTTAAACTAAGTTCTTAGCTTTCCACTATCAGTATTTGTAATTACAAGTACATTAATATTTAATTAACGTATTCCACAGGTGTAAATACAGACACAGAATTGCCAAAGTATTTCTTACATTTAAATTGTGTTCGAGTTTAATCCCACTTGTTAAGCCAACATGAAATCATTGCTGTGTGTTTTAATTTTACTCCTGCTGTACTTTTCATCTGTAAGTGGACCCAAAGACAGGTATGAATGGCTTTGTCTCTAGGATGCTGCTTCTGGCGAATAGTAGAACCTTCAATAAGTGTGGCTGTTTGGGAAGTGCTCAGATCATTAATTGCTATGATCTAGAAGAGATTACCAGGGCTAGGGCCATTCTTTTTCCTCTTCCTTTATGCCTTTCTTTTTTAATATGAGCAGTTTTGATTTGTCATACATTTCCACCCTGACATGAAGCCTTTCCAAAGCCTCAATGCATCAGAATCTAACAGCCATAAACCAGCTTCTCCAAATGTATTAGTCAAAATGGTCATTTCTTTATTATAGGATAAATCGACTATCTGAAATATTTTCATATGGCAATGGAAATGTAGCGAGAAATATTTGGAACATTTGATGGTTGGGCTTAAAAGTTCCAAAGTGAAATGTAATGTGGGTGTGGTTGCTTGTGCTGATAAGAAGTCTAACTGTTTGCACTGGTAAAATTACAAAGATGCCTGCAGGACATTACAGACACCTGCAAGATATCCATAGTCACCATGGGCTAATGAGAAACCTGAATTCATTAAGTTGTTTTTAAAGGTTTGCCAGGCAGTCTTTTGAGGAGAGGGCCTATCTTATCTAGCCTACCCAGATCTGCCTCAGGAATTCTCTTACTGGAATTTATTTTCCATCATCCAACTGTTGGAGAATGAGCTGCTGCTGCAGCTGTTGCTCAAATGGGCCCAGGTACAGCTCATGCTGGTAGCAAACACTGGCATGTTCCAGGTGATGCTGGTTTTGTTGGCATGGAGAATCCAAGAATTATGGTATCATAAGGACTTCCACTGAGTTTTCAAATGAAAGCCTAGGAGACCAGGCAAGTGCTGTCTTTCAGAGTTCCTGCAAGCTGTCCCCAAATGGACAACATGCGGTGTTGTAGAAGTATAGTTGAGGCTGCACTACAGACATCCTGGAGATAGAGGTGTTAGCAACATGAACTGCTCGTTAGGATAAGCTGACTCTAGCAACCAAGCCAGCCTGGGAGCATTGCTATGTAGGGTACAATCACATGATCATTAAGAAGAGGTTGTTTAAACTGTAGGGAGTCCATTTTCCCTCCCCAAACCATGCCCCGTGTAGTGGGCACTGTCATCTTGGTGGGTTTTTAGTCTTTATCTGGGTCAGTCTTCCTTTACTTTGTCTATTAGTCCCTTCTACAATGGTTGTCTTTGTGGCTACCCTGTCATCATCACCTTGAAAGTTTGTTATATATAATTTAAGTGTTTTACAGAAGTCCACAGGTAAATACTGTAGGGCCTTCAGATTTGGATATTTAAAAATATTGGAAGAGTTGAGAGTATAGAGACTGTTACAGTTGGACAAAATATGTTTTCCATGGTGAAATGGGCATGAGAGTGGGCACCACATGTGTTTTGTCCAATTTGTTTCCTGGCTCATGAAGTAAGACAATTTGCCCTTTTATATTCTCCTGCTATAATTTTTCTATTGGCAGGGTTCTAAAGAAGTGGAGGTAACTGTTCATCAATTGGGAAGTCCAAAACTGTGAGCAAAAACATGTTTATAAAGTGATTTTGGCAGTTACACTTATTGAAAGTTAACGACTACAATTCTTAATGTGTTTAAAATATTGGTTGTCTTCCGTAGTGACTATTCCTGGTTGTCAACTTGACTATATCTGGAATGAACTAAACAAGAATTGGAAGGCTCGACAGAGAGAGTGCAGAGTGCACTCCGCCATCTTAGCTCCAGCATTGGGGCAGTTGGGTCCGCCAGGCTCAGAGACAGACAGGAATAATATCGCTTGGGTCTCAGGCAGCTTGTGTGTACACTGCTCCCAAGAGCTGGGCAGGTCTGCAGTAACCGACTTGCCAGCTCTGCTGTGGGACTTCTGCCCTGCAGAGGGACCGCCCCTTCCCTGCCCCCCCCTCCCGGAGAGATCACACACCCCTGCACAGGGCCGGAGCCTACCAGCCTCCCTTTGGCGACCTCTGCTCCAGAAATCCACTACACTGAGCCTTTGAATGTGCCGGGATTCCCCAATATAACATAAACTTGGAGCAAGGCACATCAGGGCTCCAAAGTCACTCAGAAGCAGGGTAGGCCCCAGAAATCAGTGCTAGGAGAATCCCTGTAACGCAGAAGGGGCCAGAAATAGCTTTGCAGGTTCACAGGAAGTCCAACCAACAGCCAGTGACAGCAGGACCAACTAACACCAGAGGTAACCAGATGGCAAAAGGCAAACATAGGAACGTTACTAAGAGAAATCAAAGTAATATGGCACCATCTGAACCCAACTCTCCAACAGCAGCAAGTCCTGGATACCCCACCACACCCGAAAGACAAGATCTGGATTTAAAATCAGCTCTCATGATGCTATTACAGGATTTCAAGAAGGACACAAATAAATCTAATAAAGAATTACAGGAGATCATGAATCAATGGTTAGAAGCCCTTACAAAGGAAAAACAAAAATCGCTTAGAGAAATGCAGGAGAACATGGATCAACAGATGGAGGCCCACAAGGAGGCAACACAAAAATCGCTTAAAGAAATGGATCAACGGGTAGATGCACTTTCAAAGGAATCACAAAAATTGCATAAAGAAATGCAGACGATTATGGGTCAACAGATGGATGCCCATAGGGAGGCAACACAAAAATTGCTTAAAGAAATGAATCAACGGATAGATGTCCTTACAAAGGAAACAGGAGAACTGCTGAAAGAAATGCAGAAGATGATGGATCAACAGATGGAAGCCCATAAGGAGGAAACACAAAAATCGGTTAGAGAAATACAGGAGAACTTGGGTCAACAGGCAGAAATCCTGAAAGAGGAAATGCAAAAATACCTTAAAGAAATACAGGAAAATACAAACAAACAAGTGAAGGATCTCAGCAAATCCATCCAGGATCTAAAAAAGGAAGTAGAAACAACTAAGAAATCACAAAAGGAGACAACTTTGGAGATAGAAAACCTTGGGAAGAAATCAGGAGTCATAGAGCAAACATCAAAAATAGAATACAAGAAAAGGAAGAAAAAATCTCAGGTGCTAAAGATACCATAGAAAGCATCGACTCAACAGTCAAAGAAAATGCAAAAGGCAAAAAACATGTAACCCAAAACATCCAGGAAATCCAGGATGAGAAGACCAAACCTAAGGATTATAGGTATAGATGAGAGTGAAGATTTGCAACTTAAAGGATCAGTAAACATCTTCAACAAAATTATGGAGGAAAACTTCCCTAACCTAAAGAGAGAGATGACGACGAACGTACAAGAAGCATACAAAACTCCAAACAAATTGGACCAGAACAGAAATACCTCCCATCACATAATAATCAAAACATCAAATGTACTAAACAAAGAAAGAATATTAAAAGCAGTAAGAGAAAAGGGCCAATAACATACAAAGGAAGACTTATCCGAATCACATCGGACTTCTCACCAGAGACTATGAAAGCCAGAAGATCCTGGGCAGATCTCATGCAGACATTAAGAGAGCACAAATGCCAGCCTAGACTACTATACCCAGCAAAACTCTCAATCACCATAGATGGAGAGACCAAGATATTCCATGATAAAACCAAATTTTTCACAATATCTTTCTACACACCCAGCCCTGCAAAGGATAATAGTTGGAAACCGCCAATACAAGGAGAGAAACAACACCCTGGAAAAAAACGAGATAGTAACCTTCTTGCATCAAACCCAAAAGTAGATAAACACTCAAACATAAAGATAGCAGGTGGCAATAATCACTATTCCTTAATCTCTCTTAATATCAATGGTCTCAATTTCCCAATAAAAAGACATAGACTAGCAGACTGGGTACATAAACAGAACCCAGCACTTTGCTGTGTGCCGGAAACGCACTTCAGTGTAAAACACTGAAAAACTCTACCTCAGTGAAAAACACTACCTCAGAGTAAAAGGCTGGAAAACAATTTTACAAGCAAATGGTCCCAGGAAATGAGCTGGAGTAGCCATTCTAATATCAGATAAAATTGACTTTCAACCTAAAGTCATCAAAAAAGACACAGAAGGACATTACATATTGATCAAAGGAAAAATCCACCAAGAAGAATTCTCAATTCTAAATATCTATGCTCCAAATGGAAGGGCACCCTCATTCATAAAAGAAACTTTACTAAAGCTCAAAGCACACATCGCACCTCACACAGTAATAGTGGGTCACTTCAACACCCCGCTCACTGAAATGGATCGTTCAGGAGAGCAGAAACTAAACAGGGACACAGTGAATCTAATTGAAGCCTTGGACCAAATGGAACTAACAGATATATATAGAACATTTCATCCTAGAGCAAAAGATTACACCTTCTTCTCAGCTCCTCATGGTACCTTCTCCAAAATTGACCATATAATTGGTCACAAATCAGACCTCAACAGATATAAAAAGATAGAAGTAATCCCATGCCTCCTATCAGATCACTATGGAATAAGGGTAGTCTTTTGGCAACAAAAACAACAGAAAACCCACATACACATGGAGGCTGAACAATGCTCTACTCAATGATAACTTGATCAAGGTGGAAATAAAGAAATCAAAGACTTTTTAAAGTTTAATGAAAATGAAGGCACAACATACCCTAATTAATGGGACAAAATGAAAGCAGTGCCAAGAGGAAAATTCATAGCCCTGAGTGCTGCCAAAAGAAACGGGACACAGCATACACTAACAGCTTAATGTCACACCTGAAAGCCCTGGAACAAAAAGAAGCAAATACACCAAAGAGGAGTAGAAGGCAAGAAATCATCAAACTCAGGGCTGAAATCAATCAAGTAGAAACAAATAAAACCATACAAAGAATCAACAAAACGAGGAGTTGGTTCTTTGAGAAACTCAACAAGATAGATAAGCCCTTAGCCAGACTAACCAGAGGGCACAGAGACAGAATCCAAATTAATAAAATCAGAAATGAAAAGGGAGCGATAACAACAGAAACTGAGGAAATTCAAAAAATCATCAGATCCTACTACAAAAGCCTGTATTCAACACATCGAGAAAATCTCGAGGAAATGGACAATTTCCTTGACAGATATCAAATACCAAAATTAAACCACGATCAAATAGACCATCTAAACCGTCCTATAACCCCTGAAGAAATAGAAGTGGTCATTGGAAGTCTTCCAACCAAAAAAAGCACAGGTCCAGAGGGTTTTAGTGCAGAATTCTATCAGACCTTCAAAGAAGACCTAACACCAATACTCTTCAAACTATTCCACAGAGTAGAAACAGAAGGAACACTACCCAACTCATTCTATTAAGTCACAATTACACTAATACTAAAAGCACACAAAGATCCAACAAAGAAAGAGAATCTCAGGCCAATCTCTCTTATGAATATCGATGCAAAAATACTCAATAAAGTTCTTGCCAACCGAATCCAAGAACACATCAAAACGATCATTCACCACGATCAAGAAGGCTTCATCCCAGGGATGCAGGGATGGTTCAATATAAGGAAATCCATCAATGTAACCCACTATGTAAACAATCTCAAAGAAAAAAACCACATGATCATTTCATTAGATGCTGAGAAAGCATTTGACAAAATTCAGCATCCTTTCATGCTAAAGGTCTTGGAAAGATCAGGAATTCGAAGCCCATATCTAAACATAGTAAAAGCAATTTACAGCAAACCGATAGCCAGCATCAATCTAAATGGAGAGAAACTTGAAGCAATCCCACTAAAATCAGGGACTCGACAAGGCTGCCCTCTATCTCCATATCTTTTGAATATAGTACTTGAAGTTCTAGCTAGAGCAATTAGAAAACAAAAGGAGGTCACAGGGTACAAATTGGAAAGGAAGAAGTCAAACTATCACTACTGCAGACGATATGATAGTATACTTAAGCAACCCAAAGAACTCCACCAGAGAACTCCTACAGCTGATAAACAACTTCAGCAAAGTGGCCAGATATAAAATCAACTCAAGCAAGTCAGAAGCCTTCCTATACTCAAAGGATAAGCAGGCTGAGAAAGAAGTAAGAGAAATGATACCCTTCACGATAGCCACAAACCATATAAAGTATCTTGGCGTGACTCTAACCAAACAAGTGAAAGATCTGTATGACAAGAACTTCAAGTCTCTGAAGGAAGAAATTGAAGAAGACCTCAGAAGATGGAAAAATCTGCCATGCTCATGGATTGGCAGGATTAATATAGTAAAAATGACCATCTTGTCAAAAGCAATATACAGATTCAATGCAATTCCCATCAAAATCCCAACTCAATTCTTCATAGAGTTAGAAAAAGCAATTCAAAAATTCATCTGGAATAACAGAAAACCCAGGATAGCTAAAACTATTCTCAAGAGTAAAAGAACCTCTGGGGGAATCAGTATCCCGGACCTTAAGCTGTACTACAGAGCAATAGTTTAAAACTGCATGGTATTGGTACAGTGACAGGCATGTAGATCAATGGAACAGAATTGAGGACCGAGAAATGAATCCACACTCCCTTGGTCACTTGATCTTTGACAAAGGAGCTAAAACCATCCAGTGGAAAAAAGATAGCCTTTTCAATAAATGGTGCTGGCTCAACTGGAGGCCAACATGCAGAAGAATGCAAATTGACCCATTCTTATCTCCTTGCACTAAGTTCAATTTCAAGTGGATCAAGGACCTCCACAAAAAACCAGAGACACTGAAATGAATAGAAAGGAAACTAGGGAAGAACCTTGAACATATGGGCACAAACTAGGGGAGAATTTCCTGAATAGAACTCCAATAGCTTATGCTCTAAGATCAATAATTGACAAATGGGACCTCACTAAATTACAAAGATTTTGCAAGGCAAAAGACACTGTCAAAAAGACAAAGCGGCAACCAACTAACTCGGAAATGATCTTTACCAACCCTACATCTGACAGAGGGCTAATATCCAATATATACAAAGAACTCAAGAAGTTAAACTCCAGAGAGTCAAGTAACCCTCTTAAAAAATGGGGTACAGAGCTAAACAAAGAGTTCTCACCTGAAGAATATCTAATGACTGAGAATCACCTAAAGAGATGTTGGTGTTCATCATCCTTATTCATTAGGGAAATGCAAATCAAAACAACCCTGAGATTCCATCTCACACCAGTCAGAATGGCTAAGATCAAAAACACAGGAGACAGCAGTTGTTGGCAAGGATGTGGAGAAAGAGGAACACTCCTCCACTGTTGGTGGGATTGCCAGCTTGTACTACCACTCTGGAAAGCAGTCTGGTGGTTCCTCAGAAAACTGGGCATGACACTCCCGGAGGATCCGGTTATACCACTCCTGGGCATATATCCAGAGGCTTCTCCTCCAGGCAATAAGGACACATGCTCCACTATGTTCATAGCAGCCTTATTTATAATAGCCAAACCTGGAAAGAACCCAGATGTCCCTCAACGGAGGAATGAATTCAGAAGATGTGGTATATTTACACAATGGAATACTACTCTGCAATTAAAAACAATGAATTCAAGAAATTACTAGGCAAATGGTCAGAACTGTAAAATATCATCCTTAGTGAGGTAACCCAATCACAAAAGAACACACATAGTATGCAGTCACTGATAAGGGGATATTAACCCCGAATCTCGGAATACCCTAGACACAATTCGTATATCAATATATTTCCACGAAGATGGAAGGAGAAACCCCTGGTCCTGGAAAGACTGGATGTAGGGGAATGCCAAGAAAGAGAATTGAGAGGGGGTTGAATGGGGAAAAGAGGGACGAAGGGGGCTCATGGGACTTTCGGGGAGGGATGAAACAGGAAAGGGGAAATGACTTTGAATGTAAATAAAAATATAAAAGAAAAAATGGAAGGCTCACCTATGATTCTAATTTGGAGACTCAGAGATACAAGTTTCTGACCTGGATCTTGGCATGGAGATCTTGAAACATAGTGACTATGAATTCCAGAAGATTAAGATAAGTAGATCTCTGAGTTCAGGGTCATCTGGGATGGGTGCCACATGCCTTTTATCTGGGCCACACCCTCTGCTGGAGTCCTATATAAGGACATTGGAAGAAGGAAGATTTACTCTGACTCTTCCTGGGCTGCTTGCCTTGTGGGACTGAGCAACTGCTAGATCCTTGGACTTCCATCCACAGCTACTGCTGACCATTGTTGGGGAGTTGGACAACAAGCTGTAAGTCATCAACAAATTCCCTAATTATATAAAGACTATCCATATGTTCTGTGATTCTAGAGAACCCTGACTAATACATCTTCCTTTTTAATTTTTATAATATTGACATATAAACTGATAGATATTTTACAGAAAGAAAAATAGAGGCCTAACTCCATCTTTCTCTTTAGAAACTGACATTTACTTTCTAATCTACCATATTTAAGACCTCCGGAAAAGTTTAAATATCCACCTACCACATATTACAGCATCTGACAAATTTATTTCATCTCTTTGTCCTAACAGCATCCATACCTATTATTGTACTAATGTTTAATATGATATAGCAAAATTATATATCTGTGAAATTTTCAAAATCATGCATTTTTCCTTTATCAAACATAGGTGACCATATAGTTCAAAAACTGTATGTTTTATACATTTTAATAGTGGTGGAATAAAATCATGCATGACTATCAAAGTACTTTGTTGTCCAAGATATTAAATATCTTACTGTTAAAAGGTGGTTTTATTGGTGGAATTCAGAATTTACTTTTAGATTCACTTTTTATCTCAGAATTTCATATAATCACAATGTAAGAACAAAGGAACATTAGTGTACTGAGAATGGATGGCAGCAAACTTTTTCCATTAAGAAAAGTTTGAGATCTTGCAGTATTTGTGAAAAGATAATGTAGTGTAGAGACTTTTGTATTCCAATTGTATCAGTGATTTTTATCACCTTTCCCACTTCGTTTTGTGTTGTTATTTTCTTTATTATGGTAATCTGAGGTGAAAGCTATGAGCACTTTGTAGGTAAACCCCAGGGAATACTTGGAGTAACATTTAAGCAGGTGTATTTTCAGCTTGTTACTTCAAGTACTGTTTTCCTGTTAGCATTTGTTGTGAATTGATTAGTGATAATCCTAGGTTAAAGATATTTCTTCTTTGTGTATCTTTATGCAACAGATGGCTAATTCCCTGTTGAACAGCTAATTGACAAGGAGGTGAGGGAAGAGTGACAGCAATTATAGTGATGAGTTGTGAATGTGCCCTAACCCTCTTCCTACTCGGTCCAGGTGAGAGAGACTATTGCAGATAATCTCTTAAAAGACAGAAACAAAAGGGCACAGAATCGTCTTATCAGAATTGGCTGATGAACTTGAACTAGTTTAACTCTGCGACACGGAGGAGGATTCCCTACAAAATATGATGATACCCACAAGAAAAGACTGTACAGTGGAAGGAAGCAAAAAACAACAATAATACATAGAGCTTCCATACAAATTAATTTGTCTCATTTAACTAATAAAAAACCTATTTTTATTAGTCAGGGTTTTCAGAGTCACAGAATTTATGGAATGTCTCTGTATTGTAAGGGAATTTGTTGTGATTGACTTAGAGTCTGCAGTCCAACTAACCCAACAATGGGTAGCCATGAATGGGAAGTTCAAAAATCTAGTAGTTACTCAGCCACAAGGCTAACTCAGCTAGACTTCTGTGCAAGATGGACTCTGAAGAAGTAGGTTGCAACAGATGTGCAGGCAAGCAAGTGAAAGCAGGTGAAGAAGAGTGAGACTTCCTTCTTTTCAGTGTCCTTATGTAGGCCTCCAGAAGAAGGTGTACCACCATGTCTGGATCTGGGATTTTCTTTGTCCCAGGCTGGCCTTGAAATCAGAGATCTGTTTGCTACAGTCTCCTGGGATTAAAGGGATCTACTACCTTGCCTGGCCCTAAACTCTTCATGGCCACTATGCCTAAATATCTTCATGTCAAGATCCAAGTCAGAAACCTGTGCCTTCCAGCCTCAAGAACTGGATCACAGGTGTGCCCTCCATTTATGGATTGTAGTTCATTCCAGATGGAGTCAAGCTGACAACCAGGAATAGTCATCACACTATCGTTAGCAGATTTTGCTACAATATGCTTAATATCACTAAATTATTAATTGTAAAAAAGCAACTTTCTCCATCAACAATACCCAATACTTGTGAATTTTAAAATTTCCTTTTTACAAAGTATAATTTAAAATCAATTCTTAGTTAGGTAACATAGAGTGATTAGGAAGATAGTTTAGTCATTAACAAGTCATTTAGTACTTGTTGCTTTTTCAGGGGGCCAGAGTTCAGTTCCCAATGTCCACATCGGAGTGAGAGTACTTATCATCACCTATTAGTCTAGCTCCAGGGTATTTGCAAGCTTTTGTCTGGGCTGGGTGGGCACCCCACACAGTGCACATGCAGACTGGTATACACACACACACACACACACACACACACACACAAACACACACACACACAAATACACAAATAATTCTTGGAAATGTTGAATTAGTCTCTCCCAAAAATGAGCCCTTTTATTAGCTGGCCAAAAGAGAGTGATGGATACTGAAAACATATATACACATATAAAAAAAAAAGCAGAACACAGCAGGTTGTATTTTGCATGTGTGTGTATATTCATACTAATGGTCAATGGAATAGAGGAGAGTAAGTTGCTATTGGTATTGGGGAGGGCATGGGAAGGAAATCAACAGATGATATAGCTGGGTAAGATGGACGGAGGTAATTTTATGTTAATTATGAGCAGATTTTAAAAGAGTAGAGAAAGTTACATGGGATAGAGATTCTATAATCTCTATCTCAACAACTCATGGAAATACTCAAGCTCTGCTTAGAGGGGATAATTAATAATTGTAGCCTTTTATGCATAGTTCTAGTTTGGAAGGGATTCATATATTCAATTAGGAATCAGAATATATAGTATCTTTTGGTTTTTGTGTCTAACTCCAGTCAGGAGCTCACAAGCTCCTTCCTAACAGGGCATCTAGAAACTGGGAACAACACCGCTGACTTTCTTTTATCCTTGTAAATACGCTGCTCGTTGTTCCTTATTTCGGAATGGTCTTAATTGTAACAGAAAAGCCTGTTAGTGCCATACTTTCATAGAACTGTGTACCTTTTAACACACATCTGTTTCTTTCAAACTGGTGAATGCTGTCCCAGGAAAAATTTTTACTAAATTCTTGAGCCCAGCATTATTCCTATTTCTATAATTAAGGTATAGCGCTTATACCAAAACCATAAAAATATTCACTCCAGAGTCTCATCTCATGGCCACATTTTTAGCATACAGCTATCCAAAAAAGCTTTTGGGCATATTTTATTTATATACCTATGCATACAGAAATGTGTTCAATGTAGTTTTTGAAACAATTTACTGGAAGACATAGGGCATTTTTTCAAGTTGTTTTTCAGTCAAATATTTAAATGAACAGCATCAGAGAGCTTTAAATGTATGTGGTTCATGGTTCATTTTAAATATTTTATACTATTCTTATATTTGCAAAAACCTTCATACAGTTTATGGTTGGTCTTTCTCAATAAAATTGTTAAATCATAATAAAAGATATCTTTACAGTAGTACTCTTGTAGCCTGAAAATAGTGCCTGAATTTTCACATCAAAACTAACATGTGAAAGACACAATTTCCAGAACAGATTGCAAGTCATGCCTTACTTCAAAATCCTGTTAGGACCAGAGAATGCATGGAGAAAGCCAGGTCCACATGTAAAGTTGGCAAAGGCATATGATACACAAATGCCCTAAGATATCATTGTGGATCAGTAATTGTTGGGTTCTTTCTCAGGTTCTGCTGTTTCCTCCCATTTCGGGGGTATTTTTCTCTTTTTCTCTCCTTACTTTTTATTGGTTATTCGATTTATTTACATTTCAAATGTTATCCCTCTTCCAAGTGTCCCCTCTGTAAATCTCCTATCCCCTTTTCCCCACCTCCTTTCCCCCTACTTCCTGGAGTGTGCTCCCTGACCCACCAGCCCACTTCTGCCTCACTATTCTAGCTTTCCCCTAACAAGCTGTCTTTACTTTTGCTTCTAACTATGTGTTCCTGATGCTCTCTTTTGTCAAGAGATACAAGAGCCTACACTTAGGTGACTTGAACCTCTGTTGATCTGCTTGGCACTGTTAAAGATGCTTTCTCTAATGTTCTGGACTTTGTCATTTTTTTCCCTGATATCCAGAACTGCTGTTAAAGACATGAGTTTTCCTCCATATTCCTTTCCTCCTGGCAAGTATTTGTACTTTTCAGCTTGGCTGTACTACTTTTTTTCAAAATAGTGAGTCGTCATTTTTTAAATTATAATTGTACCTTTTTCCCTCTTCCCTTCCTCCCTCTAACCCTTCCCATGCACCCCTCTTGCTCTCTTTCAAATTCATGGTCACTTATCCTTTCATTATTGTAGCATTCAACTTTTCTTTATATCAAAATGCTGATAAAAATGTCCTCAAGCTTCCTTCTCAGGCTATTTTCAAACTGTTCTTTTAATGAGACTAAGAACCCAAAAGAAAGAAGGAACCCCAGTTTCTCTAATAACAATTACATTAATTTTCTCTATATATTGTAAATGCACATGCCATTGAATTAAACACATTGCTATTTAATTATAATGTTCCAATTTCATGATAATTTACAATATTTCTGTCATTACTCTTGTTATAATGAGAGTATTCACAAGTTCTATTGTCATACTGGGATTGTGACATAGAGTTTATTTATTCTAATATATCGATATTTCCATGGTATATATAGAAAAGTAAGTCAAGACACTTGTTCGAAATCATGCAGCACTCTTATGATGCAGCACACTTCAAAGGTCTTGTTTCAAAGAAAGAAGATCTTGATTCAATCCCAGTACACTCTCTCGCTGTCTGTCTCTCTGTCTCTGTCTCTGTTTCTCTGTCTCTTTGTATCTATCTATCTATCTATCTATCTATCTATCTATCTATCTATCTATCTATCTATCTATCTATTATCTGTCTGTCTGTCTATCTATCTATCTATCTGTCTGTCTGTCTGTCTGTCTGTCTGTCTGGACACTGGTAGGAATATTACTGAGGCTATAGTAGTTTTAAACTTGCAATTCTGTAGAGAAAGCTTGTCACATTTATTTGGTTGCTTTTTGCTTTTTTCCAAATAGAAGTTGCTCGGTATAAAATAGGAAAATATTATTTTCAAATCAACTGTGAGTGGTCAATTTTCATCTCCCTAATATATTTGTCATTGCTGATGATAGCAATGCTAAAAATAACTTAAAGATTTAGGTCTCCATGTCTTTTAATGTCTTTATCTTTATACTGGCACAATAACAGGGAATGACTATGAACCCATCATTTGGGGGTATATATATATATATGTATATATATATATATATAATTTTAACTTATCCTGAAGAGAGTTCTGGAATCTACTAACAGATACTAAGTAAAGGAGGAATTATATTACAAGTCTTATTTCCAGATAAATGAGTGAATTACACGGAAGCTTTTTTCATAACTGTCATTGTTTTTCCTGTGTATGAGAAAAGGATGAAATAATGCAACTGGCACAGAAAGGAAGACATTCAAGGAGAGATGGCTTAGCAGTTATCTTTCTGTTTATAGTTTCAAAGACTTTAATTGATTTCTATGTAAATATTCCTTATCGAATGCTCAATTGTGTGTCTCAGTCTGTTAAAGTCAATCTATCTCTGGGCAGATATTGCTTCAAGGAATGTAATAATTGTACAATAGTTAAGTGCAATTCAAATCCAGTACACTTGTCTTGCTGTTTTCCTGTAGATCCCTATTGCCAGAACCTGTAGAGAGCACAGGAAACAGCAATATTCTAGTGTTCTTGGAAATGTGCATGTAGGAAAGCAAGTAAATGCATATTCACTGTGAGCATAGTTCATGAAGTGCTGAGGACAATACGAGCCTCAGAGGAAATGATTGTTTCACAACAAGGAACTCATGCATTTCAAATTACTCGACACCTGGGCTTGAAATAGGTCCATACTCCTGTTGGTTAATGCTACTGCTATAGTACTGGCAAGAAGACTGACAGCTTGCAGGGGCATTCACAAAGTCATACAGTACGTTAATTCTGGTAATGTGTCCTTTTTTTCCTGATTGGCATGAGTACAAGAAAGAAATTGGCCATATCTTCCTGATTCTGCATCTGGTTACATGGCACAAAGAGGAACTAACTTCACACTGAGTTTATAGATTTTAAATTCCCATTATTTTTTTCCATACAAGTATATTTGGTTGGGAATATATAAAGCAAAGATATTATATGACATATGATTTTTTTTTCATTTTCTACATTAAAGTTCAAAGTGATTCATGTGCTTGTTTTATTTTGTTTCCTTTATGCTATGGTACTTAATCTATAAGATTATAAAATAATAAGTTATACTGCAGAGTTGTTAAAATTCTGATACTTTTACATTGCTACTTATATTCTCACAAAGAATGTCAAAAGCCTACTAGAATTTTGTAACCAAACACTCTTTCACCTCTTCTCTAGTCAATGATAGGCTTCATTTTCAAAAAATAAAAGTAATTTTAAGAATGGATCAATTTGCATTCTTCTGCATGTTGACCTCTTGTTGAACCAGCACCATTTGTTGAAAAGGCTATCTTTTTTCCACTGGATGGTTTTAGCTCCTTTGTCAAAGATCAAGTGACCATAGGAGTGTAGATTCATTTCTGGGACTTCAATTCTGTTCCATTGATCTACATGCCTGTCACTGTACCAATACCATGCAGTTTTTTAACACTATTGCTCTGTAGTACAGCTTGAGGTCGGGGATACTGATTCCCCCAGAAGTTCTTTTACGCTTGAGAATAGTTTTAGCTATCCTGGGTTTTCTGTTATTCCAGATAAATTTTTGAATTGCTCTTTCTAACTCTATGAAGAATTGTGTTGGGATTTTGATGGGGATTGCAGTGAATCTGTATATTGCTTTTGGCAAGATGGTCATTTTTACTATATTAATCCTGCCAATCCATGAGCACAGAAGATTTTTCCATCTTCTGAGGTATTCAATTTCTTTCTTCAGAGACTTGAAGTTCTTGTCATACAGATATTTCACTTGTTTGGTTCGAGTCACACCAATAATAACATATACTTTATATTGGTTGTGGCTACCGTGAAGGGTATCATTTCTCCTATTTCTTTCTCAGCCTGCTTAGCCTTTGAGTATAGGAAGGCTACTGACTTGCTTGAGTTGATTTTATATCCGGCCACTTTGCTGAAGTTGTTTATCAGCTGTAGGAATTCTCTGGTGGAGTTCTTTGGGTCTCCTTGCACTAAGTTCAATTTCAAGTGGATCAAGGACCTCCACAAAAAACCAGAGACACTGAAATGAATAGAAAGGAAACTAGGGAAGAACCTTGAACATATGGGCACAAACTAGGGGAGAATTTCCTGAACAGAACTCCAATAGCTTATGCTCTAAGATCAAGAATTGACAAATGGGACCTCATAAAATTACAAAGTTTCTGTAAGGCAAAGGACACTGTCAGAAGGACAAAGCCGCAACCAACTAACTGGGAAATGATCTTTACCAACCCTACATCTGACAGAGGGCTAATATCCAATATATACAAAGAACTCAAGAAGTTAAACTCCAGAGAGTCAAGTAACCCTATTAAAAAATGGGGTTCAGAGCTAAACAGAGAGTTCTCACCTGAAGAATATCTAATGGCTGAGAAGCACCTAAAGAGATGTTCAACATCCTTATTCATTAGGATCCTTATTTCATTAGGGAAATGCAAATCAAAACAACCCTGAGATTCCATCTCACATCAGTCAGAATGGCTAAGATCAAAAACACAGGAGACAGCAGTTGTTGGCGAGGATGTGGAGAAAGAGGAACACTCCTCCACTGTTGGTGGGATTGCAAGCTGGTACAACCACTCTGGAAAGCAGTCTGGCGGTTCCTCAGAAAACTGGGCATGACACTCCCGGAGGATCCGGTTATACCACTCCTGGGCATATACCCAGAGGCTTCTCCTCCAGGCAATAAGGACACATGCTCCACTATGTTCATAGCAGCCTTATTTATAATAGCCAGAAGCTGGAAAGAACCTAGATGTCCCTCAACGGAGGAGTGGATTCAGAAGGTGTGGTATATTTACACAATGGAATACTACTCTGCAATTAAAAACAATGAATTCAAGAAATTCCTAGGCAAATGGTCAGAACTGTAAAATATCATCCTTAGTGATGTAACCCAATCACAAAAGAACACACATGGTATGCAGTCACTGATAAGGGGATATTAACCCAGAATTTCGGAATATCCTAGACACAATTCATATATCAATAGATTTCCAAGAAGATGGAAGGAGAGACCCCTGGTCCTGGAAAGACTGGATGTAGGGGAATGCCAAGACAGAGAAGCGAGAGGGGGTTGAATGGGGAACAGGGGGAAGGAAGGTGGCTTATGGGACTTTCGGGGAGGACGGAAAAGGGAAAGGGGAAGTCATTTGGAATGTAAATAAAAATACTTAGAAAAAAAGTCATTTTAATAGGCAAATAAAAATATATATGTTTATGGTGTGAAAAAGAACTACTCTGGGTCTGGAGAGATGGCTCAGCAGTTAAGAGCACTGAGTGCTCTTCCAGAGGTCCTGAATTCAATTCCCAGCAACCACATGGTGGTTCACAACCATCTGTAGTGGGAACCAATACCTCTTCTGGTGTGTCTGAAGACAGCTACAGTATACTCATATAAACAAAATAAATAAATCTTTAAAAAAGAAAGCAAGAAACAAAAAAGAAAGAAAGAAAGAAAGAAAGAAAGAAAGAAAGAAAGAAAGAAAGAAAGAAAGAAAGAAAGAAAGAAAAAGAGCTACTGCCCACAATGTTTTCCAAGGATGCATTTACAGCCTTGAGTACCATTTCTCAAAGCTATAGTAATGCAGGTTTTTCTCACAGTTAGGTGACATACATACATACACACACACACACACACACACACACACACACACACATATATATATATAATGAAATATATACTTTTAAGGTTATTTCTTTCTACATTCTGCCTCAATTATCTTTAGAACGTATCTCCTTACTTAAACTGAATTTAAGGTTGATTTTGTTTACAGCCCAGTACATTTCTGATGTATATTAGCCAATGGATAGAGTTGGTCCTCACTATGCTGAGCAAAGTAACATGGACATCAAAATTATGAATGTCAAAGGTTCTCACTCATGTTAGTGTCTAATTTTGAGACTTGTTTTTTTAACATGGAGCATCCATGAACTCCAGGATAGGGATCATTCATCAGGAGGGGTAAGAACGACCTTACTGAGCTGGACTAGTAGAACACAGGTGATAATAATGGAAAGGGGAGCAATGAGAAAACTTTAAATGGGAGAAATATGGGAAGGCAAAGGAGAGGTTTAAAAAGGATAACAGTCAGAGTGTAACAGTCAGAATGCTTGGAAAGGCCATATGGAAGCCTCCTAATTTACATAAAAGTGTTTAATTGGACAATTATGCTCAACTCAACAGGCACAGGTTTCTGACTAAAATGCCTAGAACCAGCTATAAGGTGCATCCCTTGAGTTGTTGGGTAGAGCTGTCCCAGAGACCATCAAAGCCATATAGCCTAAAGTCATTGCTCTTGGTTTCCCATCAGAACATGATTGTAAGATTTTATCACCAAAGACACCACTATACATAAAGACCAGAACATGGAAAACTCAACTTTGTACTAACCAAGAACTTTCTTCCCTCCTTAGTTCTCATAGTACTGGGAGTTGCTATGTAGCCTACTTGTGGGAAGTAAATCATTAAAAGTATTATCCAGCTGCAAACACTGTGAACTGAAATAACGACCTGAATAACAATACGTACCCATGTGTTCAACAGTGGCATGAATGTTAAGGGAGTTACCAGGTACTTTTAAAATTGGGTTTAAAAAAAAAAAAAGGAGGAGGGATCACATGCATGCTTGGCACTGCAGTCCTGGCCAACAACTCTTCACTGAGAAGCTCAAATGCCCGAAAGATGAGATTACTAATGCTGTTTTACTGAGTTAACATAGTATCAAACTATGTTTTAAATTCATATCTCTCACTTTAGAGTAGTTCTGCTCTCAGATTTCATCAGAGAAGTTCCTTTGGGTAGTGGATGATAGTCAACACAGAAACTCACAACTGGTCAAAGAACAGAGAAAAAAAAATGTCAGTGGAGTGCTCAATTCCAAATGGGACATCTATATCATGCCTCCTCCCCAGGGTTCAGAGACCCTCATGGAAGTAGCACAGCAAGATGGTACAAGCCAAGGGTGGGAAGAAGATGAGAAAAACTGTGTCTTCTGAGAATTATACAAACAATAAGTTCATGAACTCACAGTAGCAATGAATGCGTACATGAGATCTGCACAAGATCAGGCCAGTGAACAATTTAACATATGGGAAGGACATTATTAGTTCCTATCTCTAAATAATGTGCTGTGATCAATTGATCATTTTTGGAAGGGTGAGTCAGGTTTCTTTAAGAGTATAGCTCCAAGTGTGCCAGCCACATAGCAGTTGATTGACCAACAACCAAGAGTAAGTATATGGGCTACACAAATTGGAGTGATGAGTTATTAAAGTGAAAAATAATAATAAGACATTGAAGGATACGGAGGTTGAACTTGCCCCAAGAGGGGTTAGGTTGAAATGTTGGGGGAGAATATGGTTAAAATACATTGCATAAAATGCTCAAAGAATTAAAAATACATTCAGTTGAGGATTTATTTTTGATATTTTCAAATGCAGCTATGCACATTATGTGTGTTATTACTGGGGAAAAAATTGAATCAGCTAACTACAAGCCAGAGAAGAAAAAAAAAGAAAGAAAAACAAGCAATGATTATGCATGTGAAACCTCAGAGAAAATCTGACAGCTTACTCTCTAGCCACTCATATGATATTTTTTGAAAACAAGCTCTGTGTTTAATCTGTTATTTGGTTTCAAACCTGCTTTTGATCCATTATTCACTTTGAAATTCAACCTTTGTTCAGGCATTCACTTTAGCTGTATATTCTAAAATTACACCCACAGCTCTGAAACATGAAACCTTGCAGATGTGGCTTTTTCTTAAGTTCCCACATCATAAAAATACATGAAAACTTGTAGACTAACAAAAATCAGCTGATTTTATCTCAAAGCACAGAAATTTACATCAAAGATGATAGAATGTTACTTGGGTTTTTATCTATTTTGTAGTATCAATGCAGAGTTTTAATTAAATGATATTATAAAATTTTAAATTACTTCTTCAACAAGCAGTAAATTATGGCAAACAGTCACTTGGGGTGTACTTCCCAGTCTCATATAAGGAGCACTTCACTATTTGACAATAGTATAAGCCAGACTATAAATGATAAATATGGTCAAGTATTATGGCTGTGACTTAAAGAACTAGTTCATTAATATGCGACAACTAGTCAGGCCATTTCAGAAACACAGGAAGGAATTGTTCAGTTTTGGCTGTCTGTATGTTCAATAGATGTGGGTTTCTCAGATGAGCCAAGACCCTGAGGGCAGCTATAGTTTAGGTGTGGCTTGCAACACTCCCTGAGTCTCAGAATCAATAAGTTAATTTATTTAAAACTAGAATGATTAAAAATAATACAAAAATATTGCTAGGAAGAATTCCTCTTCAAAGTTACCATGTGGAGAAACAATGCATTCAATATGAGAGTACCAGTACATTGCAATTTTACATTATTTTAATCTACCGTAATAATGTTACATAAATGACATTTGAATATATCTCTTTTCATAAGACATTAAATATTTCACTTTAATTTTTGAAGAATATTTAAATATTCTCAGTATGATTATAAATCACAAGGTGTTGATCTACAAAGTATTTGTGGCTTCAATTTCTTGTCCCAGAACTCAGAATCTCTGTACTATTTTCCTTTGCGTGTCAATGAGGTTCATTCACATGTGACTATTGCTAAGTTGTGTAAGTTAGTAATCCATTTTGACAACAATTCTACTGTACAAAAGCTACATTTTTTCTTTAATGCTTTGATATTGTTTAACATAATTTATACTATTTAATATCTAATGTTATTGCTTAACATTTAATATTTAAAATATTTAACAAAATGTATCATTCTTATCTGTGCATTATCAATCACGTGTTCATGAAACTTCAAAGAATGTGGATCATTTTAAGTTAAAGTTTTAATTTTAAAAGTTATAATTAAGTTTGAAACATGTTTCTTTTTTATAGTATTATGACAACCTTACTAAATAATCTGGACTTAATTGTTCTAAACCATGTGTTTCATGTATTCATTGTGAATACATGACCCAATAAGATAATACTCAGACTTATTAACAATATCTATTAAAATCTTCCACCATATCTTGTTTCTGTGAATACTCTTTCTAAGATTGTTACTCACTGGATGAATGCAATGATATATATATCATTTAAGTTTTGGGGAACAATCCAGGAAGAAAGACAAAATTTTAAGATACTTAACAGGTGATTATTGTACCTTTGACCATTGTTCACAGTGTATAACCTATTTTTAATGCACACACCCCACTTTAGACTAAGATATTAACCAGTCTAACATTTTTAATGCCATAACTATCCCACAGGTTTCTCTAAGACACAGTCTTCTACCCAATCTATCTACTAAGTCAACTGGGTTAATTCCAGCACTTTCCTAGAGTTTGCACCATAAATTTTGTCACTGTCTTAACACAATCATGAAATCTTAAGTTTTTTGTTTGTTGAGAAGGCGGTTGTCAGCCAGCGACCTCATTCAATAACCAAACTATATGACCATCATTGCACATTGTGCTTTTTCTTTTTGTGTTATCAAGTTTAATATGCTTTTCTGTAGTCTTTGATAATTCTATAGAATTTCTAACATTATCATACATGGTTTTATATAGTCGTGATGTCTTCCATTTTCTTCTTAATTATCTCTCTGCACTGTATTTTGGGTAACTGCTTCTGATGTATTTTATATTTAGTTAATTCTTTATTCAACAGTGTCTAATCTGCAATCCACTGAGGTTTTTTTTTTTTAAAAAATCAGTTATTGTTAGCTTCAACTCTAAAGCAAATTTTTGTTAATTGTTCGAATCAGAGAGACCATTTTCCTACAGACCAGTGATAACAAGTTAAAAGTTACAGAGACAGTGGCATTGCCTTCCCTGACATCTCAATATATACATTTGAATAAAAAATATGCATTCCATCAACTCATTGAATGTAATATAATTTTTCCTTCCTATAGCCATATAACTTGTGCCTCCTATTTTCATGTAATTATTATTTTAGAATGCAAACATCAATCATAATTTCATACTACCAATTAGGCAACTATTTAAGAGGCTTATTATGAAACACCTAAAATAACTATGAAATAAAATCAAAAGCTTGATTTTCCTTTCGTTTTATTTTTAAAAACCCTTGGGACAGATGTAATTTTCAACAAAGTTCTATGAAAGTTCTTTACTTTTCTCTAGATAAATACAATGTTGTGCTACAATTCATTTTCATGTATCTTACATATTCTTTACCTCTTTATACCTTTTATTGTTGACTGGTGATGAAGATCATTAACAAGACAAATTACATGAGGCTCCTGAAGAAACTCACATTACTGATCAGTCACTCTAATTCTGTGTGAATTTCTTCTGACCTTTCTCTAGTGAGCTTTTAGACAGTGATTGTCAACCTGTGGATTACAGCCCTTTGGGGGTCAAATGACTCTGTCATAGGGGTGACCTGAGATAATCAGAAATATCAAATATTTACATTACAATGCAAAACAATAACAGAATTACAGTTATGAAGTAGCAACAAAAATAACTTTTATACCTTGGGGACACCACAACATGACTTACTGTATTAAAGAGTCACAGCATTAGGAAGGTTGACAATCACTGCTCTAGAGCAATGATTTGACAGTAAAAACAGATCATGAGTCTGTCTTGCTATATATTCACGTCTTTTCCCATTTCCTTTTTACACATCTTTCTTGGTATGTGGAGCTTAAAGAAAGACCGAAGGGTTGATTTTATATCCGGCCACTTTGCTGAAGTCGTTTATCAGCTGTAGGAGTTCTCTGGTGGAGTTCTTTGGGTCGCTTATGTATACTATCATATCGTCTGCAAATAGTGATAGTTTGACTTCTTCCTTTCCAATTTGTATCCCTTTGACCTCTTTTTGTTGTCTAATTGCTCTAGCTAGAACTTCAAGTACTATATTGAAAAGATATGGAGAGAGAGGACAGCGTTGTCTAGTCCCTGATTTTAGTGGGATTGCTTCAAGTTTCTCTCCATTTAGATTGATGCTGGCTACCGGTTTGCTGTAAATTGCTTTTACTATGTTTAGATATGGGCCTTGAATTCCTCATCTTTCCAAGACCTTTAGCATGAAAGGATGCTGAATTTTGTCAAATGCTTTCTCAGCATCTAATGAGATGACCATGTGGTTTTTTTCTTTGAGATTGTTTATGTAGTGGATTACATTGATGGATTTCCTTATATTGAACCATCCCTGCATCCCTGGGATGAAGCCTACTTGATCGTGGTGAATGATCGTTTTGATGTGTTTTTGGATTCGGTTGGCAAGAATTTTATTGAGTATTTTTGCATCAATATTCATAAGAGAGATTGGCCTGAGATTCTCTTTCTTTGTCGGATCTTCGTGTGCTTTTGGTATTAGTGTAATTGTGGCTTCATAGCCTTCCTATACTCAAAGGATAAGCAGGCTGAGAAAGAAGTAAGAGAAATAATACCCTTCACGATAGCCACAAACCATATTAAGTATCTTGGCATGACTCTAACTAAACAAGTGAAAGATCTGTATGACAAGAACTTCAAGTCTCTGAAGAAAGAAATTGAAGAAGACCTCAGAAGATGGAAAAATCTGCCATGCTCATGGATTGGCAGGATTAATATAGTAAAAATGAGCATCTTACCAAAAGTAATACACAGATTCAATGCAATCCCCATCAAAATCCCAACTCAATTCTTCATAGAGTTAGAAAGAGCAATTCAAAAATTCATCTGGAATAACAGCAAACCCAGAATAGCTAAAACTATTCTCAAGAGTAAAAGAACCTCTGGGGGAATCAGTATCCCGGACCTCAAGCTGTATTACAGAGCAATAGTGTTAAAAACCGCATGGTATTGGTACAGTAACAGACATGTAGATCAATGGAACAGAATTGAAGACCCAGAAATGAATCCACACTCCTATGGTCACTTGATCTTTGACAAAGGAGCTAAAACCATCCAGTGGAAAAAAGATAGCCTTTTCAACAAATGGTGCTGGCTCAGCTGGAGGTCAACATGCAGAAGAATGCAAATTGACCCATCCTTATCTCCTTGCACTAAGCTCAATTCTAAGTGGATCAAAGATCTCCACATAAAACCAGACACACTGAAACTAATAGAAGGGAAACTAGGGAAGAACCTTGAACAAATGGGCACAGGGGAGAATTTACTGAACAGAACTCCAATAGCTTATGCTCTAAGATCAAGAATAGACAAATGGGACCTCATTAAATTACAAAGTTTTTGCAAGGCAAAAGACACTGTCAAAAAGACAAAGCGGCAACCAACTAACTGGGAAATGATCTTTACCAACCTTACATCCGACAGAGGGCTAATATCCAAGATATACAAAGAACTCAAGAAGTTAAACTCCAGAGAGGCAAGTAACCCTATTAAAAAATGGGGTACAGAGCTACACAAAGAGTTCTCACCTGAAGAATATCTAATGGCTGAGAAGCACCTAAAGAGATGTTCATCATCCTTAGTCATTAGGGAAATGCAAATCAAAACAACCCTGAGATTCCATCTCACACCAGTCAGGATGGCTAAGATCAAAAACACAGGAGACAGCAGTTGTTGGCGAGGATGTGGAGAAAGAGGAACACTCCTCCACTGCTGGTGGAATTGCAGGCTGGTACAACCACTCTGGAAAGCAGTCT
Source organism: Tokudaia tokunoshimensis (assembly GCA_036184795.1). Classification (NCBI taxonomy): domain Eukaryota; kingdom Metazoa; phylum Chordata; class Mammalia; order Rodentia; family Muridae; genus Tokudaia; species Tokudaia tokunoshimensis. Next base: position 41,096,800 of record BTHU01000011.1, on the reverse strand, counting down.
GGCGGTTCCTCAAAAAACCGGGCATGACACTCCCGGAGGATCCGGCTATACCACTCCTGGGCATATACCCAGAGACTTTACCTGCATGCAATAAGGACACATGCTCCACTATGTTCATAGCAGCCTTATTTATAATAGCCAGAAGCTGGAAAGAACCCAGATGTCCCTCAACGGAGGAATGAATTCAGAGGATGTGGTATATCTACACAATGGAATACTACTCTGCAATTAAAAACAATGAATTCACGAAATTCCTAGGCAAATGGTCAGAACTTGAAAATATCATCCTTAGTGAGGTAACCCAATCACAAAAGAACACACATGGTATGCAGTCACTGATAAGGGGATATTGACCCAGAATCTGGGAATACCCTAGACACAATCCGCATATCAATAGATTTCTAAAAAGATGGAAGGAGAGACCCCTGGTCCTGGAAAGACTGGATGTAGGGGAACGCCAGGACAGAGTAACGAGAGGGGGTTGAATGGAGAAAAGAGGGAGGGAAGGGGGCTTATGGGACTTTCGGGGAGGGAGGAAACGAGAAAGGGGAAGTGATTTGGAATGTAAATTAAAAAAATAAAATAAAAAAAAAAAAAGAAAGACCGAAGGGAGTTGTTTCTCTCCTTCTACCATGTGGATTCCTGTGATCAAGTAGTCATACTTGACATTAGAATGCTGATTCATCTTGCTAGACTGTTTTCAAATTTCAGACTCAATAAATTCTAAATGGAATCAGGCAACTTAGTTTCTGCATGTTTTGAGTCATGCTAAAATGGGCTTTTTTTTCTTTTTTCAATTTCTACAGAATGTCCCAATTGACATCTTCCCATAAACTGGCTCCCTGATATTTTCATAATACTGTTTTCAAATTCATTTAATGCTGCTCTCTGTCTTTGAGGACTTCATTTTCACCTAAAGATAGTCCTCATTTTTCTTCCTAATATACCCATCCATCGTCTCATCTCTACCTTTAGGGGGAATTTTTCTTAGCACTCAAAACAAACAAACAAAAACACACATACAAAAAAAAAAAAACCAAACCAAACCAAAAACAAAACAACAAAATAAAGGATTTCCCTAGAAAAAAATTTTATGTATCTAAATTAAATATAATAACATTTAATTTTCCAGCTACTTCCAGAAACTTAGCATGTTATCTGATGTATTCTATTTAAGTTAAGTTTTGTTATTTTCATTGCTATAAAAGTCATCCCCACCTTATTGCTTGCTATAATATATAATGTGAGTTTTCAATTTTACTGATGTTAGAATCACCTGGTTATTGTATTTTGAATAAATATAGATATAGATTGAGATAGAGATAGAGAGATAGGTAGATAGATAGATAGATAGATAGATAGATAGATAGATAGATAGATAGATATGTACATGTCATATTATATGTCATATAAATGGTATATGGTACATTTTTAATTAGGTTAATTGATGTAGGAGATATGCCTACTATAGACAGCACCATTCCCTAGGTAGAAAACCCTTAATTATGTCAGAGTGAATTAGTTGAACTGATCAACAGAATGCATGCATTACTCTTTTGACTCTAGAACAATATGAAAGATGATTGAAGTACCTAATATCCCCTTATTTCCCTTCAAAAATGAACTGAGGGTTGTAATTAAACCTTTTCTCTCATCAGTAATTTTAATCAGTTTATTTTATCACAAACAGAAAAAGTGATGAAAAATTTTACCCTCTTCAATCTAATTTTTGTCTATCTTTTGTGTTTAAACTGTATGCTTTATCTCTTCCAAGATGAATGTGCTGACAATATGGAGATACAATGTTCCATTTCACTTAAATTACATTAATCATAAGAATTTACTTTGTTTTTACTTGTATTAGTATATCAAAATTCAAATTTAGTAGGCCCATTTTGGGGCTGTCCAATTCTTGTGTGTATACCTAATATCTTCTAATATGGTATAAGATTAGAGAGGAACCATTACATTCCTCCAATTTTACATTGTACTCTACATTTTCTTCTGTGATTTCTTACTAAATTATTCTTCAATAGTAACAATTCAATTATTATTTTGGAAATAATAATAGAAAAATGATCTAATTTACAAAATAAACACCATGGTTACAATTTAAAATAAGTTTTCACAGTTTAGATTGATATGAAAACAAACTCCTAAAGATTAATGCATCCACTTTAATTCATTGAGCACTGATGAGCGACAAGCAACATCATTTATAAAATTATGTCAGCAATTATATCACTGTATAACAAATTCCATACATTTCCATATCTTCAAATATTGATCATTTATTACTTATTAATTCATTTACTTAATATTTTTATTAATTCTGTGAGATTTTCACACAATGCATTTTTAGCATATTCACATATCTCTTCTAAATCCTCCCATAAACACACCACTTTACCCTCCCATTTCTTCCCATACAACTCATTTTTGATGACTTCTTATTGCTTCTTTTCCTCCTTCTCCTCCTCCTCTTCCTCCTCGTCTTCTTCCTCCTATCTCTCATCTACAGTTTGTGTTGTTTTGCCTAGTTAATCTTTGTTGTTAGTTATGGCATGTTGGTTGACCTACCATTATAGAAAACTGCCACACACACACACACACACACACACACACACACACACACACACACACCCTCTCCTAGTAGCTATCAAAAGCCTTTGACTAGTGATGTGATTGCCTACCTGTCTTCCCTTTGCCTTGGCTGGGATTTTGTGTGGTTAGAATTTTACAGATCTTGTAACTGCTGTTAAAATCATTGTGAGTTCATACATATAACTGGCTTATGCTGTCTATGAAACATAATTTTTTTGATGCTATCAATCACTTCAGACTCTTTACAACATGGCTTCAAATTTTTCCTTGACAACCCCTGAGGCTTTGAGGAAGGCATGTGATATGTATATCTCAAAGCCTCATATCCATAGGTCATGAATTTCACAGGTTCTTCTAATGAACTGTTTTATTTGGCTGAAATCAAAGTTATAGTCAGCTACAATCTCACCTATACATATACTCCTCTTCTAGGCTCACAGATTTGTTAGTGGATTCTGTTCCTTGGTCCATACATTTCCGGTCCCACATAGAGAGGATACAATTTATTACTCACAATTCATCTGCTCCTAGCATTCTGTTCATTGGTGGTGGTGGTGGTGGTGGTGGTGGTGGTAGTGGTGGTGGTTTGTTTTGTCTTTTTCAATGCAGAGTTTCTCTGTGTAGTTCCAGCTATCCTGGAACTCACTCTGTATACCAGGCTGGCCCTTAGCTTAGAGATCTTTCTGCCTCTGCCACTGCCTTTGAGATAAAATGCATGTACCACCTGCACCTAGTATATTTTCAGTTCCTAAAGGTCCTAACATTCCTTGTTGCACAGTCTTCTTCCCTGTTTTCTGTTTACTCCTGGCAGACCACAAAGAGCCAGAGGTTGTTGATAACATCAATATTGGAGGCTAATGGACTTTTGTAAATGTTGAGCTTATAATTCACTGAATTTACAGTTATTTTCAGTCGGAGAAGGAACAATTTTCACATTTATTTCAAGCTGTTTCCATGAGAGGAAGCAAATTCTATGACTTATATGTACAGAATATTAATGTTTATATATTAGTTAATTAAAATAAGGAAACCTGAAAATATAATTACTACTTCTAAAATTGTTTCAGAATACCTTTCACTCTGAGACTGAGACTTAAAATGAGTGAATTTTGAAATTCATAAATACTCATTCACTTTTTATTTTATTTTTTATTCATAATGCTTAATTGTATTTTTTCCTCAAAAAAGTATTTTTAAATTAAATTTAGTCTGCTTCCATAAATTGTAAATGAATGATATGCTCATCCTACATTTGGTACTAAAGAAATTACTTCATTACAATTAAATAAAAAGAAAAGTTAGGACATTTTAGTATTTCTAAATTAATGTACAAAGAAAAACTTGTTCACGAAATATAAAATTGTTTTAAATGACAAGTGATCACGTAGCAATTTAAAAATTCTACGTTGACTATTTTATTAAAATGATGAGAGAAAAACAGCTTATAGGAAGCCAATAGAAATCCATGAAACAAGGCTTTTCACCTGCCATGGGTCATGTGAAAAGTATAAACCATCCTGCCTTCACCTGGCCAGGATTTCACCTTCAGAAGAAAAGTATTCTTGTTTGCATAATTTGTGCATATTCTGCATTTCATAGTAAAGTCTATCAAAGCTTCTGTGTAACAGAGGGTGAAAGGAATGTTTGTTAATCACCAAACCACTTTAATCTCAATTTTAAAGAAGCACATTAGCTTCTCCCCTGGAAGATTCCCTTAGTTTTTAAGAATTAGTTTAGCTTCTCCCCTGGAAGATTTCCTGTTTTCAAGAATTAGTTTACTAAGTACACTTTTACCATGAGATTTATTTAATAAAAGAATGGTTTAAATTTAAAGATATTTTTGTTCATAGATTGTATGCTTACCAGCATTCTTGACATCTTGAAAATGAATGATTTAATTACTTAAATTACTTAATGACTAAACAGAGAAATGAATGAGTAAATCAATTTCAGAATTATTTACTAATTAGAAGTTCTAGCACTTATGATAGAAATAACTATTATTTTTAAAACATACAAATTTCTATTATATAGTTTATGTGTGAGAATATAATATTTAATATTACTTCTAAACATGAGAATCATTTAATGCTTAATTGAATTTGTCATAATCGGCTGTCCAAATAAAGGCTTATTCCTTATTTTCTATTTGTGGAAAAAAAAACAAAGGTTAGATGGTTGGGGATCCAGATCTTTATGACAAGAGAACTAACATCAGGAAAAAACACATTACTAATTTTTTCTTAAGAGTACAAAGAATAAGACAATTAAAAAATTTCACAAGAAAAAGAAATTCAGAGAAATAAATGAATTCTAAATCTAGTTTTGCCCGGAAAGCATTTAAAGGCTTTATTAACTTAAATATTCTACCGAATAAGCCTGACTTGGGCTAAGAGGAAGCTGGAAACAACAGAAAACCAATAAATAAACCAAAGGAAATACAATAATCCATGCCCCTAATGTGTTGGGACTCCAAAGAATTGCCTCGTAAGTCTGAGAGGTATTGCATCTCTTCCAAAAAACTTTACTTGACATTCTGCAAAACCGTATACTGTTGAAGTGGTATAAATTTGTCCTAAATTAATATTGCTTATAGACTCTTGGCAAAAAAAATGCATGCCTATACATTTCAAATGGAAATAAACTTTAACTTAGACATCAAATTACTGCTACATATAATATTTCAGCTTCAAGCCTCATCACACAAAAATAATTGAATATAATGAAAAATATACAACACACTAAAAATGTAAACTTCAGGAGAAAAAATACTAAACTCTATATTACAAAAGGATTCAGATATTAACAAACAAAGCTATGCATAGAAATAAACAATTGAAAGCCCACCAAGAGTGTCAAACTATAAAACTCATCAGAGAAAATATGGAAACAACTATGAATATTCTTTGAGAACAGCTAAAATAATAACAACCTAGTAGCCGAACATTTTCATAGCATTGACAAAAATTTCTAATGAAATTATTTCCGAAGTAATAATTGTGCAATCTAGTCAATACTTTTCAGTAATTTACAAGTATGGACTAAATAAAATAATTTTCCATTTCTATGTTTCTTTACCTTTGTGTATCAACACTCTATAGTAATGCTTTCATGAAATGGAGTAAATATATTTTGAGAAGAAAGTAGCGTTTATATCTTTATTGGAGAATAAAGGCAACATGAAATATCACTAGTAAAAATATTTCTACTGTGAGAAAAATAAATATCCATATGGCTATCAAGGCTGGTTTTATAATACTCTCTCTCTCTCTCTCTCTCTCTCTCTCTCTCTCTCTCTCTCTCTCTCTCTCTCTCTCAGATAAGCAGTTGATTTGTAGAAAAAGTCATTTTGAACCATGCCCAACACACAAACTAACTCTTTCATGGTTCAAAATGTGATTAGCTCTTTCCTTTTAATACTGCATTTATTCCACTCTCTTTTGTTAGGTCTTTATGTGGTAAAAAAGTAAAGTAAAGCTTATGCAGATTTTTATTCCAATTCCATTCTATAAGTATAGTACAATGAATAGATTAATTTGAACATAAACTCCAATGAAGTCAATACTAATAACTCATGAAAGGCATAATTATTACAAGGTCGATTCTCACATATTGGTGTCATTTGTTTTATTATATAAAAGAAGTGTAAGAGAATTAAGAGTTTCCAAGTTAGCTTGATGGGATAAAACATATGATGGAGTAGCTTATTATTTACTTATAAAGTTATATTTCATAAAAGATTACCTGCAAGGAATTTCCTTTTGACATAATATTTATGCAGAGGTAAACATTGATTGCTTATCTCAGTAGCAAATTTTGCAAGTTCCCTAGAGGAAAAAGCACATAGATTGTTTGAATTGTTGTGGGTGGTTTAAAATTATGATTAAAGGCAATGTAAAAATAGAAACCATGAGCCTTCCTTTTGGTTTGCTTGAAGGGAATGCTTCTAATTTATTCTTCGTCTAAAACGTCAATGAAATTAGATTATACATTTTGCTTCCAAATTGGCAGTGACAAAGGAGGAATTAAAGAAACCAGCTTGTTATATTTATTAGGTCTTCGGTGTACATTTTAACCCAAACCCTGAACCTGAGCACAGACTGCATAACCAGGAGTTGTTGACAAGGAGTCCTGAGTAAGTTAAGTTGGGCACTAAACAGTAGGAGCTCTTAACTCTGTGAATGTATGTAAATTTAGAACAGCACATAAAAATGTAGGTACAGCATGCATAACACAATTAAAAACCTTTTGGTATTCAGAGTGGCATGCAATGTCATGTCAGACATCAGATACATTCAAAAAATTGACTATTGTAGAATTATTATGAATAAAAATAGCTTGTCACTCACTTTTGTAAATAAACACAACTATGAACTTGATATTTAGCAAAAGTTAATTTCTGTTGTCATAAAATACACTGCATAATAATGGAACAAAGACATGTAAACAGATAACCAAATATCGTTCCAATAATAAATGGATTCCCTGATGAAATTGAAAAAAAATTAATTGGGGATTACAAACCAGATGAATAGATGGGGAATAAAATACATGCAATTGAATATGAGATCCAAAGTTTAGGAGAAAGCATAAATTTTCAGCATAAATAATGCTAATCTCGTAGCTCATAACTTTAGAGGTTCTAGTCCAAGATTGGATGGACATATTAATTCATGCCTATGGTGGGAGAACAAACTTTCTGCACCATGATCAGGAAGCGAACAAATGAATGAAAAGACAGAAGCTTCACAATTTCTTCAATGATCTCAAATAGTTAATACAAAGAACACATAGCTAGTTTTCATGACCTCTGAATCATACCTCCCAGTGAACTTTTGGTACATTGAAAGTGGGATCAAGTTGGATTTTGCAACAACTACTATAACAACTTTGAATCCCTGAGTGTTTAATCTTGGTAGGAAGTCTATAGTCACACAGCCTTCTGCTGTAAACATCTGGGAGGACACCAAAGTTCCTTGCATTTGAACATATTACTTACCTATTAACACTCTTTCTGGAACTCCCTAGAAAAGTTTTGCTATTTCTCTTGAGCTTGACTCATATGGGTAAATCTTTGGCAATCTTCCATGAATCAGTTGGTCTTGGGTTCCTCAATAGACTATGCTCAAGTCGAACATATATGTATTCTGGACTTCATTTACTCAGGAATTCCTTTACTCCCTAGAAGGGTTAGATAATGTAGGCCATATGAAGGGTATGGGATTTATTCAAAGTGCCATGAGATGTCAACAGGAGAGGTTTATGAGGTTTGGCTGTGTCTAATTTATAGTTTTAGTAAAAGAGATGCCCCAGATACACTGTGTTTTATAGAGTGCTGTCATTTGAGAAGGTAGAGTACAAGAATAGAAATGAGGATACCAATAAGAGATCATGGCAATATTTCAGAAAAGTGGCCTGAATACACACAGTAGAACTTTATCTTAAGACAAGGAGACAATTAGAATTATTCTGGCAGAAAACAGCAACAACAAGACCTCTCCCTTCATTTCCCATACAACAACAATAGCACCAGCAACAAAATGTGCTCATCTTCTTTATTTTATTTTATTTTATTTTTTTAATTTACATTCCAAATCACTTCCCCTTTCCCGTTTCCTCCCTCCCCGAAAGTCTCATAAGCCCCCTTCCCTCCCTCTTTTCTCCATTCAACCCCCTCTCCTTACTCTGTCCTGGCGTTCCCCTACATCCAGTCTTTCCAGGACCAGGGGTCTCTCCTTCCATGCTCATCTTCTAAAGAGAAGCAAGGAGAGGTGATGAGTGACTAAGGGACATCTATTGTGAAAAGCCTCTCAGAAATAGCAGGCCGGCCCCCCACAGGGTGAAACTATCCAGGGAAGTGACTCAGCAAAAGAAAGAGACAAAGCCAGGAAATACCATGAATACCACAAGGTGGGCAGGGCAGGGCCGAATGGCAGAGACTACCTCCCAATTCGAGTTGACCAATAATTTTAAATGTTGCTCAGGGTAGCCAATGGCAGTTGTCCAACTCAGGTGATTGCTGAACTCCGCGCCAAAATGTTTATAAAAAGTATATGCCAGGTAAACTGGGGGTCTCCTCTAGCCTGCGTGCTGGGGGCCTCAATGTACATTGAGACATTAAACCTCTTGCGGATTGCAGCGATTCCGATCTCTGTGGTCTTATTGAGTGGGGGTCTTCCGAGGGACTCTAACACTATGAGAGATTTTGGTGTGAAGCATCATTAAAAGTTTAAGAAATATATTTGGGATGCTATGCACAAAGAGGAGATTTTATTGTCACTCTGGGGATGTTAATTTTGAGATTTGTATGAAACAAAGGAGTTAGCCTTAAAAATATTGAGTAACAAGAAGTTAGACTCCAGAGAGCCAAATAACCCGATTAAAAAATGGGGTACAGAGCTAAACAAAGAGTTCTCACCTGAAGAATATCGAATGTCTGAGAAGCACCTAAAGAAATGTTCAACATCCTTAGTCATTAGGGAAATGCAAATCAAAACAAGCCAGAGAAGCGAGAGGGGGTTGAATGGGGAGCAGGGGGAGGGAAGAGGGTTTATGGGACTTTCAGGGAGGGAGGAAATGGGAAAGGGGAAATCATTTGGAATGTAAATAAAAAATATAGAAAATTTAAAAAAAAGAAAAGATTGCAAAGAATGGAAAAAAATTCCATAATAGACTTGCACAATAAGATAAAACATTTAAATAAAAATAGTGATGACAGGAATATTTTCGTTTATTATTCTTGTTTCCATATAGGACCTTTATATTTCCAATTCAACTCCTTCATCAGATTTTTTTCCCATGGTTTATAATTTCATTCACTTAAAAGTCTCTTTCACAGAATAAAGTGGGTAATTTAAATCCAAAAAAAGAATATTGAGTAAAATGTTCCAAGAAGAAAGTTAAGGGTCATAAACATCTATAAGTATAGAACATGAAAAAGAAAGGGTCAAGAGTCAAACAACAAGGCTTAGAGACTTCAACATGAAGCTGTCAAGGTCATTAGAAAGTTATGTACAAGCACAGAATAAGAATGATGCTCTTGAAGCTCAGAGATGGATGGCTTTTAGAGAAAGACAGCACTTAGTACTGATGAAAGCTCCAGAAAAAGAAATGGGGACACAACTTAATTACTAAACATCACTACCAAAAATTTACTGAGGATAATGACAAAAGAACCAAACCAAACTGAAACAACAACAACAACAACAAAACCAGAAAGTGTATGGGATATTTTGCTTTTTTATATCTATCATTATTCTTCTTTAATTTTTAATTCTTCAATCTTTTTTTACAGTCCAATCTTTATCCCTCTCCAGGTCTGCCCTCTGATTATACCTGATCCTATACCTCCTACCCACCCCACCATCTGGAAGAGGATGTCCCCACTCCCAACACCCACACCACCAGACCTCCCTATTCCCTGGGACCACAAGTCTCTCAAGGATTAGGTGCATCTCTCACTGAGGCCAGATCAGGTAGTCCTCTATTGTTTATGTGTTGGGGGCCTCATATCAACTAGGGTAGACTGCCTGGTTAATGGTTCAGTGTCTGAGAGATCTCAGAAGTCCACGTTAGTTGAGATTTCTCCACTTGATGTCCTTTCAATCTACTGGAGGTACAAGTTCCTTCTCTCCACTGTAGAGCATTTCATCTAAGGTCCCTTCCTTTGAGTATTGAGAGTCTCTCACCTCCCAGGTCCCTGGTATATTCTAGAGGGGCCCTCCTAGCTCCAGAGGTTGACTGTGTCCATTCATTCTGCTGGCCCTCCGGACTTCATTTCACTCTCTCCAATACCTGATCATGTTTGCCTCTTCCCTTCCCTGTCTACTTCTCCACCCAGGTCCCTTCCTCCCTCAGCCTCTCCAACCCCCTGATTGCTTTCTTCTTCCTCCCAAATTGGATTGAGGTATCTTCACTAGAGCCCTTTTGCTTGCTAACCTCCTTGAGTTGGATTGTATCCTGGGTATTCTGTACTTTTTTGGCTAATGTCCACTTATTCATGAGTACATACCATGCATGTCTTGTTTTTTATTGTTTATACTTAAAATTTTTCTAAACATGGATCTTTTAAGGCATCTTTTTAAATTTTTAATTAATTGCCATAATGCTTGTGAGTGAATTAAATATGCATTGTGTTTACTATCAAACGAATGATGAAACAATTTTGTCCACCCATTTCTACTATGACACCATTCACTTTCTTTTTTTTCTCATTTGTTTCATTTTTTTTATTTTCTATATTCTTTATTTACATTGCAAATGATTTCCCCTTTCCCGGTTCTGCCTTCACAAAAGTCCCATAAGCTCTCTTCCCTCCCCCTGTTCCCCAGTCAATCCCATCCTGCTTCTCTGTCCTGGTATTACCCTACACTGATGCATCCAGTCTTTCCAGGACCAGGGGCTTCTCCTTCATTCTTCTTGGGAATCAATTGATATGTGAATTGTGTCGTGGATATTCTGAGCTTCTGGGTTAATATCCACTTATCAGTGACTGCATACCACGTGTGTTCTTTTGTGATTGGGTTACCTCACTTAGATGATATTTTCCAGTTCTGACAATTTGCCTAAGAATTTCATGAATTCATTGTTTTTAAATGCTGAGTAGTATTCCATTGTATAAATATACCACATTTTCTATATCCATTCCTCCGCTGAGGGACATCTGGGTTCTTTCCAGCTTCTGGCTATTATAAATAAGGCTGCTATGAACATAGTGGAGCATGTGTCCTTATTGCATGCAGGGGAAGCCTCTGAGTATATGCCCAGGAGTGGTATATAGCAGGATACTCCGGGAGTATCATGCACAGTTTTCTGAGGAACCACCAGAATGATTTCCACAGTGGTTTTAAGCGCTTGGGATACCACCAGCAGTGGAGGAGTGTTCCTCTTTCTCCACATTCATGCCAACACCTGCTGTCTCCTGAGGTTTGATCGTAGTCATTCTGACTGGTGTGAGATGGAATCTCAGGGTTGTTTTGATTTGCATTTCCCTAATGACTAAGGATGTTGAACATTTCTTTAGGTGCTTCTCAGCCATTTGATATTCTTCAGGTGAAAATTTTTTGCTTAGCTCTGTACCCCATTTTTAATAGGGTTATTTGACTCTCTGGAGTCTAACTTCTTGAGTTCTTTTTAGATATTGGATATTAGCCCCCTGTCAGATGCAGAGTTGGTAAAGAAGTTTTCCCAATTTGTTGGCTGTGGTTTTGTCTAATTGACAATGTGCTTTGCCTTACAGAAACTTTGTAATTTTATGAGGTCACATTTGTCATTTCTTGATCTTAGACCATAAGCTATTGGTGTTCTGTTCAGGAAATCTTCCCCTGTGCCCATGTGCTCAAGGCTCTTCCCCAGTTTCTTTCCTATTAGTTTCAGTGTGTCTGGTTTTGTGTGGAGGTCCTTGATCCACTTGGACTTGAGCTTAATACAAGAAGATAAGAATGGATCTATTTGGGTTCTTCTGCATGCTGACCTCCAGTTGGACCATCACCATTTGCTGAAAAGGTTATCTTTTTTTCCACTTGATGGTTTTAGCTGCTTTGTAAAAGATCAAGTAACCATAGGAGTGTGGATTCATTTCTGGGTCTTCAATTCTATTCCATTGATCTACATGCCTGTCACTGTTCCAATACCGTGCGGTTTTTAACACTATTGCTCTGTAGTACAGCTTGAGGTCTGGGATACTGATTCCCCCAGAGGTTCTTTTACTGTTGAGAATAGTTTTAGGTATCCTGGTTTTCTGTTATTCCAGATGAATTTGAGAATTGCTCTTTCTAACTTTATGAAGAATTAAGTTGGGATTTTGATGGGGATTGCATTGAATCTGTATATTGCTTTTGGCAAGAGTGCCATTTTTACTATATTAATCCTGCCAATCCACAAGCATGGAAGATTTTTTCCATCTTCTGAGGTCCTCTTTGATTTCCTTCTTCTTAAATATCAAGTTCTTGTCACACAGATCTTTCACTTGTTTGGTTAGAGTCACGCCAAGATACTTTATATTGTTTGTGGCTACAGTGAAGGGTGTCATTTCCCTAATTTCTTTCTCAGCCTGCTAATCCTTTGAGTATAAGAAGGCTACTGATTTGCTTGAAGTTGATTTTATATCTGGCCACTTTGCTGAAGTTGTTTATCAGCTGTAGGAGTTCTCTGGTGGAGTTCTTTGGGTTGCTTAAGTATACTATCATATCATCTGCAAATAGTTATAGTTTGACTTCTTCCTTTCCAATTTGAATCCCTTTGACTTCATGTTGTCTAATTGCTCTACCTAGGTCTTCAAGTACCTTATTGAAAAGATATATATATATATAGAGAGAGGGCAGCCTTGTCTAGTCCCTGATTTTAGTGGGATTGCTTCAAGTTTCTCTCCATTTAAATTGATGTTGGCTACCAGTGTGCTGTAAATTGCTTTTACTATGTTTAGGTATGGGCATTGAATTCTTGATCTTTCCAAGACTTTTAGCATGAAAGGATGCTGAATTTTGTCAAATGGTTTTTCAGCATCTAATGAAATGACCCTGTGGTTTTTTCTTTGCGACTGCTTTGTGGATTACATTGATGGATTTCCTTATATTGAACCATTCCTGCATCCCTGGTATGAAGCCTACTTGATCATGGTGAATGATCATTTTGATGTGTTCTTGGATTCAGTTGGCAAGAATTTTATTGAGTATTTTTGCTTTGATATTCATAAGAGAAATTGGTTTGAAATTCTCTTTCTTTTTTGTATTTTTTCATAGGTTTGGAGTCAGTGTAATTGAGGCTTCATAGAACGAGTTGGGTAGTCTTCCTTCTGTTTCTATTTTGTGGAACAGTTTGAAGAGTATTGGTGTTAGGTCTTCTTTGAAGGTCTGATAGAATTCTGCACTAAAACCATCTGGTCCTGTGCTTTTTTTTTTTGGTTGGAAGACTTTCAATGATCACTTCTATTTCTTTAGGGGTTATGGGACTGTTTAGATAGTCTATTTGATCCTGATTTAATTTTGGTAGTTAGTATCTGTTTAGGAAATTGTCCATTTCCTCCAGATTTCCTAGTTGTGTTGAATGTAGGCTTTTGTAGTAGGATCTGATCATTTTTTTTGGATTTCCTCAGTTTCTGTTGTTATATCTCCCTTTTCATTTCTGATTTTGTTAATTTGGATACTGTTTTTGTGCCCTCTGGTTAGTCTGGCTAAGGGTTTATCTACCTTGTTGATTTTCTCAAAGAACCAACTCCTAGTTTTGGAGATTCTTTGTGTGGTTCTATTTGTTTCTTCTTGATTGATTTCAGCCCTGAGTTTGATGATTTCCTGCCTTCTACTCCTCTTGGGTGTATTTGTTTCTTTTTGTTTCAGGGCTTTCAGGTGTGCTATTAAGCTGCTAGTGTATGTTCTCTCTAGTTTCTTTTTGGAGACACTCAGGGCTATGAGTTTTCCTCGTAGCACTGCTTTCCTTGTGTCCCATAATTTAGGGTATGTTGTGCCTTCATTTTCATTAAATTTTAAAATGTCTTTGATTTTTTTTCTTTATTTCTTCCTTGACCAAGGTATCATTGAGTAGAGCATTGTTCAGCTTCCACGTGCATGTGGGCTTTCTGTTGTTTTTGTTGCTATTGAAGACTACCCTTACTCCATAGTGATCTGACAGGAGGCTTGGGATTAGTTCGATCTTCTTATATCTGTTGAGGTCTGTTTTGTGACCAATTATATGGTCGATTTTGTAGAAGGTACAATGAGGTGCTGAGAAGAAGGTGTATTCTTTTCCTTTAGGATGAAATGCTCTCTATATATATCTGCTAAATCCATTTGGTCCAAAGCTTCAATTAGTTTCACTGTGTCCCTGTTTAGTTTCTGTTTCCTGATCAGTCCTTTGCAGAAAGTGGAGTGTTGAAGTCTCCCACAATTATTGTGTGAGGTACAATATGTGCTTTGAGCTTTGGTAAAGTTTCTTTTACGAATGAGGGTGCCCTTGCATTTGGAGCATAGATGTTCAGAATTTAGAGTTCCTCTTGGTAGATTTTTCCTTTGACCTGTATGTAGTGTCCTTTTGATGACTTTAGGTTGAAAGTCAATTTTATATGCTATTAGGATGGCTATACCAGGTCGTTTCCTGGGACCATTTGCTTGTAAAATTGTTTTCAAGCATTTTACTCTGAGGTAGTGTTTGTCTTTGACACTGAGGTGCATTTCCTAAACACAGCAAAATGTTGGGTCCTGTTTATTTATCCAGACTGTTAATCTATGTCTCTTTATTTGGAAATAGAGACCATTGATGCTAAGAGATATTAAGGAATAGTGATTATTGCTTCCTGTTATTTTTATGTTTGAATGGTTATCTTCTTTTGGGTTTGATGAAAGAACGTTGCTATCTTGCTTTTTCCAGGGTGTAGTTTCCCTCCTTGTTTTGGCGATTTCCACCTATTATCATTTGCAGGACTGTGTTTGTGAAAAGATATTGTGTAAATTTGGTTTTATCATGGAATATCTTGGTTTTTCCATCTATGGTGATTGAGAGTTTTGCTGGGTATAGTAATCTGGGCTGGCATTTGTGTTCTCTTAGAGTCTTTATTAGATCTGCCCAGGACCTTCTAGCTTTCATAGTCTCTGGTGA
The DNA here is from genome assembly GCA_036184795.1 of Tokudaia tokunoshimensis. Classification (NCBI taxonomy): domain Eukaryota; kingdom Metazoa; phylum Chordata; class Mammalia; order Rodentia; family Muridae; genus Tokudaia; species Tokudaia tokunoshimensis. The sequence goes on along the minus strand of BTHU01000011.1, from coordinate 41,081,608 downwards.
GAAGTCTGATGTAATTCTGATAGGTCTTCCTTTGTATGTTATTTGGCCTTTTTCTATTACTGCTTTGAATATTTTTTTCTTTGTTAGTACATTTGGTGTTTTGATTATTATGTGACAGGGGGTATTTCTGTTCTGGTCCAGTCTCTTTGGAGTTCTGTAGGCTTCCTGTTTGTTTATGGGCATCACTTGCTTTAGGTTAGGGAAGTTTACTTCCATAATTTTGTTGAAGATATTTACTGGCCCTTTAAGTTGCAAATCTTCACTCTCATCTATACCTATAATCCTTAGGTTTGGTCTTCTCATTGGGTCCTGGATTTCCTGGATGTTTTGGGTTATAAGCTTTTTGCATTTTGCATTTTCTTTGACTGTTGAATCAATGCTTTCTATGGTATCTTCAGCATTTGAGATTTTTTCATCTATATCTTATATTCTCTTGTTGATGTTTGCATCTATGACCCCTGATTTCTTCCCAAGGTTTTCTATCTCCAAAGTTGTCTCCCTTTGTGATTGCTTAGCTGTTTCTTCTTCCTTTTTTAGATCCTGGATGGTTTTGCTCAGTTTCTTCACTTGTTTGCTTGTGTCTTCCTGTAATTCTTTAAGGTATTTTTGTGTTTCCTCTATCAGGGCTTCTGCTTGTTGATCCATATTCTCCTGAATTTCTTTAAGTGATTTTTTTTTTTGTGTTTCCTTTGTAAGGGCTTCTGCCTATTGATTCCTGTTCTCTTGTACTTCTTTAAGAGATTTATTCATGTCCTTCTTGAAATTTTATAATAGTATCATGGGATGTGATTTTAAATCCAAATCTTGCCTTTCTGGTGTGTTTGGGTATCCAGGACTTGCTGCTGTCGGAGAGTTGGGTACAGATGGTGCCATATTGCCTTGATTTCTGTTAGTAATGTTCCTACATTTGCCTTTTGCCATCTGGTTATTTCTGGCATTAGTTGGTTCTGCTGTCACTGGCTGGTGCTTCAACCTCCTGTGAGCCTGCAAGGCTATTTCCTCACCCCTGGATGATTGAGTTTCCCCTGACACAGATTGCTGAGGGACTGCCCTGCTGATGGGTTCTGTTGGAGCCCTGGTGTGCCTTGCCCCATGTGATGTTATATCTCTGTGTATCTGTTTGTCCCTGTCAGTTCTGTCAATGGAGCAAAGGTGGCGGAGGCTTTAGGGCTCCCTCCAGGCACGGGTCACCCTGTAGGGCAAATGTCCCACCGCAGGGCTGGCACACAGACAAAGGAGGGCTGCCCAGCTCTTTGGTGCAGGTGGAACCCTAGCGTCTGTGTCCCAAGTGATGTTATACTCGGGATATCTCTGTGTACCTGGAGTCCCTGTCTGGTCTATCACTGGAGCAAAGATGGTGGAGGCTGTGGAGCTCCCCTCTTCTACTCTTAATGCCAAGCACTGTTTCCATCCTAGTTCCCCTGGCTAGCTTTTGGCTTCCAAATTAAAGTCCATAGAGCTGTCTGTTCTTCACTTGGGCTCCCTGAGGAGTGAACCATCTTCACTTCTGCACTCATTCTCTGTCCTGCTGATGTGTGGTTCAATGGAGAAACATGGCTGACACTCTTTCCTAGTTTAGGGTCTTCTCAAAACCATTATTTTGATGAAAACCATTCTATTTGTCTTAGAGCATTGTTGGTGTGAGACTCTCCCTATATCTGACTACTCAGGCCCCTCCTTCCCAGCTTAGTTCAGGCTGTAATAATTAGATATTTTAAAAACTAAGCAACAGAGATGTGACAAAGCTCTTTTGCTCATGAATAATTTATGTCATTTAATATTTGGATCTAAGAAAATATTCATAGCAAAATGACAAGCAATTAATACTATTGCAGCACCAGGTAATAGTCATTTATAGATTCAAAACAAGGAATCCCCATTTTGTTTTCATTAAAGATTAGGTAGATTGGTAGACACTTCCACTTTATAATGTAATGGCTTGCTTAAAGTTTTAAGTTGTTTTGGGTATCTTACAGGTAATTTGAGATATAAGTCAAAAGAAGTGACAGCATGAAATTTATTTTGCAGAGAAAATAGGTGAAGTCTCATTTGTATATTTCTTCTGTGAATTAAGCAGGTTTGCACAGGAAATACTTTTAAAATATACTATATTGTAATATAACTTTATGTGAATATTGATAAAATATGAGTATTAGGAAAAAAGAAAATAATAAAAATAAAAAATGCATCCACTTTTAATTGGATATTACAAAGATCAGGTGTCTTGAGGATGGTCACATTCCTGGCTTTATTTGAGTGAACGATGTAAGTCTAAGACTTTAAAATAGGGTTTCCATACATAGAATAAATTCTTTGGCAGGCAAATTTGAATATGGGTTAATTATTTTAGACATCAGATTAAAACTATGTGATCTTGCACACACAAAGGAGATGGCTTAGGAGGTAAAATACTTGGTATAAAATTATAAGGTTCAGAGTTTGAATCCTCATTTTCTATATGAATTTAAGTTGGTCCTGGTGGCCCACTTGTAATTCCAGCACAGGAGGGGTAGGGAAAGATAATGGATTAGCAGAATCAGTGCATTTGATTATTGGTGAGAGATTGTGTAATGTGTAAATATGTAAAGTGGAAAAATTAAGTAAGTCAATTGATATAACCTTTGGGTTCCATATTTACACACATACACACGCACACACACACACACACACACACACACACACACACACACCATGTGAATATTCACAAATGCATTTATATTTTAAAGAATGTGAATTGGTGCATTGTTTTTAAAACAAGATTATGAGGTCAGAAATATTGTGTGAGCATGTATGTTCAAAATCACTATGTTGAAACTACAACTAAAAACTCAAGATAATGCCAACTTAACCAGACAAACCATCTTTGAGAATCTATGGATTAAGTAAAGAAGACAAACTTTTCAGTAATTCTTTACAAAGATAATCAAAAGAAGCTGCAGGTCTATTTTAGTGAGCTAAAGAAAAATGAATATAGACTTTTTGAGGTACCTACGTTCAAAACTTGTTACAAATCCCAAACTCTTACACTTTAGACTAATTGTCTCCAATTTATCCTCCAACACAATGAATACTCCAGAGAATACACTGCAGAAATGATGGACACAGAAAGCCTGAGACCCTCTCTTTGTCAATCAAGGTTCAGACAGAAAACAGATAGTGTATTCAAATGGGAAACTGAAGAGAATTTAACACAGAGATACTTTTTACAATTGGTAGCCAAGGGTAAGGGAGCAAAAAGAGATGAAGTAGCAACAGGAGAGCGATCAACCAGCCCTGGCCTGGCCAGAGCCCACAGAGAGAACTGTAGGTAGAAAACAGGGGTTGTTTTTCAACAATTATGGTTTTAGGTAGAAAAACACAGCAAAGGTTAAACCTGATACAAAAGAAAAGAAAAATACCAGGATCCCATTCTTTTAATTCCCTATTAGTGTCCTTACTATCTGTACCAAATTAGAAGCCAAGAAAGAATGCATACTGGTGATACAGTCACGCAGGATTAGCCCCCTTATGTGTGTGCTGACTGAATAAATAAATGTAGAGTGGGAAAAATACAAAGACTGAACCATTCCAAAATATAGAAATGACTATTTTCAGTGAATTAGAAGAATCCTAGATGATCTCATACATTAGTCATATTATCAAGAGATTTGATATCATTTAATATTCAAAATGTTATATGTGAGTGGGAAGAGATGATAAGCAAATGACACATTTAAAGCATCCATACTTATCAATAACTTCATCTTGGCAAGAATTCTTGGTTTTGTAGATGAGTATATTTGTCCAGGCAAACACTGATTAATGTAACGAATGTGCTATATATGTATTTTTAAATTTTATTTTAATGAAGAATAATGTTTAGTGCTGGGGAGAAGGCTCACAGAGGAAACTGATTACTTTGTAAGTAGGAGGACTTCAATTCAACCCCCTATAATCCAGAAGGGAAGGCCAGGTGTGGTGGAGCATGATTCTAATCCCAGGGTTGAGATGGCAGAGTTAGATGGATTGGTCGCATGGCATGCTGACCTGCCAGCCTATCTCACTGGATGAACTCTGAGCCAGTAAAAGATATCGAAAAATTGCAGACAGTGCCTAAGGAACCCTCAGTGCTATTCTCTTGTGCACTGGTGTGTGTTTGTGTTACTTTCCCTCCTTCCTTCCGTCCCACCCTCCCTCCCTGCTTCATGCTTGATCACGATGTGCATCTCTCTATCTGTCTCTGTTTCTCTGTCACACACACACACACACACACACACACACACACACACACACACACCCCAAGAATAACATTCAGATAAAACAGTCAAAACCCCCATATTCTTTTGGCAGGATGGTCTCTTATCCAGCCTAAATCAATAGAAATGCTTCAAGTCACATTAATGTTTAAAATGTCTAGTATCCACATTTAAGAAAAGACAAATTAACTGTTTTAGGTCACATAATATATAAATATTATTGCAAGAAATAAATTAAAATGAGTATGCAGATATTTTGACTTCTAACTTACAGTATCATCAAAAGTAAATGCGGAGTTGGTGAGAGGGTTCAGAGGTTAAAAGCATTTAACACCAAGCCTAACAACATGATTTTGATCTCTGGAACCTGTATGGTAGAACACATACACACACACACACACACTCATTTCAATGAAGTCCATGTTTTTGTCTTATTGTGCACCCCCCTTACCATGAAATTGCACATTGCACTGTAGCTTGAATCTATCAGCAAAAATAATTGTCTGATTTTGATATTTTCTACTGTCAGATTGTGAACTTAATTAAATTTTTCTTCCTCAAATACAGTGACTCATGCATTTTGTGGTAGCATTACACAGATACTGCAACTATTCAGAAACAAAATCCTAATGAGATGCAACAAAGGCCCTTGCTGCTAAAGCCCAGTGTCTCTGATTTGACTCCAGGAACCCAAGTGGGAGGAGAGAACCCAATTCTGAAAGTTGTCTTCTGATCCAACCATTCCCTGACTACAACATATCTGCTGTAGCACACACATGCCCTCCCCCAAATAAAACCACAAAAATTTGATATGACTATGTAGTGTGATGTAGACAGGTACTCTTAAACTTGTAAGTAGGCTGTGTTCTTGCACAGAAGCTGTAAATTCAGGATCACAACTGAAGCTTTTAGCCTCTCTAATGCATTTCTAATACAGTAAAGGGTGCCTGGAATCCTGACATTAAGAGTATTGTCTTAGATTAAGATTCTTCTGCAGTTACAATTGGCAGAGTAAACTAATGTTTAGTTGTAATGTAGTCTTAAAATATTTTATAGTAGATGTTGCTTGTTGCAGACAGCAATAATGAAGAAAACAAGTGATCTCACTAAAGTGAGGTAGCCCCTGACTGAAGGACAAAGACAACAGCCTGCACAACACAGGATGTGTGACGAATGGTAATGGGCAGCAGACTTCCTCTACGATACAGTTTTCAACAAAATCAATTCTTGTTGGAACAATGAGTGAAATGATGACACTTTGAAATCCATGGCTTGCCAAGTACTGTCAAGTGTATTCTTACTGCAGCCTAATATCTGAGCATATTCACCCCCAGGCGTCAACTAATCTTTGCATAAATGTACCATAGTCAATTCTGGCTATGCAAAAGGGAATGGAAAGACACAGGAAATGGTCTCAGTCAATTATACTGAATTGTCATTCACACTTAGCCCCTGCCAGGGCATCATAATTCATATTGTCATGGCAACAAATATTTTAAAAAGAGCAAAGATCAAACATATTCTTCTTTATTTTGATTAACCACAGGATAGTGTAGAAAAGAAAAGGTAGAATTTAGTAAAATTTTAATTGGCATGCAAGGTTTTAACAATTTATTTTTTTAGGGATTTGTACTTTTCTGAAGTAAATATCCTTCACTTTTACCAAGAGGAACATTTATTTTTCTTTTAAGAAATATGGTTATAGAATAACAATTTGTCAAGCTTTAGAGAAACAAAAATAAATCTGATTAATTTCTCTGACCTCAGGAAATTCCTTATCTATTATGAATGAGCGACTTATATTTACAATCAAGGTAATTATAATACAATGCTTATGCTATAGTATATATACAAATTTCTAAGAAGGCAAATTAAAGCATGTTGTTAATATTGTTTGTGAAGTTAGACAGCTCCAAAGAATACATGAGATTTCATTAACAGTGATTTTATAAATACACTTGTTTTAAAAAAAACATTGTTATGCTTAGACTCATCCAGAAATTTGTTACTACTGATAACAATATAAGACAATACTAATATGTGTTAAAGAACATTACATGTAACTTTTCATGTAATTATGAATACAGAACTCATTGAACAAAAACTGAGAAGATTAAGGCTTTGTTTTGTTTTGTTTTGCTTTGCTTTTGGATTTTTCAAGACAGGGCTTCTCTGTGTAGCTCTGGCTGTCCTTGAAAGTGCTCCATAAACCAGACTGTCCTCAAACTCAGAGTTCTTCTTTCCTCTGCCTCCTGTGTGCTGGGATTAAAGCTTGTATCACCACTGCCCAGCTAAGAATGTGTAATTCTTACAAAAAAATAACTGCTACTCTCCCCTTTGTAGAACACACCATGAGTATATTCAATAATATGCACCAAAATATGCTTTCAAATGTACCATAGAAAACTATATACATTATTGGATATATTTTGATAGTTTATGTAAATATTTCATCAAAAGTAAATTGATATTTTATTGCAAATTCTAATAAAATGAATTTACCTGACTTTTCATAGTTTTATTTATTTATTTAGCATCTTGACTACAGTTTTCCCTTCCTCTTCTTCTAATCCCTTCCCCTCCCCCCATTTCCCGTTTTTCCTCCTTGCCCTCTCTCATTTACTTCTCCATTACTCTTCAGAAAAGAGCTGACTTCCTATGGGTATCAACCAGCTATAGCATATCAAGTGAAGCAAGACTAGGTACTTTCTCTCCTATCAAGGCTAAATAAAACAACTCAGTAGAAGGAAAAGGTCCCAAAGGCAGGTAACAGAGCCAAAAAGTGTTCCTGCTTCCACTGGTAGGAATCCCACAAGAAAATCAAGCTACACAACTATAATACATGTGCAGAGGGCCTAGGTCAATACTATTCAGGCTCTGATTGGTGGTTGTGTCCGTGATTCCTTATGGGCCCAGGTTACTTGATTCTTTGGCTTTTCCTGTGGTGACTTTCATCACTCTGGCTCCTACTATCCTTTATCCCCTCTTCCTCAGGATTCCCTAAGTTCTGCCTAATGTTTGGTTGTGGGTCTCTGCATCTGTTTTCATATGTTGCTAAGTGAATCCTCTCTGATAACAATTTTATTTGGTACCAGTCCCTTGAGTATAGCAGAATATCATTAGGAATCATTTCATTAACCAAACATAGTCAAACATGACCATTCATGTTTTTCTTCCATCCTGCATCTCTGGACCATCAAGTCTCTGGCTACTGGTCCTCCAGGCAGGATAATAGGGTGGGACTCATCTCATGGCATGGTTCTTAGGCTGGACCAGTTGTTGGTTAGCCACTCCTACAATTTCTGCGCTCTCTTTACCCAGCACATCTTGTAGGTAGAAAATTGTAGATCAAAGGCTTTTTGACTGAGTTGGTGTTCCAATGTCTATTTTGTTTTCCCCCTTCCCCAAGATTCATAGGTACTTCCTGAGCCATTTTTGTTACTTAGCCTCTTTGGACCATAGTTGTCCATTACTTGATGGCTAATGTCCACTTGTAAGTGAGTATATACCATGAGATTCTTTCTGGGTCTGGGTAGGCTCACTTAGGATGATCCTTTCTAGTTGGAAGCATTTGCCTACAAATTACGTGATTTCATTGTTTTTAATAACTACATAATATTCCATTATATAAATGTACCACAATTAAAAAACAAAATCAGTTCCTTTTTTTAAGGGATATCTGGCTGCTTCCAAAATTTTTGGCTATTACAAATAAAACCTCTATGAACATAGTTTAGTAAGTGGCCTTGTGGTAAGGTGTATCCTTTGGGTATATGCCCAGGAATGGTCTTGAGATAGATCAATCCTATTTTCCTGCGAAACTGCCATATTGATTTCCAAAGTGGCTGTACAAGATTGCACTCCCATCAGCAATGGAGGAGTCTTTCCCTTGCTCCACCTCACCAGCATGAGCTGTCAACTTATGTCTTTGATCTTAGCCATTCTGACAGTTGTAAGATAGAATCTTAGAGCCATTTTGATTTTCACTTCCCCAATGGCTAAGGATGTTAAACATATCTTTAAGTACTTCTCACCCAGCTATACCACTACTGGGCATATACCCAGAGGACTCTCCAATATTCAATAAGGACACATGCTCCACTATGTTCATAGCAACCTTATTTATAATAACCAGAATCTGGAAAGAACCCAGATGTCCCTCAACGGAGGAATGGATACAGAAAATGTGGTATATTTACACTATGGAGTACTACTCAGCTATTAAAAACAATGAATTCATGAAATTCTTAGGCAAGTGGGTGGAATTGGAGAATGTCATCCTGAGTGAGATGACCTGTTCACAAAAAATCACACATGATATGCACTCACTGATAAGCGGATATTAGCCCAGAAGCTTGGAATATCCAAGGAACAATTCAATTATCAAAGGATACCAAGAAGAAGGAAGGAGAGGCACCTGGTCCTGGAAGGGCTCAATGTGGCAGTGTAGGGGAAACCAGGAAGGGGAGGTGGGAGTGGGATGGTTGGGGAGCAGGGGGAGGAAAGAGGTCATATGGGACTTTTGGGGAGGCGGGGAACAAGTAAGAGGAAAATCATTTGAAATGTAAATAAAGAATATACCTAATTAAAAAACAGAACATAATCAGCAGAAGCTAATTCAACCTGGCACTATCAGAACCAAGATCTACTACTACAGCAAGCCTTGTATATCTAACACAAGTTAAATCCCACCTCATGAAGTTGATAGAGGCCTTTAAAGAGGATATAAATAATTTCATTAAAGAAATACAAAAAATGCAGTCGAAGACATGTAGCAAATGAATTAAACAATTAGACAACAAAAGGAGATTAAAGGTATGCCAATTGGGAAGGAGTAAGTCCAGATATCACTATTAGTAGATGATATAATAGTACACATAAACAATCCCCCAAATTCTACCAGAGAACACCTACAGCTCATAGAGGGGGGGAATCAGTAAGAGGGAAATCATTTGAAATGTAAATAAAGAATATACCTAATAAAAAATTAAAAAAAATTCCTCTGTTGATAATTCTATTTGCATCTGGACCTCACTTTTTGATTAGATTATTTTTATTCTGTTTTTTGATATCTGGTTTCTTAAATACTTTATATATTTTGGATATTAGCCCTCAGTCAGATGTGGGATTGATGACGAACTTTATCTATTTTTTAGGTTTTAGCACTGTCATTTTGACAATGTCCATGGCCTTACAAAAAATTTTCAGTTTTTTTTTGAAGGAGTCCTAATTGCTTTTATTTATTTATTTATTTTTTATTTTCTATATTTTTTAATTTACATTCCAGTTTTATCAGGTCTGATTTATTAATTTTTGATCTCAGTGCCTGTATGATTGGTGTTTTCTTGAGGATGTTGTCTCCTATGAAAATACATCGAAGAATATTGTCCAATTTCTCTTCAGTTAAGTTCAGTGTATTTTGGGTGTATGTTGATGTACTTAATCCACTTAGACTTGAGTTTTGTACAGGGTGATAAATATGGAACTATTTGTATCCATCTACATGCTGACACACAGTTAGACCAGCACTGTCTGTGGAAGACAAGCTTTTTGTTCCATTGTATACTTCTGAGTTCATTAACAAAAAAGAGGTGTCCATAGAGGTATGGATTTACCTGTGACATGTTGATTTAATTCCATTGATCATCCTGTCTGTTTGTGAACCAATAACCTATTGTTTTTTACTATTACTGCTTTATAGTACAGTTTGCAATCACAGATAATGATACCTCCAGAAGATCTTTACTTTTATAACATTGTTTTAGCTGGATTTTTTTTATATGAAGTTCAGTATCATCCTCTTAACATCTGTAAAAAATTATGTTGGATTTTGATAGAAATTATATTGATTCTGTAGTTTCTGTTTGTTAAGATGGCCATTTTTACTATGTTAATCCTACTGAGTAGTATGGGAGGTATTTCCATCTTCTTGATACTTCTTTCTTCAAAGACTTGAAATTCATGTCATATATGTCTTTCATGTGCTTGGCTAGAGTTACATCAAGATGTTTCATATTATCTATGGCTATTTTGAAGAATGTTTCTTCCCTGATTTCTTTCTCACCATGATGATCATTTGATTTTAAGAAGACTACTGATTTTTCTTTTTTGAGTTTATTTTGTATCCAGCCATTTCACTCAAAGTGTTTATTAGCTGTAGGAGTTCCCTAGTCGTTTTTGGTGTTGTTTATATGTACTACCATATCATTTACAAATAATGATACTTTGATTGCTTCCTTTTCAATTTGTATTTGTGTTATTGTTCTAGTATAATTTTAAAGCACTTTATTGGATTGGTAGAGAGAGTGGGCGGCCTTGTCTTGTCACTGATTTAGTGGGATTTCTGTTTTTTTTTGCTTTTTCTTTTTGTTTGTTTGTTTTGGTGGTGGTGGTGGCAGGCTGTCCTACAACTTGTTCTGTGGACCATGTTGGCCTCAAGCTCACAGAGATGCTTCGAACTCACAGAGATCCACCTGCCTTTGCCTCCACAATGATACAATTAAAGGCCCATGCCAATGACACTGGACATATTTTTTTTTTAAAAAAATATTTATTTATTTTATGTATATGTGTACACTGTAGCTGTCTTCAGACACACCAGAAGAGGACATTGGATCCCATTACAGATGCTTGTTAGCCACCATATGGTTGCCAGGAGTTGAACTCAGGTCCTCTGGAAGAGCAGTCAGTGCTCTTAACTGCTGAGCCATCTTTCGAGGCCCTTAGTGGGGTTTCTTTGAGTTTCACTCTAATTGATTTGATGTTGGCTATAGTCTTGCTGTATATTGCCTTTACTATGTTTAAGTATGTGCCTTGTGCTCCTGATCTTGCCAAGAATTTTGTCTTTAAGGTGTGCTACAGTTTCTCAAAGGCTTTTCAGCATTTAATGAGATAATCATGTGTATATTTGTTGTTGTTTGTTTATTTTGGTTTGGTTTGAGTTTTGTTTTTGTTTTTATTTTTTCACTTTATTTATATTGTGGATTATATCGACAGATTTTTGCATTTTTAAGCATCTCTGCAGCTCTGGGACGAAGTCTACTTGATCATGATGGATGATGCTTTTTATGTGTTCTTGGATTCAGTTTGCAAGTACTTTATTGAATATTTTTCATCACTATTCATGAAGAAAGTCTTTGTGTAGTTAGATATCAGGGTGATTATGACCTCATAAAATAAAAGTTGCAGTGATCCTTTTATTTCTGTTTTGTGAAATAATTTGAGGAGTATTAGTTTTAGCTCTTCACTGAAAGTCTGGTAGAATTCTGTGCTAAAACCATAAGATCTTGACTTTTTTTGGTTGGAGGATTTTAATGAATGCTTCTGCTTCTATAGGAGTTATCTATTTTTTATTCTTATTTTTTAGCATAGAATAGAGTTTATTTAGGGCATGGGGAAGGAGTTAAGAGGGTAGTAGAGGCAGAGAAAAGGCAAGGAGAAGGTGAGAGTTGAGAAGTAGAGGCCTGCCAAGACCATGTGGAGAGAGGGGAGGAGGGAGGGGGGAAGGGAGGCGAGCCCAAGAGGACAGGAGAGAAGCTAGGAGAGTAAAAGAGAGAGGATAAAAGCTATCTGTTTCTTTAAATTGTTGATTTACTCTTAGTTTACTTCTAGCAAGTGATATCTATTGAAAATGTCCATTTCTTTTATATTTTCCAGTTTTAAGGAATACAGGTTTCAAAGTAAGTACTGATGATTCTTTGGATTTGTTATTATCTCTCCCACATCCTTTCTAATTTGTTAATTTGGATATTCTCTCTCTGCTCTTTAGTTAGTTTGGATAAGCCTCTGCCTATCTTACTAATATTCTCAGAGACACAATTCTTTGTATTGTTGTTTTTGTTTATTTTATTTCAGCTCTGAGTTTGATTATTTCCAGTCATTACTTCTCTTGGGTGTGTTTGCATTTTCTTCTAGACCTTTAAGTGTGCTGTTAAGTCACTAGTGTGAGATTTTTTAAATTTCTTTATGAAGACAATTAGTGCTATGAACTTTCCTTTTAACACTGTTTTCATTTCAAAAGTTTGGATTTTTTGCATTCATTTTCATGGAATTCTAGGAAGTCTTTAGTTTCTTTATTTCATCCTTGGCCCAGTGGTCATTGAGTAGAGAGTTGTTCAGTTTCCATGCATTTGTAGGTTTTCTGTTGTTTCTGTTGTTGAAGTCCAGTTTTAAGCCACAATGGTCTGACAAGACATTAAAGATTATTTCAGTTTTCTGTTTCTGTTGAGACCTTCTTTGAAATACAGTTCATTTTGGATAAAGTTTTGTGAGGTGCTGAGAAGAAGGTATATCCTTTTGTGTTTCAGTGAGATATTCTATAGATCTGTTAGGTCCATTTTAGTCATACTATCTGTTAGTTTCATTATTTCTTTTTTTTTTTTTTTTGGTTTTCTTTTTTTTTTTAATTTTATTTTATTTTCTAAGTTTTTTATTTACATTCAAAATCATTTCCCCTTTCCAGGTTTCCTCCCTCCCCGAAAGTCCCATAGCCCCCTTCCCTCCCTCTTTTCCCCATTCAACCCCCTCTCGCTTCTCTGTCCTGGCATTCCCCTACATCCAGTCTTTCCAGGACCAGGGGTCTCTCCTTCCATCTTCTTGGAAATCTATTGATATGCGAATTGTGTCTAGGGTATTCCGAGATTCTGGGTTAATATCCCCTTATCAGTGACTGCATACCGTGTGTGTTTTTTTGTGATTGGGTTACCTCACTAAGGATGCTATTTTCCAGTTCTGACCATTTGCCTAGGAATTTCTTGAATTCATTGTTTTTGTTTTTGTTTTCATGTTAATCCCATAATTTCTTTTTTTTATTATTTATTTTATTTTATTTTTTTAATTTACATTCCAAATCATTTCCCCTTTCCCGTTTCCTCCCTCCCCGAAAGTCCCATAAGCCCCCTTCCCTCCCTCTTTTCTCCATTCAACCCCCTCTCGTTACTCTGTCCTGGCGTTCCCCTACATCCAGTCTTTCCAGGACCAGGGGTCTCTCCTTCCATCTTCTTAGAAATCTATTGATATGCGGATTGTGTCTAGGGTATTCCGAGATTCTGGGTCAATATCCCCTTATCAGTGACTGCATACCATGTGTGTTCTTTTGTGATTGGGTTACCTCACTAAGGATGATATTTTCAAGATCTGACCATTTGCCTAGGAATTTCGTGAATTCATTGTTTTTAATTGCAGAGTAGTATTCCATTGTGTAGATATACCACATCTTCTGAATCCATTCCTCCGTTGAGGGAAATCTGGGTTCTTTCCAGCTTCTGGCTATTATAAATAAGGCTGCTATGAACATAGTGGAGCATGTGTCCTTATTGCATGCAGGTAAAGCCTCTGGGTATATGCCCAGGAGTGGTATAGCCGGATCCTCCGGGAGTGTCATGCCCAGTTTTCTGAGGAACCACCAGACTGCTTTCCAGAGTGGTTGTACCAGCTTGCAATTCCACCAGCAGTGGAGGAGTGTTCCTCTTTCTCCACATCCTCGCCAACAACTGCTGTCTCCTGTGTTTTTGATCTTAGCCATCCTGACTGGTGTGAGATGGAATCTCAGGAATTCATTGTTTTTAATTGCAGAGTAGTATTCCATTGTGTAAATATACCACATCTTCTGAATCCATTCCTTCATTATTTCTTTGTTTAGTGTCTGTCTGGATGACCTGTCCACTGGTGAGAGTGGAGTGTTGAAAATTCCCACTATTGATGGATAAGGTTCAGTGTGTGACTTAAGCTTATTAATGTTTCTTTTGCAAATATTAGTACCTTTGCATTTGGACCATAGATATTCAGAAATGGAACATCATATTAGTGGGTTTTCCTTTTGATGTATATAACCTGTCCTTCCCCATCTCTTGAGATTAATTTTGGTTGAAGATATGATTTATTAGATATTAGAATGGCTATACCAGCTTGAGTCAATTTCCTTAGAAAAACTTTTTCTGAACTTTTATTCTGAGGCATAATTTACTTTTCTTTACTATTGAGGTCTATTTCTTGTATTCATCAGAATGGATCCTGCTTTCACATCTATCCTGCTAACCTGTGTCTTTTTTTTTTTTAAATGAGGGAATTGAGTCCAGTGATACTGAGAGATACTAATGACAAATTATTGGGAATACTTTATTATTGTTGATAATGCATGCGCACATGCGTGTGTGTGTGTGTGTGTGTGTGCTTTCCTTCTTTTGGTTTTGCTAGTGTGGAATTATCTATTTCCTTTGTTTTCTTGGGTGTTTGTTTTCTTCATTGGGTTGGAGTATCCTTCTAGTTTCTTCTGTAGGAACAGATTTTTAGATAGATAGTGTTTAAATTTGACTTTGTCCTAAATATCTTGTTTTCTCCATCTATGGTGCTGTGGTCTCTTGTAGTCTTCAAAGTATCTGCTCAGGCCCTTCTAGCTTTGATCATCTCTGTTGAAAAATCAGTTGTAATTTTTATAGATCTTCTTTCATATGGTACTTGGACTTTATCTCTTGCAATTTTTAATATTCTTTCTTTGTTCTTTACATTTAGTGTCTTGGTTTTTATGTAGTGTGTATTTGGTATTTTGTAAGTGTCAAGTACATTTATAGGCATCTCTTTCAGAGGTTAGATAAATTTTCTTCTATAATATTATTGAGAATACTTTCTTCTCATAGCTTTGTAGTTTGTACTGGTTCATTTCTGTTGTCATTTGTTTTTTAAAACATATTCAAGTTACAAATCATGTCTAATCAGGCTGAATTGTAGAACTTCTATTGTACCTTTATTTTAAGGAAAGCCTGATAATAAAATTATCCTGTTTGTCTTGCAAAGAATAAGAATGAGAATAAGAATAAGGATGAGAAGGAGAAGGAGAAAGAGAGAAGGAGAGAAGGAGAAGGAGAAGAAAATTCTTTTGGGCCTTTGAGCTGGAAATGTTTTGCTTCTTCTAATCATATTGTTTATAGGTTTAGTCCTCTCATAGGGTCTCAGATTTGAATGTTTTGAGTCAAGGGCTTTTTGAACTGAATATTTTCTTTGTCTGATGAATCTGTTTCCTCTGTTGTAAATTTAATGCCTAAGATTCTTTCTTTCATCTCTTATTTTCTGTTTGTGATGCTCGAATGTGAAGTTGTTATTCACTTGTTCAGATTTCTCATTGCTAGTATTCTCTGAGTCTGTGGTGTATTTTTCTTGTTGTTAGTGGTGGTGATTTTGTTGGTTTTTTGTTGTTGTTTTGATTTTGTTGCTATCTTTTTGGCTTTTTTGCTGTTTTGTTTTGCTTTTTGACTTGATTTTCTTGGCTTTCTTAAAGGGATTTATTGATTTCTTTCAATATTTTGTTAGTAGTTTCCAAGATTTCTTTAAGGGATTTCCCCCCTTTCCTCTCTAAAGTGCTCTATCATCTTCATAAAGATTTTTGTAAGGTTATTTTTTGTGTTTCAGCTGCACTACAATTCTCAGATCTTGCTATCATAGGAGAGTTGGGCTCTGGTGGTACCGGATTGCCCTGGCTATTTTTGATTTTGTTCTTTACATTGACATTTAGGCATCTGTTTGGGGGATGATTTTTAGTTCTAGTCTGTCTTTGTTGGATGGGTAATTTTTTTTCTTGGCTTTTGTGTTCTTTTTGGTCTTCTGGGCTTTGTCTCCTGGATTTACAGTGGCCTGGTTGACCACCCATCAACTAGGGATGCTCTGACCAAGTTGGGGGCTTAACTTCTAGTAACTTGCTTGTCTTTTTATATACTAGGGGATATTTGTTCTTCTAACTGGTATAATCAACACCTGAACAGCTGCAGACTGTTCTTCTGACTCTCGTGGCTTGCAGCTGAGCAGCCTGAGACCACTAGAATTGCGGCCAGGGCCTGGTCACTGGGCCAGATGATCATGTGGCAAAATCAGGGATATAAAATGTATCTTTGGAAATTCAGTTAAGGGAAGGGGTAGTTCATCTGGCAAGGGTTCATTCACCTGGCCTTATGACTAGTTTGGATTTTTATATATTATAACCATGATTTTGAAAAGAAAATAATTAAATTGAATGACATAGTAACCTGAATCTAGTAGTTTGACAGGATACCAAAAATAGTTGCACAAATGAACTTAATGAACACATTAATACTGTTAAAATAGTCTTATTTATTTAAAATATTCTTTGATAATACAGATAGATTAGTAATATTTTTTTTTTGGCCTGAGTACATTAAATGCTGACAACCAAAGGCAGATAAAATAAGAAAAGATAAATAAACATTCCCACACCAACTAATTAATAGCAAAGCATTTTTAAGAATTTAGGGAAAATTGCTTCAGCACTACTCATTTTTCTTAGGGATGTGAAAGAAAGTTTGGGGTTAACTTCATTCACTACTGTTGAAATTAGAAACTCATGTAGCACACTGGAATTCAGAGTAGATAATTCTCAAAACCTAAAAGTAGATCTACCATATGACCCAGCTATATCTTTCCTTGACATTTACCCAAAGCTGACATACTATTTCACATAATCATAATCAGCCATGTATAGTCCAACTTTATTTATACTAGTTAGGAAATATAAGCTGCATTAATATTCCTAAACTTATAACTGGATAATAATTTCATTATATATAGACAATTGGATACTAGTCATTTTTAAAATTTATAAACATGAAATCATGTATTTTTCCAATAAATGGGTTAAACTAGAACATTTAATGGGAAAGATAATACAGGTGAAGAAATACAAATGTCTTTCTTTCGCTTTTATTTGTGGATTCTAGCTGCAAACCTTTAGATGTGAGTAAATCACAAAAGCCATGGAAGTAAAATGTAATGGGGGCTGGGGGGAGAAAGAATTCTCAAGATTGGACTAGCAGGACAGGCACTATATAGTGGGATGGAAAAATAAGAAAGAAAAAAAAATAAGAAAGACAACTGGTGTGAGTGAAAAGAGAACCATAGTAAGGAAGAGGGAAAGAAGAGAAGATTTAAACACACACATACATGCTGCATAGATGCATTCATCTCTCTCTCTCTCTCTCTCTCTCTCCATATATATATATATATATATATATATATATATATATATATATATATATATATATATATCTTACATCATTTGGGTGATAATGCTACCCCAGAGGGACATCGACTAAGAAAAAACAGAATATTCTCCTTTGGGTTGTTGTCATGGAAGTCCAAGAGCTGTCTCACCACAGACAATATAGACAATTGTTGTTATACTTGGCTGCTTCCCAGAATCTGCATATACATCCTTGTGGAAAAACATCAAGGAATGCAGATACAGGACTAGGAATTGGAACTAGAAGTGACCTAAGGGGCTATATGAGCCTCCAAAAGGGAAATTATCTAAAGGCCTACATAGAGGAAGAACTACTTTTTTGTGCATAAGCATATTTATTTTTCTAATAACCACTGGCCAGTCTTAAAAACATTTCCATATAAGTAGTACTAAGTGTACTCAGGTTGTGAGTATATATACCTGTGTGTGTGTGTGTGTGTGTGTATGTGTGTGTGTGTATGTTTGCTTGTGTGTGCGTGTTCTATAATACATTATATTAAGAGAGAAAGGGGGGATGGAAGTGATGGCATTGGATTGGATCTGGAAGGAGCTTGTAGGAGGATGGAATAAGGAAACAATATGATCAAAATACATCGTTTGAATTCTTAAAGAATGAATGAAAAGTTAAATTAAATCAAAATTGAACATATGCATCAGTACATCGAACTTGCTTTTCTATGCACCTTACAAACTAATTTGACAACTGCTTTTATGCTATTTTATTTAAATTATTTTACTAGGTTATATATGAAATTTGACATTTAATGTATAAAAAGAATTACTAAGAGGCTAAATTATTTACATTGTTACATTATTAACAAAAGATTAGCGTTCTGTTCTCTTACCACATATCATGAGTCAACTAAACAGTGAGGTGTGTTGCAAGTTTCAGATTTAAAATTTAATTCTATTATAGACAAATTTCAAAATTAATATCCTCAAACAAAACTATCAGAGGTATCTTGGTACCTTAATAAAATAATAAAGCAGTTTAGAAAAGTAAATTTTTTTAGTTACATCACTCTTTTTAACTTCTATTCTTTTTTTCATACATTACATCTTGATATCAGTTTCACTTCCTAGTTGCTCCTCTCATTTACTCTATACCCCAGATCTGCTGCTCCCTCCATAAAAAAGAGCAGGACACCCAGGGATATCCACCAACCATGGCCTAGCAAGATATAATAACACTGCTCACAAACCCTCATGTCATAGCTTGATATGGCAACCGAGGAGAAAACTATCCCAAGCATGGACAAAACGGTCAGAGAAAGAACCCATTCTAACTGTTAGAAGTCTCACAAGAACGATAAGCTGAACAATCTTAAGGAATATGTAGAGGACCCAGCTCAGACCCATATAGGATCTATGTTGATTGATTCAGTTTCAGATCCTCTATGAGCCCTGTAGTTGATTCTATGGGCAGTGTTCTCCTGGTGTCCTGGAGTCTTCTGGCTCCTATAATCCTTCCATCCTCTCTTCTGCAGCATTCCCCTTGCTCCAGCTATTGTTTGACAATAGGTCTCTGAATCTGCTCTCATCAATTACTGGGTAACACCATTTAATGACAATTTGACTAGGCAAGCATCTACCAACACAATACATTTGTACTAAGAAAACAGACTACAGAAATTAGACAAACACACACACACACACGAACACATACACACACACACACACACACAGCATCTTAAGGAAATTAATTTTTCTCCTTGAAACCGTCCCATCCCTGATTATTAGCAAGAAAATTATAATGACTGGATTTTTTTTCGAGTAAATTGTGCTATTAGAAAAATGCAGTAGATGTAGTATAATGTGTAGACCCAAATACATTTACGTTCACTGCAGAAATTATACAGTTTTTAGACTGTTGTGTGATTTTTAACTAAAAGGCTAAAGACAACTTAAGGTGAGATTATTGGAAGACACATGAAAAGTAAATTTACAAGATGAAATTTGGGCACTGGGAATGTTAACCCAGATTGCATGATGGAAGATATTAGAAATTAGAGTGTTCTTGCAAGCATTCAGATAAAAGAGCACCTGAAATGGTCTATCAACCCAGACAAAAACGCAAAGTCTGATGACTTCAGGCTTTCATAAGCCAAAGACCATTTGTATTGGTATATGATTTTTTGACTAAAAGAACTACCTGTAAGGATCACACCCTAAAGCATACTAGCTTTCAAAGCTGCCTTGTATAACACGATTTTGTCATTAAAAAAAAAAAAGATTATTTCCCTATAGACAACACAATACCCATGACAAATTGCTTGTTTAAAAAAAAAAAGACTTACCCATATTAAAAACTTTGTGATTGTAAGTCAGTCACATAAAATCTTAACACACTCTAGCTCTGGTTTAGAACTGACAGATATCAATATATGAGTTCAAAATTGTTTAATAATGCCTTTGAAAGTCTTGTAGAATTTTTCTAATATTGGTTAAAAATCTATTTAGGTAAAAAATGTTACAAGTTACTGCTGCATAAAATATATCTCACTTAAATTCCACCAGGGTTTTGAAAATTGCCTCTTCAACCAAGTTCAAACCTAATTCCAACTTCATTTCTCTCTATTTCTTTGAAATTCAGGTGTAGTACTGTTATTATTTTGTTTATAAATATCTTAATACATGTACTCTCTTAATCTCACATTCACACAATCATGAATCTATCTCTGTTGCTGTGTTTCTGCACAAGTTTCATTAATAGTTCTTATGATAGCATAAGGCTCCATTCTTTGGCATATGATTTCTTTTTTATGTTCATATGGAAAGTTTTTCAGGTTTTCAGAGGGGAATACTGATGAAAGAGTCCAAAGATAATCAAATCTATAGACTCTTAACATGCAGTTAATATAGAGTTGCTGTATCAATTATTGTTATTATAACACCATATAACTAAATCAAACATTTTGTAAACCTTGAATATATGTTCATACTTGAAACAAGATTTTTATGGTGAATATCAGAATAAACAAATGTGACCATTTTATTTGCTTGATCTGTATGTGGCCTTCCAGGTTTTTAAAGGGATATTTCCAGTATCCTTCATCCATTTCAGCCATATTTTAATTATTGGAAGATCAGTGTTATAGTCAAAGCAGTCACTATTCATGTTGAAGGAACAATACAATGAGATGATGTTGATGTTGGAATATAAAATTGATTCTCTTTTAGTTGAGATCATCCATTGCAACTTTACATTGTAAAGATACTCTCAAGTGTCTCCAGAAAGACTATGAATGGCCTTTCTGGTATATTGTAGTATGATGATTACTGGCCTTCCAGAACATCATTCATGTACCTTTTGTTGCTTCTATGGCCTTGGCAAAGCTATGCATGAATTGAAGGAGAAGCTCAATGTGCTTCCTCCACATATCAATTATGGATCTGACCTGGAGAAAGCATGATGACTTTGACATTGTACTGAAACAGACATAAAAGAGCCTTATGAAAGGCATCCTGAAATATATTAAGAACCCGAATGTTCTTGTGACAGGAAAAGTGACACATTCATTGCTACTGAGGTTTGTATTGCTTTCAGTGACCACTTTGTAAGTTTCATTTGCTGACATGATGTTGAGCTTGTCATAAAAGTATGGATGTGCACTTTCTAGACCTCATGATTTCTAAGGTTTTAGCATTACTACAAGAAAACCATGAGTAAAATAGGGAGACCATCTGCTCCTGGAATGACTATATCTAATTCACTTCCAAAACAGCAAAAATCTCCCTTCCTGCTTGTTTCCATCTTAGGCCTCAAGAAGAACTAGAGAGGTTTAGAGAACTCTGTATCTAACATCTATAAATCAATTCTACAGCAAACAGAGAGGAAAAGTAGTAGCATAAAATGAAAAGGATAAGATGCATATATGGAATAGACAAATAATTAAAATCCACAGTTAAAATATAGAAATCAAAGAAACTGGAGGAGTCAAAACAAGATGGATTTTCTTGATCTAATTCAAAAAGATTCTTAAAGAAAAACTTTCTGAGATTTATAGTACTGAATAACCCTATTCCATGCATCCAGTTTTACAAAATATTCAAGCTTGGCTAAATTTTGCAGACTCCACAAGAAGCTCTGCAGAATTTCCGTAAATATGGCACTAAAATAATTACTTCATGTATAGTACACACGTCATCATATTCATTTGCCATTTTCATGGTGGCTTGTCTTTTCAACATTTTATTATTCATTTATGATAGCTATTACAGGCCTTTCAGATTCTATCTTGCTCTCTGGAGGCATATTTATGACTGTTGTAGGGCTCTTATGAGAAGACTCAAAGATAGTTAGTGCAGAAACTCTGTGAAATACTATATTAATACAGGGAAAGACTGGCACTAAAAAATCTCAAGTTGTTTCAGAGTTCCCCTTGATGAAGATTAAAAGGCCAGTTGCTCCTGGTGAGGCTTCCTTTTCACCCAAGAGAACTGAGTTATTTTTGACACGGAAGTTTGAAAGCATAAATTACCACATTTCTGCTCATAGAGCTGTTTTGTAAAGGTCACAAGGAAGAAAGTAAGATAGGGTTTAGGATGTACCATCTCTACAAGCAGGTTTGTGGACACAATTTACATTGCAGACATTCTTACAGAATATGACAATGTACAAATGTATGGTACATGTAAAAAAACAAATATCTCTTCCTAGCCAGAAAAAAGAACATGGTTAAGCTTCAGTCCAAACAGTTTTGTCCAAGATGCTAGAATGCAGAGATCTCTGTGCCTATCCCCTCATTTCATTTACTACTATACCCTCAGCAGCTAGTAGCGTATCTGAAACACACCAGACATTCAAACAATACTTGATCAATGACTAGATGAAGATTGAAAATTCCTTACTAATGTATAGCTAATTATCATTTTTCTTTACAATGGACAACATTTTCTATTTTGGTATAAAAATTACAATGCGTATACATGATATTCTCAAATTTTTTAAAAAATATAATTTTTAAAGAATAGAATGGAATATATTTTAATTTCCACAAAACCAGTTGTCATTTTTCTGTAGTTTTTGATCTTTTACTTTGCATTGCATGACTTTTCCTAGTTAAACTCAAAAAATGCCTATTTACCCCAGATAGGGAGAACAACTGCAGACCAAAATTAACAGTACTCTACTCAAGGCCAGCTTAATCAACTAAAAAGTTATGGAGTTACTTTCAGAATCACAGACAACTCACAAACTGCAAAAAAAACCATATAGGAAGCTATACCAGTAGATTCATGCTTGATCATTTGCTTGATCATTTTCCTGCTTTGTATTCTGCTATATGATTTTTTTTGTTTTATAATTTATTTCACTTTATTATGTGTATGAGTATCTTGCTTGCATATATATATATATATATATGGTATTTGTACATGTATGTGTATGTGTGTGTATGTGTGTGTGAGTGTGTGCGTATATGTATGTGTGTGTGAGTATGTGTGTGTGTGTGTGTGTATGTGTGTGTGTGTGTGTGTGTGTGTCTGTGTCTCGGTGTGTGTGTGTTTATGTGTATGTGTATGTGTATATATACATGCACCATGTGCTTAACAGGTGTCCAGGAAGATCAGTGGATGCTCTCAACAACTGAACTGACTCTCTAGACCCTGACGTGGGGTTCTTGAGTGTTTCAAACCCCAGAAATCTTCTGAATTTTGGGAAACTCTTGTCGCTTGCTTCCCTTCCTGAAAGAATGTTAGCAAACCTCATTAGAACTCCCATGAGTGATCAACACTGCTTAACTTCAAATCAGTAGAGGCCATGCACAACCAGAAGGAAACAGGTTAACTGCCTTTATTTAAATTAAAATCACTAAAAATTAACATTTTATTTAATTCACACACTACTAAACGTATGCCTTTAAAATAATATATTTTCACAATGTTAATAACTGCTTATAAGGCCTGAATTTAGAAATGACTTAAGTTCTAGGATTTTTTTTGTAGAATTATTAATAATCAATAGGTGTATATTCTATTCCCTAATTGAAAAACTCTATAGGGAACATCAATAAATATAGGAGTATGTTTCAATTTTCACTAAAGTAACAACATTTGCCTGGTATTTTCTAATCTGACATTTTCTTTTGAATTGATACAAGTGTGGGATAAGATTGGATTGGAACAATTGTTAGAGTTTTTGACAGAATTTGATGGTACAGTGAAATGTGTCACATTGTTACCAAAAGCATGTCAATACTTACTACTGACTACATTACAAATAGCCCCTGAGTTATTCAAATGGATAATAGCAATCACATTATAAGTAAGAAAAGGTAGACTCTTTCACAAATTGCAGTCATTCAACTTAAAAGGAATGTAACCTGACTGAGGCTGGGGAAACACATAGGTTCACTACAGAATTTCACCTCTTTCTACTCTTCTCCCTATCCACATCCACTCAGTTTCATCCCCACCTTCGTAGGAGACCATCTGCTGCAGGCCCTGTTTTCCTATTCCTTTATCTTCTGTGCATCACAGAAAACTTCTCTTCCAAATATCCTTCCCAGCTACTCATCACTTTATCCCCGGCCCCAACTGTAGAAGGAAGTCCCTGGAAACAGCAAGGCACTCTGGCTAGGGAAGCAGGTAACCTAAATGTAGAAAATAATCTTCTCTCCTTCCTTTTCTCCAAAATCAATCTGCCAGTTTCACCATGGACCCTGGAGCACTCTACCTACACTGGCCTCCTCTTCCATTTCCAGTGGATCCTGCAAATCTTCTCTAACATTCCTCCCCCAATTCATTCTAGCCTCCATCTCCAGCAGGCAATCCCTGGGAATCTACTAATCAAACCTGCCAGAGACAAAAGTAGGCTAATCTTGCAAATAGGGGAGCTTCATATATTCACTCTCTCACCATTCCTCCATAGCCAGCTTCCCAGTCTTATCTAAATCTCCACAGTAAATGACCTATTGTGGTCTCTCCTGACCATCCAACTGTATTCCCAGTGAACTAAGCAGAGTCCAGGAGAACAGTTTGCTTTACTCCATCCAGTGGACCCCCCTCAAAATTCCTCCTCCACGTATCGATATTTTTAAGTGTTAGCTGTCAATACTTAGGAAATCATTTTTCTTGTCATTCTCAGTAACCACACATAGCAGAATCACACCCGAAATTTTGGCCAGACAACCTATAGGTACCATACCCTCCTAAAGACCAGAGAGGGCAACAGAAATCCAGGCATAGAACACACAACTAACAATGAAAAGAAAAGATAACAGCACCTAGAATTACAATCTTCCCAAACCCAGATGCATAGATGCAAGTGTCAAAACAAAATCAATAATAGCAAGGACAATGTGTCTCTACTAGAACTCGGCAACTTCCACAATAAGACGTGAGAAATGCAATATACATGAAGCATGTAACAAAGACTTTAACATAGCCTTGGTGAATATGATAAAGGGGGTCATTAAAAGGGAAATTAAAAAAAATTCCTTAAAGAAACCTATATTGAAAAAAAGTAGTGGAAATAAATAAATAAGTAGTTCAAGACCTGAAAGTAGAAATAAAATCAATATAGAAAACCCAAACTAAGGAAAAAAAACTTGAAATGGAAACTGAGAAGTTGAATAAGAGCTTCAGAGGTAACCCTTGCCAACATAACACAAGAGATGAGACACCAAATTTTGGGCATTGAAGAAAAGATGGAAGAAACAGATGCCCTGATCAAATGATATGTTAAATATATATATTTTTCAAAAATCCTTGCACAAAACATCCACTAAATCTAGGACACTATGAAAAGACTAAACCTGAAAATAATGGGAAAAGAGGAACAGGAAGAAACACAAGTGAAAAGCATGAAAGATATCCTTAACAAAAATCATCGAATTCAATTTCCCTAACCTAAAGAAAGGGATAACTATCTGGGAACAAGTAGCGTATAGAACAACATTAAATAGATGGAATCAGCAAAGAAAGTCGCCTTGGAACATAATCATCAAAACCCTATCTGTACAGAATAAAAGAAAGAATCTTTTTTAAAGTGCCCTGAAAGTAATCTAAGTAGACTAAGTAAAGGCAAACCAATTATATAATATCGGAATTCTCAATGAAAACTCTGAAAACCAGAAATGCCTGGGTAGATATTCTACAAACTACTACAAGTACCATTGTTAAAAAAAGAATAAAAAGTGGCTCTTAATGGCATTCTCCTATCCATATAGAGCATTGTCTGGCAGCAGATAGGAAAAGTATAGAGATACAGAGTTACACATTATGCAGAAATTGAGGGAACTTGAAATATTCATTCCAAAATGAAATATCTCAATGCAATCTCTCTCCTCAGGAATAAGGGAACCCTTCAGAAACGTAGGCAAAAAGAATGCTCTTTGTGAATATATTATGGCCCCTGTCCACTAGTATAGTATGTATTTTTGTTTGTTTTTTGTTTCTGTTTTTTTTGTTGTTGTTTTGCTTTGTTTTGTTTTTGGCATTCCTGAGTGTGTGAATGAATGTGTCTAAGTATCTCCATTTGTTTCTTATGCTTTTTCTTGTTTTTTTTCTTTTTATACATATATCCATATATCCATATCTGATGTGGTAGTTTTTATTTTATCTTACTGTATTATATTCATATATATATATTCTAATGAGAGAAGGAAAGGCGGTAGATTTGAGTTGATTGAGAAAGGGATTTGAGATATGAAGGACCAGGGAAGAAGAATAAAAGGAGAAGTTGCAACCAGGATATATAATGTCAGAAAACAATGCTGTTTCCAATAATTGGGGAACACACTTACACACATACACACATACACACAAACACAAACACACACATGAAATATATTGTTTTTTTGTTTTTTTTAAAGATTTATTTATTATATGTAAGCACAATATAGCTGTCTTCAGACACACCAGAAGAGGGTATCAGATTTCATTACGGATGGTTGTGAGCCACCATATGGTTGCTGGGATTTGAACTCAGGACCTTCGGAAGAGGAATCCGTGCTCTTACCTACTGAGCCATCTCTCCAGCCCCTGAAATATATTGTTATTCTCATTTTTTTCTTTGTCTAAGTTACCTCTAGTTAAGTAGAAATATTAAAAGTTCACACGAATACAAAAAGTAATAAATGGAAAAATATGAAATAAGAAAGATGAAAGCATTAGAATTTGTTTTGCAAAAGAGAATTATTTTGGAATCATAGACATCTTTCAATTTTGACTAGAGTCCTTTGGCAGATTATGACAGATAGTCACACCAACTGTGACAAGACCTGCACAAGCTAGAATCAGACAGTCTCATCAAGAAGGAGAAAAAAGGAAGTGACACCAAGTCCCAACCTTGGACAAGATGCTGATTGCAATTGATAATGGTAGAAAGGGAAAAACCAGTTCTTTTCAAATTAGTTACATTGGGTATGTCAATCACACTATAGGGCAAGTCCCATGCTAAGCAGTACTTGGCTAACAAATTAGAACCCATAGTTTTGCTTTGTTTTGTTTTTTTTTTTTTTTTGTTTGCTTGTGTGTGTGAGAGTGTGAAGGGTAGGATCTAGGTAGACTTTGGGGAGTAGAAAAGTTATGATCAAAATATATATTATATGGAATTTTAAAGTCTAAAACAATTAAACATGCTCATATGTGCAAAATGATATGATATAGTTTCAGATATGAAGGCCTATAATTCACTTCAGTTCTTTAATTATTGGTCATGACATCTTAGACATTCTACTTATTAATATAAATAATTAAATATAAACAATAGCACACTAAAATCATTTTACCATGATGAAAGTTCTGTGTTCTCAAAGAGCCAGCACCATGTGCAGCATTTCCTAATAACATGAAAGGCATGAAATTTTGTTTTGCATCCTTCCATGTTCTCACATCATACTTTCCCATAAATTTATCATCTGACCCTCAATACATAATGTCATTAATGTCTAAGAGGAAACAAGGAGAATCATTCCCTTAAGGACCATGTCACTCTCAAAGTCAAAGACCAATCTAAAACAGACCTAGAGACTTCAGGTGTAATGATGTCTGAACCAAAGCAATACATTGTCTTGTTCACATTTCTCAGATTCAATTACAGTCAGAATATTGACAAGAAGGATGGTTTTCTGGGGTCAAGAATACAGAGACCTGTGAATATGGTAGAGATTCAGCAGCAATTTTTTTCTCTCTGTGCTGGTTTGACAATGTAAGTAAGTCCAGGCTTTGAAATTTCATTTTAGCTCAGCACCACACTCTTTAATAGACCATGATCATTCTTGGGATGTTCTCACTGGCCAGGTACCCAGCAGCTTATGTCAGTCTCCTTAGCTGTATTAGCTACCTGTAAGTGAAACTCCCAGCAAGATGAAATGACCTGGGACCAATTAATTGAAAATGAAAAAAATTGTGGTAAATGCCTTTGGGAGTGATTAACAAAACCAGCTATGCATCAATTACAGATGGCTGGAGATACTGCTTGCCAAATAGAGTTGGCTACATACAAAGGAGAACATATTGTTCAAGCAGCAGGATTTGTGAAGGATATAGAAATTCCAACAAAATAGGCATGAGCAGGCACCTTACCTGAGTGCCTCAAAGGGGAAGTGTGGTCTTGTAACTTACTGTTGTTGCTGCCATAGTATATAAATAAATAGCTACATAGGACAAGCACATGTATACTTTTCAATTTGTCTGTTTAAAATTTTGACTTAGTATTATATATATTCAAGCATGATGTGTGCAAGTGGTTCCATGCACACAGTGTGTGTGTTTGTGTTTGTGTGTGTGTGTGTGTGTGTGTGTGTGTGTGTGTGTGTGTGTGATTATGTTGTCATGGAACAACTTCAGGGAATTGCTTCTCTCCTCCTACCTTTACTTCACATCCCTTTATCAAACTCAAGTTATTAATCTTTCCTGAAAAGCATTTTATCCATTGGGCTATCTTGATGCTCATTGCAGACTTTTTTTTTGATAATTTCCTTTTACTTTTACATATTCTGATGTGAAATAGTTGTAAATATTGTTTTAGTAACTCCACTGCTTCTATACTTGAACATTGAGTTTAATACTATCCTCTAAGAAGCTGGGCAGAATTAGTGGCAAGTATTGTTAGAAGTAACTGTGAAACTACATATACTACATCTTCTGTTGACCACTTTGGACCTCTCTAAAATCTCTCAAGGATAGTCCACCACTAAGATTCATGTTTGCATGTTCCCTACAGTCTTCAAACCCTCTAATAGGTGATTTTTCCACTTTTGGCAATTTGATATTATTAACTCATTAGTACCATAATGATAGACAGCCATGTTTTCAGTGACTCCAAAATAGGAAAATAATATACACATACATTTCTCAAGTGAGTGTGATGGTCACATGCCTTCAATCACATTACTTGGGAGGTGGAGGCAAAAAATCAGGAGTTCATTCCTCACTTCTATTACACAATGAAGCTAACACTCATCTAAACCAAATGATCTACAGGGTCAAAATCAATCAATCAAACCACAACAAAACAAACAGGCAAACATAAAACAAAAACAGAGGAACATCAGGAAGAAACAAATGACAGAGGGAAAGAGGCAGGACCAGAGAAAGGAACAGCAAGAGATGAAAAAGTACATATAACCATGGTTAAACTTTCTAAACTTTTCTAAAACATACATAAATGATATAAAAAGGAGAGAAAATGATTTTCTATAGTAATTCAATGCCCAATTAACTTTGTCAACCAAGTGTGTCAGACTTTCACTAGTTGCATTATAAATCATTTTAAAATTTATTTTTAATATATGTACATGTATGTATTTATATGGGGTTATGGCAGGAACCAGTCTCAGCTTGGAGAGGGGTTCAAGAGAAGTGGTACTTGGGAGTCAAATTGTGGGTCCAAGCTGGTGGTCTATATTCTGCTGGAGACAGATTTCCAGCCTGTTTTCTCTCTGTTCTGTTTCTTTCTGATTTGCTTTCTGTAAGGATATCTAGACAGCTCCCCTCTTTCTATGTTCTGCCTGAGATTGTTCTTTAAGCTATTCTAAAAAATTCTCTGGATAGCTCATCTCCAGCAAATCATAAGCCCATTTTAAAGTTCATTTTACATATCAATCCTGTCATTTACTCTGGGGTTTCCTTTTGATTATAATATGAATAAGCATCATGGGACACAACCCCTTAATTCTTAGGACACAGCAAACACACATTTCCTTTTAACATTGAAAAAGAATTCAGAGATCTGCCTACTTCTGTTAAGGATAAACTGTCTGGGTAGGATCTTTCCTGAAATTACCAGTTCTATCACATCTGGGCCTGGATCTGACCAATGACTCAGAAATGCCTGCCTTTCTGACAAGCTGACTCATAGAGTGGTACCTCTGTTCTTTTAGATTTGTGAAGTCCCTCATAATTCATATTGCATCTTTATATTTTGCATAGTTGAGAAATTATATATTTTTTAAAATTTTTATTAGGTATTTTCATTATCTACATTTCAAATGTTGTCCCCTTTCCTGGCTCCACTCTCCCCTGAAAATCCCATAAGTCATCTCCCCTTCCCCAACCCACCCTCCCCCGCTTCCCTGTCCTGGTATTCCTCTACACTAAGGCATCAAAACTTTCCAGGACCAAGGGCCTCTCCTCCCTTTGGTGTCTAACAAGACCATCATCTGCTGCTGATGTGTCTGGAGCCATGGGTAACTCAATGTGTACTCATTGATTGACTGTTTTGTCCCTGGGAGCTCTGAGAGTACTGGGTGACTTATATTGCTGTTCCTCCTGTAGCACTGCAAACCCCTTCAGCTCCTTGGGTTCTTTCTCTAGCTCCCCCATTTAGGGACCCTGTGCTCAATTCAATGGCTGGCTGAGAGTGTCTCCCTCTGTATTTGTTATGCACTAGCAGAGCCTCCCAGGTGATAGCTATATCCAGTTCCAGTTAGTCAGTGCTTGTGGGCATCCACCACAGTGTCTGGGTTTTGTAACTGTATATAGGATGGATCCCTGGGTGGGGCAGTCTCTGGATGGTCTTTCCCTCAGACTCTGCTCAACCTTTTGTCTCTGTATCTCCTTCTGTGGGTATTTATTTCACCTTTCTACAAAGGACCCAAGGATCCATATTTTGTTCTTCCTCCTTCTTGGGCATCATTTGATATGTGAATTGTTTCATGGGTATTCCAAGCGTCTAGGTTAATATCCCCTTATCAGTGAGTGCATGCCATGAGTGTTCTTTTGTGACTGGGTTACCTCACTCAGGATAATATTCTCCAGTTCCATCCCTTTATCTAAGAATTTCATGAATTCATTGTTTTTAATGACTGAAGATTACTCCATTGTGTATATATATCACATTTTCTGTACCCATTCTTTCGTTGAAGGACATCTGGGTTCTTTCCAGCTTCTGGCTATTATAAATAAGACTGCTATGAACATAGTGGAGCACGTGTCCTTATTACATGCTGGAGATTCCTCTGGGTGTACGACCAGGAGTGGTATAGCAGGGTCTCCAGCACCTGCTGTCTCCTGACCTGCGTGAGGTAAAATCTCAGGGCTGTTTTGAATTGCATTTCCCTGATGACTAAGGATGATGAACATTTCTTTAGGTGCTTCTCAGTCATTTGATATTCCTCACATAAAAATTCTTTTTATTAGCTCTGTACCCCATTTTTTAATAGGGTTATTTGGTTCTCTGGAGTCTAGCTGCTTGAGTTCTTTGTATATATTGGATATTAGCCCTCTGTCAGATGTAGGGTTGATGAAGATCTTTTCCCAATTTGTTGGTTGCCATTTTGTCCTATTGACAGTATTCTTTGTCTTACAGAAACTTTGTAATTGTATGAGGTCCCATTTGTCAATTCTTGATCTTAGGGCATAGACTATTGGTACTCTTTTCAGGAAATTTTCTCCTGTGCCCATATGTTCAAGCTCTTACCCAGTTTCTTTTCTTTTAGTTACAGTGTGTCTGGTTTTATGTGGAGGCCCTTGATCCACTTGGACTTGAGCTTAGCCTTTTCAACAAATGGTGCTGGCTCAATTGGAGGCTAGCATGCAGAAGAATGCAAATCGATCCATTCTTATCCCCTTGAACTAATTATATATTTTTGAACTCATGATTTTAGAGTCCCTTTCCACAGCCCTAAGGCTGTCTTGAGGGTCCCAAGGTTTACCACCTTTTAAGACATTAGCTAAACCCTTGCCTCCTGGATTCCTGCTGTTTAATTATCAAGGAGTCATTAACACAACCAGGGAGGACATTACTTAAAGGAAGAATGAAAAATATGCACATTATTGTACAAACAAGTCTTATGCCATTGGCTGCAATCTATACTTGTGGAGACCCACATCTGCTGGCCTTGTTTCAACTCAGGTCATTCTGTCTCTATCAAGGCCATGCTGAGCCTGCAGGGTTATGTCCAGGTATAAGGGTAATTGTCCATAGAATTTAGAAAAGGATGCCATATCTTCTAAAGCTGGAGTTGCAGGCACCTACCTGAGATGCTGAGGATAAGAATTGAGTTCTCGGCAAATCAGGATATTGCTTTTAACTCTTGTGATATCTCTGAAGTTCTAGAAGGATCTTGTAGTTTATGCAAACCTCCCATTTATGTCTCCTGTAACCCTGTGTAAAATGGACAACTGATATATGTATACTAGAAGAATAGTAAATGGAATTAAGCTTACTCTTTAGAATTCTGAAACATTAGATGAGTTAAGTAATTCTCCTCAAACTCAGAAATAATCCTGGGATATGCTTTACCAAAATGTTCACTTAGTGTATCACACTGAGGTAAAGGTGTATGTAACCTTATTCTAACTTGAAGTATATTGCAACATCACATGTGACTCATTTTCTCTTTTAAGGCCTTATCCGGATACTCTGGTAGAAATATAAAACTATTTTGGAACTTTCTACACTAAAGAACTTATATCATCTTCTGAGGCCAGTGGGGTATTTCAAAGGATCGATGAAAGGCTATTTATCTCAGGTGAAGTGTCCCTGAATATTTGTAGAAGAGCTCAATATGATATTATATACATTATTTCTACTACATTTTGTGCTTCTCTGGTCAACTTGGAATTTCAAAATCATTGTGAGAATGAGTAGATGTTCCACACAGCCATTTTGCTTGGTGTTCCAGAGTCATGATTATCCTGCAGACTTCTTTGTGGCTTGTATCCACCACTATTTCAGTTTCTTTCCTTAATCTCTACAATTTTTCATTTGGGTAGTCATTTTTTGAAGTTTCAGGAATGGAGCAGAAATCCAATTTTATTTACTTTCTTACTTAATATAGGAGTGAGTGGTGATGACGGTGGTTGTGGAGAGTGTCTGTGGGGTGTGTGTGTGTGTGTGTGTGTGTATGCAGAGAGAAACTTTAAGGAATGAGTGCTCTTCTTCTGCTTTGAGATACACAGGTAGAATTTAGCTTGCCAAACTTGCACAAGAAAATATTTGATCCTTTTAACCATGGCATGAAGCCGATAATTTTGTTTGTTTGTTTTTCCTAATTATTTTGAAGAGGATATTTCACAATACCTGCTGATGTTTTTATTCTCTGGAGAGAAACTTTTATGTTATATCTTACTATTGACTTTACAGATCCGTTCCTTAAAAAAAAATAAACACAGACTTGGATATCAGCTTAATATTAAGACAAATAAAAGGGAAATGAAAGCAGAAAAATAAGACTGAAAAACATTTCCTGAACAGAACACCAATGATTTCTTCTTTAAGATCAAGAATTGACAAATGGAACCTCATAAAATTGCAAACCTCTGTAAGGCAAAGGACACTGTCCACCAACAGATTGGAAAAGATTTTTGCTAATCCTACAACTGATAAAGGGCTAATATCCAGTATATATAAAAAACTCAAGAAGTTAGAATGTAGAGAATCAAATAACCCTATTAAAAATGGAGTACAGAGCTAAACATAGAATTCTCAACTGAGGAAACTTGAATGGCTGAGAAGGACCTAAAGAAATGTTCAACATCCTTAGTCATCAGGGAAATGCAAATCAAAACAACACTGAGATTCCACCTCACACCAGTCAGAATGGCTAAGAACAAAAATTCAGGTGACAACAGATACTGGCAAGGATGTGGAGAAGAAGATTACTCCTCCATTGTTGGTGAGATTGCAAGCTGGTACAACCATTCTGGAAATCACTCTGGTGGTTCCTCAGAAAATTGGACATAGTATTACTTGAGGATCCAGCTATACTACTTCTGGACATATACCCAAAAGATTCTTCAACACATAACAAGGATTGTTCAACATATAACAAATGCCCCACTATGTTCATAGCAGCCTTTTTTTTATAATAGGCAGGAGCTGAAAAGAACCCAGATGTACCTCAACAGAGGAATGGATACAGAAAATTTGGTACATTTACACAATGGAGTACTACTCAGCTATTAAAAACAATATCTTCGTGAAATTCTTAGGCAAATGGATGGAACTAGAAAATATCATTCAGAGTGAGGTAACCAAATCACAAAAGAACCCACATGGTATACATTCTCTGTAAGTGGATATTGGTCCAAAAGCTCGGAATACCCAAGATGCAATTCACAAACAACATGAAACTCAAGGAGAAGGAAAACCAAAGTATGGGTGCTTTGGTCCTTCTTAGAAGAGGGAACAAAATACTCATGGGAGCAAATATAGAGGCAAAATGTGGAGCAGAGACTGAAGGAAAGGCCATCCAGAGACTGACCCACCTGGGGATCCATCCCATATAAAGTCACCAAACCCAGACTGTATTGTGGATGCCCAGAAGTGCATGCTGGCAGGAGCCTGATATAGCAGTCTCCTGAGAGGCTCCTTCAGAGTCTGACAAATACAGAGGCTAATGTTCACAGCCAACCATTGGACTGAGCACAGGGACCTCAAAGGAGGAGTTAGAGAAAGGACTAAAGGAGTTGAAGGCGTTTGCAACCCCACAGGAAGAACAACAATATTAACCAACCAGTTTCCCCCAGAGCTCCCAGGGACTAAACCACCAACCAAGGAGTACACATGGTGGGAGAGTGTCTCATGGCTCCAGTTGCATATGTAGCAGAGGATGGACTTGTTGGGCATCAATGGGAGGGGCGGCCCTTGTTCATGTGAACGTTTGATAACCCAGTGTAGGGAAATGCGAGGGCATGGTGTTGGGAGTAAGCGGGTGGGTGGGGGAACACCCTCATAGAAGCACTGGGAAGGAAGGTGGGTTAGGGGGGTTCCAGGGGCAGGGAGGGGGAACCGGGAAAGGGGATAACATTTGAAACGTAAATAAAGAAAATATCTAGAGACAGGGAAAAAACAATTAATGCATATTAATAAATATTTGTGACGTGTCAGACTGGTATTGAATTATATCCATAGAAAAAGTGACAGTTCCACCTGTCATAGTGGTGTACACCAATATGCCTGGAACTCAAGTCAAAAAGATGTAAAGCTCAAGGCTAGCCTGAAATAACTACAGTAAGATTCAGGTGAGGGTGGGCCACAGAAACTTGTTAGAGACAAGCAAGCAAACAAGCAAAGAAACAAATAAAATACCTCAGTGGAGATTTAAGAGGTAAAAAATATCTATTCCCCTGAATGTCAGGTATAACAAAGAAATACCTAAGATGCATTATTAAGTAACAGATTACAGAAAAATAAAGATCTGTGGGGAAATGGGGAGAACAGCCCATTTGGTTTGGTGTTGACTTGGGAAGGAGGGCCGTGCTTTTAAGGAAACAATGGAAACCTCGAAATACCAAATAATGAGTGACATCATCTAGAAGTATTCCAATGGGAAGAAAATTATGGCTGAAGAAAATGATAGCTGTGTTTCCTCTTTGCATGTATGAATGAATGCACTTACTATAAGTTTTGTTGTAAATATGTAGTCATTTTTTCCTTTCAGTAGTAATACATTAGAAATAGTATTATAGTATTATAGAAATAGTATATTTTAAATAATTTTAATTTTACAAGACTATAGAATAGTTACCCATGTCAACTTTAGGATCAATGGTTGGGCTCAGAAATGATATATGAAAGATTGTTGGTTTATATCTGCTAACTGTTTTTCATGTCTTTCTCATTATTTCTTTAAAAAGAAACACCTTTTGACTCTATGTCTTAAGCTGTCTAATTCTACAAGGCTTAAAAACTTATGTTATACTCAACATTTTGATGTCTGAATTATCCTTGTCTTAAATTAACTTGAAACTGAATTCCCAATGTGTTGCTTCTTAGAAAAATTGTTTCAACTATCCTGGGCTCTTTCCATTTTCAAATGCATTTTAAATTTATGTTGTCAATTATTTGATGGAGTCTATTAAAATTTTGCTGGGATTGCTTTGAATTTGTAAATTAACAAGCGAAATCAGAAACTGTACAGGATTGAAACTTGTAATCAGAGCAAATTTATTAATCCTTATTATTGATTTTACTTGTTTCCACTGAGGTGCTTTAATGCATTTTGGTATTACTTTAAAATTTCATATTACTAATGATTTTTGTAGATCATATGCCATTAAATTTAAAAATAATTTAATTTTTAGCAGTAAGTTTTCTTTTTTTTATTATTTATTTTATTTTATTTTTTTAATTTACATTCCAAATCATTTCCCCTTTCCCGTTTCCTCCCTCCCCGAAAGTCCCATAAGCCCCCTTCCCTCCCTCTTTTCCCCATTCAACCCCCTCTCGTTACTCTGTCCTGGTGTTCCCCTACATCCAGTCTTTCCAGGACCAGGGGTCTCTCCTTCCATCTTCTTAGAAATCTATTGATATGCGGATTGTGTCTAGGGTATTCCGAGATTCTGGGTCAATATCCCCTTATCAGTGACTGCATACCATGTGTGTTCTTTTGTAATTGGGTTACCTCACTAAGGATGATATTTTCAAGATCTGACCATTTGCCTAGGAATTTCGTGAATTCGTTGTTTTTAATTGCAGAGTAGTATTCCATTGTGTAGATATACCACATCTTCTGAATCCATTCCTCCGTTGAGGGACATCTGGGTTCTTTCCAGCTTCTGGCTATTATAAATAAGGCTGCTATGAACATAGTGGAGCATGTGTCCTTATTGCATGCAGGTAAAGCCTCTGGGTATATGCCCAGGAGTGGTATAGCCGGATCCTCCGGGAGTGTCATGCCCAGTTTTCTGAGGAACCACCAGACTGCTTTCCAGAGTGGTTTTACCAGCTTGCAATTCCACCAGCAGTGGAGGAGTGTTCCTCTTTCTCCACATCCTCGCCAACAACTGCTGTCTCCTGTGTTTTTTATCTTAGCCATCCTGACTGGTGTGAGATGGAATCTCAGGGTTGTTTTGATTTGCATTTCCCTAATGACTAAGGATGATGAACATCTCTTTAGGTGCTTCTCAGCCATTAGATATTCTTCAGGTGAGAACTCTTTGTTTAGCTCTGTACCCCATTTTTTAATAGGTTTACTTGCCTCTCTGGAGTTTAACTTCTTGAGTTCTTTGTATATATTGGATATTAGCCCTCTGTCGGATGTAAGGTGGTAAAGATCATTTCCCAGTTAGTTGGTTGCCGCTTTGTCTTTTTGACAGTGTCTTTTGCCTTGCAAAAACTTTGTAATTTAATGAGGTCCCATTTGTCTATTCTTGATCTTAGAGCATAAGCTATTGGAGTTCTGTTCAGGAAATTCTCCCCTGTGCCCATATGTTCAAGGTTCTTCCCTAGTTTCCCTTCTATTAGTTTCAGTGTGTCTGGTTTTATGTGGAGATCTTTGATCCACTTAGAATTGAGCTTAGTGCAAGGAGATAAGAATGGGTCAATTTGCATTCTTCTGCATGTTGACCTCCAGTAAGTTTTCTTTTATTAGATATTTTCTTTCTTTACAATTCAAATGTTATCCCCATTCCTCATTTCCCCTCTGAAAATTCCCTATCGCATCCATCCTTTCCCTGCTCACCAACCTATCCACTCCCACTTCCCTGTCCTGGCATTTCCCTATACTAGGGCAGCAAGTTTAACAGGACCAAGGGCTCTCCTCTCACTGATATCTGACATAGTCATCCTCTGCTACATATGTAGTTGGAGCCATGGGTCCCTGCTTGTGTACTCTTTGGTTAGTGGTTATTCCCTGGGAACTTTGGGGTACTGGTTGGTTCATATTTTTGTTTCTTCTAAGTGACTGCAAACCCCTTCAGCTCCTTGGGTCCTTTCTCTAACTCCACATTGGACCCTGTGCTCAGTCCATTGGGTTGTTGTGAGCATCCACTTTTTCTCAACTGAGAAATACCAAATGGCAGAGAGTCATCAGGGAAATGCAAATCAAAATATCCCGGAGATTCCACCTTATAACAGTCAGAATTGCTAAGATCAAAAATTCAGGTAATAGCAGATGCTGGCAAGGATGTGGAGTAAGAGGAGCACTCCTCCATTGCTGGTGGGATTGCAAGCTGGTACAACCACTCTGGAAATCAGTTTGGCAGTTCCTCAGAAAATTGGACATAGTACTACCTGAGGACCCAGCAATACCACTCCTGGGCACATACCCAGAAGATGCTCCAACATATAACAAGGACACATGCTACACTATGTTCATAGCAGCCATATTTATAATAGTCAGTAGCTGGAAAGAACCCTTGTGTCCCTCAACAGGGGAATGGATACAGAAAATGTGGTACATTTACAAAATGGAGTACTACACAGCTACTAAAAACAATGAACTCATGAAATTCTTAGGCAAATGGATGGAAATAGAAAATATCCTGAATGAGGTAACCCATTCACAAAAGAACCCACATGGTATGCACTCATTGATAAGTAGATATTAGCCTAGAAGCTCGGAATACCCAAGATACAATTCACAGACCACATGAAGCTCAAGAAAAGGAAGACTCCAAAGTGTGGATAATTAGGACCTTCTTGGAAGGGGGATCAAAATAATCATGGAAGGTGATACAGAGACCCAGTGTGGAGCAGAGACTGAAGGAAAAACCATTTAAAGACTGTCCCACATGGGGATTCATCCCATATACAGTTACCAAACCCAGACACTATTGAGTAGTAAGCTTGTGACTTTATTTGACTGTTAGACTTAGTTTTGTTTATATATTGCTACTGAATTCCAATAATCTCAAAAATACTGTCATCAAATAATAAACCTTTTATCACTTCTCAACCTGAACTTTTTAAAATTCACACTATCTCATGTCCAGATTTTTCTGTTTATTGGAGAAAAAAATGTTATCTGTACCTCATAATTTAGTGTCGATATATCGAACAAGGACTTCAGTCTTTCATTATTAATATCATATTAGCTATAGACATTCTTTTTTGAAGTTAATGAATGTACTATTCTTAGGATAATATTAAGTTCCAGCATGTGATACTATAGTTCTTAATTTTTTCTTAAAATTTAATTTTTTTAAAAAATTTCTCAAAATTCTTAAAATTTTTATCAATTAACACACTAATTTTTGCTTTCTAGCTTCTGTGCAAATTTTGAGCCTATTATAGTAATACCATTTTCTTGATTTTTTTAGCATCTCTTATTATTTTGTTACCATGGGTACATGGTGTGTGTGTGTTTTGAAGGGGGGGGTTGTGTGTATCTCTCTCTCTCTGTCTCTCTCTCTCTCTCCCCATGTGTGTGTGTATGTGTGTGTGTGTGTGTGTGTGTGTGTGTGTGTGTGTGTGTTCTGAGCTTTATCCTGAATGTCAGAAGTAAACTTCTCCAAGTTGATCCTTTTTTTTAAAACTTAGGTCACCCAGACTTGTGTAGGATGAAGCTACAGGCTGATTCATCACTCTGGTATACTTTTAACAGTTTCAGGCTAAATATTTGTCATTCTCAGCATATTGTTATTGTGTATCAAGATTTTAAATTTTAAATTTTGAGGGTACTCTTTTTCTCTGATGATCAATTTTGAATCTGTAAAACCTTATTTGTAACATTGTTAAATGACTAGTATGCTAAGCCAATCATAGAGACATAAATGCACACACACACACACACACACACACACACACACACACACACATACACAGAGGCAGAGAGAGAGAGAGAGATAGAGAGAGAGAGACAGAGACACAGAGACAGAGACAGAGACAGAGACAGAGACAGAGAGACAGAAAGAGAGGCAGAGACAGAGACACAGAAAGGGACAGAGACAGAAAGAGAAAGGGACAGAGATAGAGAGACAGAGAAACAGGGAAACAGAGAGACAAAGAGACAAAGACAGAAACAGAAATATCACAAGATATGCCACAATCTAAGACAAGAAATCTTAATTATAAATATTGAAGAGTAGAGGAGTATATTTTTGAGATTCTACAAAGCATAAGTTTCTCTTAGCTATGACATGGTGCTAAAGATAAAAAATATAATTGATTATATTAAATATTAAGAGAATGTGAACTTTTGCTTTGCAAAGACATGGTCATATACAAAAAGATATGCAGTGTAATGAAAAATTATTTACCATTAATATAAATTCAAGATAATTTGCATTTAGCATATAAAATATTGCTGCAGAAAGAATGCCAAAAATGAATTTTTGAAATGTATAAAATTCTACCATATAGCATTTATATGGCAAATAGGAAAATGACAAATGAGTTAATTTATTTAGTGACTGTCAATTCCCAAAGTATTCTCCTAAATAGCTGGCTCTAGAGTTGCAAACTGAAAACCTGGCCACTGTACAAAAACGGAAAAAGCAAAAGACACTTTTCCTTCTCCTCATAACACATTAGCACATATTTATTTCTCTAAAATTCCTAGTTTAGAGTATTTGTTGTTACCTTTTTTTTGCCGTTACTTTTTTATTATTTTCTATATTTTTTTATTTGCATTCCAAATGATTTCCCCTTTCCTGTTTCCTCTCTCCCCGAAAGTCCCATAAGCCCCCTTCTCTCCCTCTTTTCTCCATTCAACCCCCTCTCGTTACTCTGTCCTGGCGTTCCCCTACATCCAGTCTTTCCAGGACCAGCAGTCTCTCCTTCCATCTTCTTGGAAATCTATTGATATGTGAATTGTGTCTAGGGTATTCCGAGATTCTGGGTTAATATTCCCTTATCATTGACCGTATACCATGTGTGTTCTTTTGTGATTGGGTTACCTCACTAAGGATGATATTTTCCAGTTCTGACCATTTGCCTAGGAATTTCGTGAATTCAATGTTTTAATTGCAGAGTAGTATTTTGTTTTTTAGACTAATCTTGCTCTTTGTTCTTTTTTCTTTTTTTGCAATTTTGATGTTATCATTGAAATGTTTTTACTATATTTATGAATATAACCACAATGTTTTAATATCATTAGAGTCATTAATCTATTTAATACTGCAATACCTCTCATAAATAAATATGATAAAAGTATATCTGTATTATATGTAAGCATGGCAAACAAATAAACAGATGTGATATCAATTCTCTATTAGCTGAAGGTCTAGGCCATACATTACATACATCAACCATGAATGGAAACAACAGTAAACAAAATTAAGAAATTTATATGATTATGTAACACATAGTTATTCTCATATCATACTGGAGACACACAGAATATATGAATGAGATCTGTGTGCACTTTAATTTATAGAATTAATTTCATGGCAAGTAACAGCAATATTTTAAGTGTTACAAAAATCCTATTGAATTCCTGTATTTGAAAAAAAAGAAGATAGGTCTACTGTAATATAGTTATGATAGTGTATGTTATTTTCTTGAATAAATGGCACATGAAAAAAGCATTCCTTCCCAACTTCAAGTCAAAAGAACACAATATGAAGCCATCTTTCCATGGTTGTTCATTGAGTTCAGCTTGAATCATGTACAACCCTTAGAACTGACTTGAGATCAGCTGTGAGTTAGAGTCACCTAAGAATACAGAAGTTTTCAAAATGTATCACATCATGGAGGATGTGTGCTTAAACTGTGAAGATTCTTTGGAAAATTTTAAATCTCTCTAGCAAGTACCATTTTACATATATACTAAATCATGGCATTTGGGGCAACATCTGAATAAAAGAGAAAAATTTTACAATCCTTGAAACAGAAAACCAAAAAATATAAACTCGACCAAAATCAAGGAAAGTAATTTTTGATTCAATATTGTGAAAAATGATATGTGTGTTATGGTTGCCTTGGTGGTACATACATGAAAACAAAAACCAAGGATATTGGTACATCATCAGTAGGTCAATGATAGTCAAATTTTCAAAGAGTTCCTGTATGTTCCAAAACTCTGAAGAGATTATATACAAATATTACATCAATTTTATGATGGACCAAAATGCACATAATATAACAAAATATCATGTTTTCAGTAACCTGCCCCACATCAGAAATACAGGTCTGAATAAAACACAGGCTTTCCAAAAGTCACTCCAGTGTGGAAATCGAGACGTTAATAGAAAATTATAATGCAATATTTATCCTAAAGCTTGTGTGGGCTCTGAGAACAAAGTATCTGACTAGGATTTGAAGATAAAATTAAAATTTCACAATGGAAATGACATTTGAGATGACTGGTAATGATAAACACCAGCTCTTACATGAGTTAGTGATGGAGTCACACTCTGTACAGAGGGAGAATAATATTTAGAGGAGCATATCTAAACCAGAGGTCTGATAAAGTCTAAAAAGACTGAAATTCATCAGTGGAAGGTAGAGGAACCAGGTATTTGTTGGAAAAGAAAATTAGAAACCAAAGGTTTCCAGTCAATCAAGTGATTTTTACTTGCAGATATAGACTTCCAATGCACTCATGAATATGATAATAGTAATAACAATGATAATCTCCATTTTGACTTCATCAAATGGTTTCTGAATGTCAGCTATTTGAATTCCCATGCTTGTCCTTTAGTTATTATGGAGCAAACCTCAGCTCAAAGACATTTCTTTTCTCAGCAGCTCAGCGAGTTATAGAAAATGTTTATATCCATGTCTTATTTGGGACTCCATCACTGAGTTGAGAGTAAGCAAATCAAGTATTTGTGATCATTGATTTCTTCACCTCAAAGTTGGTAATTATAATAAAACCCAAATCCCAAGATCATTATTATCTAATAAGAGAATGTAATAGAAAGGACTTGTAAGTAACAATATAAAAAAAACCTCATTATTATAATACAAATAATGGAAACTAAGATTTCAGTCTGTTTTGAATGTCAATGATTATTTGATCAGGAAAATGCAAACAGGCCAACTTCATGTTTCTCCAACAGTTTATTGATTTTCAGCTACCAATCTTGGCCCATACAGCAATGTATTCATGGAAGAGGTTTCCAGAATTCACTTTCAGGAATGCAATGCCTATGGGCTCTGAAAAGATTTTTATTGTGAGGAATTCAGTGAGGAGGGTTAGGTAGGACTTGTGTCCTGACAATGTTATTCCACTAGGAAATATTTTAAATCTGACCTCTCATCTTTACTCAGATGTTACACAGTTTAAACTATACTCGATTTTAATTTATTTTTATTGATAGACCAATGCCTTCTTGCTGACAAAAATTCTCTGGAAGCAGTGCAGACAGGCTCCTTCTGTACTCTGGAAAGTCTCTAATCACAGAGTATTGCTTAATCACATATAACACTCGATACTAAATTTGTTCATGTCCTCCTTTTTGTCTATTTGTAACCTTATATTGCAAAAGACGTGTATTCTCTGGATATAATTATTTTAAAGCAGTAAGAATAAAACCATCATTGCAATACAAGTTTTAAAAAGTAGACATGGTTTTTTTTTTTACTAGTGTAGAAACAGAGGAAAAATATTTTCTCAGACACTGTCTCCTACATAATATTTAAGAGAACTTAAGACTACTAAAATAAGTTAAAGTTCTCTGCAAGTTGGATATGAGTGGGAACATATGGTGTACAGTACAGAATATTTGAGCTTACTTTGTCTTTTGGTTTCCCTCATATATGCCGAAAGTAAAGACAAAGAAGCTGGCCACACATATTTTAAAATGAGGTACATTCTATGATGCCTACATAAGTTCACTTCAAATATGAACACAAATTAAGAGTGAACTAATATAAAAATGCATCATAAAAACCATAATTAACTCATAGTATAAAAATGTCTAAATTACCAGAAGATACAGACTTTGCAGGGAATAAAATAATCAAAGATAGAGAAATCTACAAAAGAAAATAGTTAATACATGAAGAACACTTAGAAATTCTCCATGTCTTTCTTCCTTAAGAAAGGGGTATATAGCCTTTTCCTTTATTTGTCCCATTAAGGATTAAGTCCAGTCCAATACAATATCCAGTACATTTGACATTTAAACTATACCATACGCTCTCATTTGTTTACACATGAACATATAATATAATATAATCATATAAAATAAACTAATACCAATAGAACTGAAGGCATGGAGAAACAAATACAAAAGTTGAAGTCTTCAGCAGATTTCTTTCAACTACATATGCATAGCTACAGAACCAGTAAACATGGAAAACTCAAATGAAGGTGTTATCTTGGGATGTTAACAAAAATCATATTAAAATGTAAAAATTATATTTTTATTAATTGTATTTCATGTTACAATTATCATACATACATTCACAACATGAAAAAAAATTCCTTATGTCCTTAACTCTTTTAGAATCAAACCACATCTTCTGCAAGCTCCTCAATGATGTGATTATAGAAAGAACTTGCGCTGGTATTATGGATGACTTTTATGTAAAAGTTATTGATAATGCACAGTGAACACAAGGATACTCTACACAAACACACACACAAATGCAGACACACACACACACACACACACACACACACACACAAGTACAAATACCCCAGGTATTCTGAACTACTCTAGTAGAGAAGATATAATTCAAAGTCAAGAAGTAAAGTAATTATTTTGACAGGACTTAGGCAACTGATTACATTTTTAAAAATTACTATTTATTTTTTGAGTTTATATTCTAATCATGTGATTTCCTCTTTCCCTTTTCTCCTTCAAAGCCTTTCCTTTCTCATTCACAAATTTGTTGTTTGTTCATTATTTTCATTATGTGCATGGATAAGTTCATGTATGTGTAAATATATATATTTTAAATACATAAATACAATTTATTTAGTCTGTATATTGTTCTTTGTATATACTGTAAAATTATAGAAAGATTGCAATTGATAGTAGCAAGAGGTTTGCTCTAGTTGTCACAATTGCAATCTTTATATATTTTCTCTCAAAAAGTTTGAAAACAGTATCTGTAGAACAAGAAAATGTAGCTATTATATTACCAAGGCTTGAGAGACAAAAGACAGGCTGTTTCATTGTGAACCTACGGTACCTAATTTAATTGAAAATCAAGATAGACAGTCCATTGCACCCATGCTGCTAGGTGTTAAAGAAATTGAGGGAAGGAGTCCATACCAACTAGCTTTCCCAGTTACCTGGGAATAAAGGCAAAAAAAAAATTAATGGAAATTCACAAAATGAACAAATAGCCTGCAATCCTGTTAAAACACAAGATCTAAGACATTTTAAAGAGTCAGTAATAACTTATGGAATGTATTCATGCTCTGTCAGACAGATCTTAATTAATGACTTGGGCTACAGAAAACAGGATTGTCCCTCAAGACTGGAAATATTTAATAGCAGCTGAACTGGAAGCTGGTTCTTAATTGCAATGGCTGACATGGTGGGGAGAATAAGCTGTAATTATGGAAAATTGTAATAGGTCTAAAGATGTTAATTTTGTGAAAGACTGATTGTTAGGTGAAGGTCAATTTGCTGATTTAAAACAGTAGATGACACTTTTATTAT
This sequence comes from Tokudaia tokunoshimensis, assembly GCA_036184795.1. NCBI lineage: Eukaryota > Metazoa > Chordata > Mammalia > Rodentia > Muridae > Tokudaia > Tokudaia tokunoshimensis. Next base: position 41,036,671 of record BTHU01000011.1, on the reverse strand, counting down.
ACAATATATTTGGTAACTCTATTGTAATACAATGTACTTTTAAGAGCCTGGAATAAGGTGGAGAATCAAGAGAGAAAAAAGTTCTATGTGTTTCACAAAGATTATTCAAAGCCCCATAGAGACTTTTACTGATTTTTGTACATAGACTAATGACCTCTATAAACACAACTATATCAAATCCAGATGTGAGAAAGGTATTAATTGAAGCTTTAGCTTTAAAAATTCAAGTTCAGAATGTAAAAATAATTCTTAAACTTTCAAATGCTCATTCAGCACCCATGGATGAATGAATTAAAATTACTGATGATATTGACTTTAATAACTATGTAATTGGACAAGCAATGTCCAATAATCCTACATATCAATATGTCCATTTTTTAACTGTAGAAGACAAGGACATTGGCAACAGGATTGTAGATAAGGCATTCCTAGAGACTTCTCTAAAATAGACATCAGCCTTCCATGATTTATAGAAGATGTGGTAATAGTAGGAATTGGACTGATGAGTGCAGATCAGCAAGAGGTATGTCAGTTAATCGACAACTGATGAAAGACTCTTTATGAGATAATCCTGTAAATAAGGGAAACTCTTTAAGGGGGTTATCGCATACATCACCAACAAATAACATGAGCCAGATATTTCCTGTCAGCAATGGAATAGCTCATACAAACTCAGTACTGGGGATCTAATGCATGTTTCAGAAGAAAGTGGTGCTTTAGAATTAGCCATATGTAACAATCTCACACTATCTCCAATAATTTACTTTTTGGAATCCAGTGCCCACTGGAGTTTGTGGTCCTCTATTCTCAAAGATAGTAATTATGGTTTTATGGAGAACTATCCTAATATCACAAAAATTTATTGTAAATTCAGGAATTGAAGAATTCAAGGGAGAGATGGAGATTATTGCTTACTTAAAGAAAAACATACATTTTAAGGGGGAGACAATAGTGCTCAGCTATTGCTGCTTCCATATGCCAAAGGCAAAGCAATACTGCTTGAAAGAATAGGAGAATTTGAAAGTACTGTAAGACATGACTTTTGATAAATTGTTATCAATGAACAGAGACCAAAATAAGAACTAAAATTAAATGGTACTTAAATTGAAGATGTAGTGGACAATCTTGGAATTCACCTTGGTCACTTCAGAAGGTATCTATACTGTTTGTTGGGATTGAAACATTGTACCAAGTATAACAAAGTGTAAGACAAATTAAAGGTGTAGGACTCTAAGGTCAAATAGGATGCTGAAAATCTAATGTGGTAGATATAGCCATAAACCTAAGGGGAAGAGATCTACTATAGCAATGTGAAGCTCAGACTAATATTCCTTCAATCTCAAGCAATAGCGATCTATTTTAACTGACACTGGATATTAACATCTTATGTGATATGGCTTGTATCTGTACTTATTTAATCATTATTTATTTATTTTTATTTAATTTTTATTCTTTAGTCCAGACTTTATTCTTCTCCCAGTCTACACTCAGACTATTCCACATCCCACATCTCCCAACCACCACATTTCCAAGAGAATGTCCCCCCCCCACCCATCTCACCAGACCACCCCACTCCCTGGTGCCCCAAGTCTCTTGAGGTATATCTTATCTGACTGATTTCAGACATGGCCATCCTTCTGCTGTATTGGGAGCCTCATATCAGCTGGTGTATACTGCCTGGTTGGTGGCTCAGTGACTGAGAGAACCAGGGGACCAGGTTAGTTGAGACTTCTGGTCTTCCTATGGGTTTGCCCTCCTATTCAGCTTTTTCCAGCCTTTCCCTAATTCAACTACAGAGTTCAACACAGATGGCCATTGGTTGGGTGTAAATATCTGCATCTAACTCTTTGAGCTGCTTTTTCGGTCTTTCGGAGGGCAGTCATGATAGGCCCCCATTTGTAAGCACACCATAGTATCAGTAATAGTGTCAGGCCTTGGAGCCTCCCCCTGAGCTGGATCTCAATTTGTGCCTGTCGCTAGACCTCCTTTTCCTCAGGTTCTTCGCCAATTTTGTTCCTGAAGTTCTTTCAGACATGAACAATTCTGGGTCAGAGCTTTAGACTGTGGGATAGCAACCCCATCCCTCCACTTGATGCCCTGTCTTTTTGCTGTAGGTGGACTCTACAAGTTCACTCTCCTCAATGTATGGCATTTCATCTAAGGTCCCTTCCTTTGAGTCCTGAGAGTCTGTCACTTCCAGATCTCTGGTACAGTCTAGAGGGTCACCCCCACCTCCTACCTCCCAAGATTGCCTGTTTTGATTCTTTCTACTGAACCTCAGGGCTCAGTCTTGTCTCCCGCCCCAAACCCAATGCAATACCTGATCACGTTCCCCTCTTCCCATCCCTGTCTCCTTTTCCACTCAGGTCCCTCCTTTCCTCCCTCCACCTACCTGTGATTTCTTTCTTTTCTATTTAAATAGGAAACATGAGCACCTAAGTGTCTAGTATATGTGTGGATTCATAAAACTCTGGTTGTATCTTTATGAGGAGAAACTAGAACTAGATTAGCTGAAAGACACAAGATTGTAAAAAAAAAAAGGAAAAAGAAAAAATATCCTAGTTAATTAGATCAACCTGTATATTTTAAAGATATTTTAACATGAGAATGGAAGTCAAGAGTAAAGGAATGTGTTGCACAAGGGAAGCAGTAATGTCTATGTTTCCACAGGTAATGAAAGACTATGGGTTCCATTAGATAAAGATCTGATCTGAGTAAGAGAAGCTTCTACATTAAACGCATGACTCAGGAAAGAAGAGATGCAGAAATCTGATACCTCCTCCCTCCCCTCAAGACTTAAGAACAGCTGAACAAACTGGCTGAAGAAGTACAGATCATTCATTAGACTGGCAGATTGAAAATATTGATGCTGAAATGAACATATGCTGTAGGACAGATGATCAGGACTGTGATCATGAAATAAGGATCATCTCAGCAATGGATAATCATAAGGACATTCAGAGGGTTAAGTTTAAGGACATTCAGACTACTAAATTTATAGGATTGAAAATTTTTTTCTTTTTTTTTCTTTTATAAAAGTTAACCTGGGTACAATTTTTAGCTTAAACAGAAACAAAGAAAATGTAGAGGATCATTTAATACAGAACAGTGACTGCTCTCTAGACGATCATAGCCAAGACTTAGGACTGGCATGCCACATACCTTTAATAGTGCCAGGGGTTGGTGCTTGGCCCTGGGATGAATCTGAAGTTGGGCCAGTTATAGTTTGGCCTTTCCTTCACTCTCTGCTCCATCCCCTGGGCCTGCATTTCTTATAGACAGATAAATTTTGAGTTGAAAGTTTTGTGGGTAGGTTGGTGTCTTTCTTGCTCCACTGGGGTTCCTGTCTGGCTATAAGAGTTAGTCTCTTCAGGTTCCATATCCCCAATGTTGCCAGTCACACCTAAAGTCACCCCCAACGATTCTTGGGCACCTCCCTTATCCAAAGCCTCTGTTTGATCCTGCAGACGCCCCCACCTCCTCCCCTGCATCAGTTGCAGATTTCCATTCATTATCAATGCCAACTATCCTTATCTTTTGTACTTGCTCACACCTGATCTTGAATCACCCACTCCCCTTACCATCCCTCCCCTCCCAATTCTCTCCCTCCATATGCCTCTTATTATTTCATTCTCCCTTCTAAGTGAGATCTAAGCTTCATCTATTGAGTCTTCTTTCTTGCTTAGCTTCTGTGGGTCTGTGGAGTGTAACATGGTACCAATAATTTATAGCTAATATTCACTTACAAGTGGGTTCATACCGTGCATGTCCTTTTAGGACTGGATTACCTCACTCAGAATGATATTCTCAAGTTACATCTATTAGCTTGCAAAATTTATGATGTTTTGGTTTTTAATGCCTGAATAGGATTTCATTCACATATTCTTGATCTATTCTTCAGTGGAGGAAAATCTAGGTTGTTTCCAATTTCTGGCTATTATGAATAAAGCTGCTATGAACATAGTTGAGCCAGTGTCTTTGCGGAATGTTGGGACATCATTTGTGTACATGTCAAAGAGTGACACAGCTGGACCTTGAGGGAGAACTATTCCCAGTTCCTTAGAAACTGCCAAATTGATTTCCAAAGTGTTTGTGGAAGTTGAACTCCCACCAGCAATGAAAAAATAAGTGTTCCCTTTGCTTCATATCCTTGCCATCTTGTCCTATCTCTTGAGGTTTTGATCTTAGCCATTCTGATGGGTAAAAGATGGAACCTCATAGTTTTTTTGATTTGCATTCCCCTGGTGACCAACAACTTTGAACATTTCCTTAAATGCTTCTTAGCTGTTTGAGATTTCTCTGTTGTGAATTCCCTGTTTAGCTCTATACTCCATTTTTAAATTGGGTTATTTTGTTTTGTTTTGTTTTTGAGTCTAACTTCTTGTATTATTTATGTACTTTCAATATTAGCCCTCTATCTTTTGGAGGGTTCATGGAGATATCTTCCAAATTTTTAGGTTGCTGTTTTGTCTTATTGACATTGACCTTTTCCTTACAGAAGCTTTTCAGTTTCATAAGGTCCCTTTTGTAAATTGTCGATGTTAGAGCCTGAGCTATTGATGTTCTGGTCAGGAACATGTCTCCAGTAACAATGTGTTCAAGGTTATTTCCCATTTTCTTTTTCTTTTTCTTTTTTTTTTTTTTTTTTGAGTTTTAGTGTATCTGGTTTTATGTTGTGGTCCTTAATCCACTTTGACTTGAGTTTTACGCAGGGTGATAAAAATTGATCTATTTTCATTCTTCTGTATGTAGACTTCTAGTTAGTTTAGCACCATTTTTTGTAAATGCTTTCATTTTTTTCTTGTATCTTTTTGGGTTCATCATTAAAAATCAAGTTTCCATAGGTGTGTGGGTTTATCTGTGGTTCTTCAATTTAATTCCATTTATCAATATGTCTGTTTTTGCATGAATTCATGCAACTTTTATAGTACTTTGTAGTAGTAGTTTTATGTACTTTGTAGTAAGTACAGCTTGAAGTTAAGGATGGTATTTACCCCCAAAATTCTTTTATTGTTCAGAATTTTTTTTTTGACTATCCTTGGTTTTTTGTTTATCCATATGAAGTTGAGAACTGTTCTTTCAAGGTCTATAAAAAGTGGTGTTAGAATTTTGATGGGAATTGAACAGAATCTGATACTGCTTTTGGAAATGTGACCATTTTCACTATATTAATCCTACCTATCTATGAGATTGGGGGATCTTTCCATCTTTTAATATATTTTTCAGTTTCTCTCTTCAGGAACCTGAAGTTCTTGTTATATAGATATTTCATTTGCTGGTTAGAGTTCTACTAAGATATTTTATATTATTTGTGGCTATTGTAAATGGTGTTGTTTCCCTAATTTCATTCTCAGCCAGTGTATCATTTCTATAATTGGGGGATGCAGCTTCATTTGAGATAATCATGTATCCAGCCACCTTTTCTGAAGGTGTTTATCCAGTTCTCCAGTAGAATTTTTGTGGTCATTTACCTATACTATTATATCATGTTCATATAGTGATACTTTGACTTCTTTCTTTCCAATTTGTATTCACTTGATCTTTAGTTGTCTTATTGCTCTGGCTGGAATTTCAGGTACTATATTGAATAGACAGGGAGATAGCGGGGACTTTTCTCAAATTTTAGTAAAAATGTTTTATCTTTATCTCCATTTAGTTTGATGTGAACTATCAGCTTGCTATATACTGCTTTGATTATTTTTAGTAATATGCTCTGTATCTCTGATTTCTTTAATACCTTTACATAAAGGGGTGTTGGTTTTTATCAAAGACTCTTTTAGTGTCTAATGAGATAATCATGTGAGTTTTTTCTTTGAGTTTATTTATATAGAAGATTACAGTGACGAACCATCCATTTCATCCCTGGATGAAGCCTAATTGATTTTGAAAGATGATGTCTTTGATGAGTTCTGGGATTTGGTTTGTGGGTATTTTTGCATTGATGTTTATTAAAGAAACAAGTCTGAAATTCTCTTTATTAAGAGTTTGACAGTGTGTTTTTCTGTTTCTATTTTAAGGAATATTTTGAGGATTATTGGAATTAGGTCTTCTTTAAAAGTCTGTTAGAATTCTGCACTAAAACAATCTGATCACGGACTTCCCTCCACCCCAGGGGAAGGAGATTTTTTTTTTATTTTCTAAGTTTTTTATTTACATTCCAAATGATTTCCCATTTCCTGTTTCCTCCCTCCCCAAAAGTCCAATAAGCCCCCTTCCCTCAATCTGCTCCCCATTCAACCTCCTCTCGCTTCTCTGTCCTGGGATTCTCCTACACCCAGTCTTTCCAGGACCAGGGATCTCTCCTTCCACCTTCTTGGAAATCTATTGATATGTGAATTGTGACTGGGGTATTCCGAGATTCTGGGTTAATATCCCCTTATCAGTGACTGCATACCATGTGTGTTCTTTTTTAATTGGGTTACCTCACTAAGGATGATATTTTCCAGTTCTGACCATTTGCCTAAGAATTTCGTGAATTCATTGTTTTTAATTGCAGAGTAGTATTCCACTGTGTAAATATACCACATCTTCTGAATCCATTCCTCCATTGAGTGACATCTGGGTTCTTTCCAGCTCCTGGCTATTATAAATAAGGCTGCTATGAACATAGTGGAGCATGTGTCCTTATTGCATGCAGGGGAAGCCTCTGGTTATATGCTCAGGAGTGGTATAGCCGGATCCTCCGGGAGTGTCATGTCCAGTTTAATGAGGAACCACCAGACTGCTTTCCAGAGTGGTTGTACCACCTTACAATCTCACCAGCAGTGGAGGAGTGTTCCTCTTTCTCCACATCCTTGCCAACAACTGCTGTCTCCTGTAGTTTTGATCTTAGCCATTCTGACTGGTATGAGATGGAATCTCAGGGTTGTTTTGATTTGCATTTCCCTAATGACTAAGGATGTTGAACATCTCTTTAGGTGCTTCTCAGCCATTAGATATTCTTCAGGTGAGAACTCTTTGCTTAGCTCTTTACCCCATTTTTTAATAGGGTTACTTGGCTCTTTGGAGTTTAACTTTTTGAGTTCTTTGTATATATTGGATATTAACCCTCTGTCGGATGTAGGGTTGGTAAAGATCCTTTCCCAGTTTGTTGGTTGCTGCTTTGTCCTTTTGACAGTGTCCTTTGTGTTACAGAAACTTTGTAATTTTATGAGGTCCCATTTGTCAATTCTTGAACTTAGAGCATAAGCTATTGGAGTTCTGTTCAGGAAATTCTCCCCTGTGCCCATATGTTCAAGGTTCTTCCCTAGTTTCTTTTCTATTAGTTTCTGTGTGTCTGGTTTTATGTGGAGGTCCTTGATCCACTTGGAATTGAGCTTAGGGCAAGGAGTTAAGAATGGATCAATTTGCATTCTTCTGCATGTTGACCTCCAGTTGAACCAGCACCATTTGTTGAAAAGGCTATCTTTTTTCCATTGGATGGTTTTAGCTCCTTTGTCAAAGATCAAGTGACCATAGGAGTGTGGATTCATTTCTGGGTCTTCAATTCTGTTCCATTGATCTACATACCTGTCACTGTACCAATACCATGCAGTTTCAAACACTATTGCTTTGTAGTACAGATTGAAGTCCGGGATACTGATTCCCCCAGAAGTTCTTTTACTCTTGAGAATAGTTTTAGCTATCCTGGGTTTTCTGTTATTCCAGATGAATTTTTGAATTGCTCTTTCTAACTCAATGAAGAATTGTGGTGGGGTTTTGATGAAGATTGCACTGAATCTGCATATTGCTTTTGGCAAGATGGTCATTTTTACTATATTAATCCTGCCAATCCATGAGCATGGAAGATTTTTCCATCTTCTGAGCTCTTCTTCAATTTCTTTCTTCAGAGACTTGAATGCACTACATAAACAATCTCAAAGAAAAAACCCCACATGGTCATTTCAATGGATGCGGAGAAAGCATTTGACAAAATTCAGCATCCTTTTATGTTAAAGGTCTTGGAAATATCAGGAATTCAAGGCCCATATCTAAACATAGTTAAAGCAATTTACAGCAAACCGGTAGCCAACATCAATCTAAATGGAGAGAAACTTGAAGCAATCCCACTAAAATCAGCGACTAGAGAAGGCTGCCCTCTCTATATATATCTTTTCAATAAGGTACTAGAAGATCTAGCTAGAGCAATTAGACAACAAACGGAGGTCAAAGGGATACAGATTGGAAAGGAAGAAGTCAAACTATCACTATTTGCAGATGATGTGATAGTATACTTAAGCGACCCAAACAACTCCACCAGAGAACTCCTACAGCTGATAAACAACTTCAGCAAAGTGGCCGAATATAAAATCAACTCAAGCAAGTCAGTAGCCTTCCTATACTCAAAGGATAAGCAGGTTGAGAAAGAAATAAGAGAAATGATACCCTTCATGATAGCCACAAACAATATAAAGTGTCTTGGTGTGACTCTAACCAAACACGTGAAAGATCTGTATGACAGGGGAAGGAGATTTTTAATGACTGCTTTTATTTCTTTAGAGGTTATAAGGCTGTTTTAATAGTTTACCTCATCTTGATTTAACTTTGATAATGGCATCTATCATCCATTTCATTAAGATTTTCCAATTTTGTGGAGTACAGGTTTTTGAGGTAATATCTAATGATTCTTTGAATTTCCTTAGTGTCAGTTGTTATGTCTCCTTTTTCATTACTGGTTTTGTTTATTTGGATACTATTTCTTTTTTTTTTCCTGGTTAATTTGTCTATCTTGCTTTGTGTATCTTGTTGACTTTCTCAAAGAACCAGTTGTATTGTTTTGTTTTAACTGATTGATTTCAGCCCTGATTTTCATTGATTCCTCTCTTCTACTCATCTTTAATGTGCTTGCTTCATTTTTTTTCTGGAACTTTCAGGTATAATTTTAAATTGCTGACATGAGAACTTTCTAATTTCTTTATGGGGGCACTTAGTGCTATAAACTTTTCTCTTAGCACTGCTTTCATTGTATCCCATAAATGTGGGTATGTTGTGTGTTTCTTTTCAATCTAAGAAGTCTTTAATTTTTTTTCTTTATTTATTCCCAGAGATGGTTAGAGAGTTGTTCAGTTTTCAAGACTGGGTAGGCTTTCCAGTGTTTCTGTTCTTGAGGTCCAGCTTTAACCCATGGTGTCATTATTTCAATGTTCTTATATCCACTGAGGCTTGCTTTGTGACCAACTATATGGTCAATTTTGGAGAAGGATCCATGAGGTGCATGAGATGTCTGTTAGGTTCATTGATTCATATTGTCTGTTAGTTTCATTATTTCTCTTTTAGGCTTTGTCTGGATGTCCTGTCATTTGATGAGAGTGGGGGGTTGAAGTCTCCTATTACTAATGTGTACAGTTTGATGTGTGGTTTAATCTTTGATAATGCTTCTTTTACAAATGTTGATATTATTTTGTTTGTGGCATAGATGTTCAGAATTGAGATATCGTCTTAGCAGATTTTTCCTTTCATAAATATGATATGTCCTTCCTTATGTCTATTGATTAATTTTGTTTGAAATTCTGTTTTATTAGATATTAGAACGGCTACTCCAATTTGCTTCTTGTGCCCATTTGCTTGGAAAACTTTTTTCTACTCCTTTACTCTGAGGTCTTGTCTGTCTTTATTGCTGATGTGTGTTTCTTGTATGTATCAGAAGGATAGATTCTTTTTTCATATCCATTTTGTTAGCCTGTGTCTTTTTCTTGGGGAAATAAGTCCATTGATATTGAGAGATATTTATGATCAGTGACTATTTTTGTTTGTTTTTTTTTGATATTGGTGAAGTTACTGTGTGTGTGTGTGTGTGTGTGTTTTCCTTGTGTTTGCTGATATAGAGTTAGTTATTTCCTGTAGGTTTTTTTTTTCATGTAGTTATCCTTTTTGAGTTGGAGTTTTTCTTCTAGTATTTTCTGTAGGGTTAGATTTATGACTAGATATTGTTTGAGTTTGGATTTATCTTGAAATATTTTGTTTTCTCCATCTATGGTGATTGAGATTTTTACTGAGTATAGTAGTCTAGGTTGGCAACTGTGTGTGTGTGTGTGTGTGTGTGTGTGTGTGTGTGTGTGTATTTTGTGTTTTTTTTTAAAAGTTTATAGGATACCTGTCCAGGCCCAGATGTAGCTTTTATAGTCTCTGTTCAGAAGTCAGGTGTAATTCTGATAGGTCTGCCTTTGTATGTTACCTGGGTTTTCTCCCTGCTGCTTTTAAGATATTTTCTTTTTTTTTCTGTAGATTTTGTGTTTTGATTATATGTACAGGGAACATATAATCTTTTCTTTTCTGGTCCAGTATAATTGGTGTTCTTTTTGCTTTTTGTATGTTAATAGTTATCTCTTTAGGTTTGGAATGTTTTCTTCTATGATTTTGTTGAGAATATTTTCTGTTCCTTGGAGCTGGGGCTCTTCACCTTCTTCTATTCCTATTATTCTTAAGTTAGATCTTTTCATGCTATCACAGATTTGCTGGATATTTTGTGTCAAAAATTTTTAGATTTAACATTTTCTTTGACTAGTGTATCAGTTTCTTCTATTGTATCTTCTACTCCTCAGATCTTCTTTTCCATCTCCTGTATTCTGTTGGTGATGCTTGAATCCGTTGTTCCTATTCTCTTCCCTAGCTTCTCCATCTCCAAGATTTCCTCAGTTTATGTTTTCTTTATTGCTTATATTTCCACTTTCATGTCCTTCACAGTCTGATTTATTTCATTCACCTGTTTAGTTTTATTTTCCCATGTGTCCTTAAAAGAGATTTTTTCCTCATTAAAAACATATATCCTTTATTATTATTATTATTATTATTATTATTATTATTATATTTACATTTTAAATGTTATTGCCCTTCCAAGTTTCCCCTCCACAAACACCCATCCCTTCCTCTTTCTGCCTTGATTGTGTGACAGTGCTCACCATTCCACTCCTGCCTCATTCCCTAACATTCCCCTATGCTAGGTCATTATGCCTCCACAGGAACAAGGGGCTCCTCTCCCATTGATGCCAAATATGGCAATCCTCTGCTACATATGCAGCTAGTGCCATGGGTCCCTCCATTTGTACTCTTTGGTTGGTGATTTAGTTTCTGGGAGCTTTGGGGTGTTCTGTTTGGTTTATATTGTTAATCTTCCTATGGGCTGCAAACCCCTTCAACTCCTTCAGTTCTTTCCCTAACTCCTTGATAATATTTCCCTGTATTTCTTTAAGAGATCTATTTATTTCCTTTTCAAAGGCCTCTATCATCTTTATAAGATTGGATTTGAAGTTATTTTCTTGTATTTTGGTTGTGTTAGAATATCGAGGGCTTGGTGTAGTTAGGTAGCTGTGCTTTAAGGGTGTCATAGTGCCTTGGATCTTGATGACTGCACTGTTTAGAGGGTCTTTAACCTGTGAATGATCTTAGTTCCTGGAAGTTCTTGTTGTAGTAGGTATTGGGAGCAAAGTGAACCTGGATGGACCTGGTGGCTGTATGGTTCTGGACCTACTGTTCTGTAAGTTTCAGTAGCCTCAGGTCCAATGAAGATGGTAGAGAGGCAGCAGGAGATTGGAGGTCTGCCTGGGATAGGCTCCTTAGGGCAGCTTGGCTTGGCCCAGAGGTATCAGAAAGCTGGGACAATGAGTAGGGAAAGAGAAGCTTATCTGTATGATTCAGGTGTATGATGAAGGTGGACAAGGGGTAGTGGGAGAATGGAGGTACCCCTGGAAGAGCAGGATGCTTGGGGCAGCTTTTCTTGGTTCAGAAGGCTCAGAAAGCAGGAAAGATGGGTAGGGGAAGAGATGCATACCTGTATACTAAAATACGCAACATTATATGTATGTATTACTGCAGCAAAGAATATGTGTGTGTGTGTGTGTATGTGTGTGTGTAAATCTGTGTGTGTGTATATATAGGTGTATGTGTATGTGTGTGTCTGTGTATATTCATGGGATCATATGCTTACATTTTGCACCTGACCCCAGTCTTTGGAAAGCAGGCCATTGAAAACAAAGTTTTCACAGAGGATGTTGAAATTGTAATAGCTAAGTAAGGAAAAAAAAACAGCAAAATGGAAGCAGAATAACAACTTTAGCAACATAATAAATTGAAGTTCATTATTAATATAGTGAAGAATTTGTAAATTTGGCCCTATTGATAAAAATCACTGATCATTTTCAACATAAAATTCAGGGTGATTTTTTTGTTATTTTCTATAGCTTTTAGTTTTGATTGGTTGTTCATAATTCATATAATGTTTGAATTCGTGATGAGTATAGAAAGTTAGAGTAAGACTCTATGAGAAGTTTAAACTTAAAAACCATTTCAAACTTTACTGTAGTAAGTTTGAAATATTTCAGATATCTGAAAAGTAGAAAATAGAACATCCATGCGTAGTTTAAATAAAGTCTCATATAATGATCTAATCTAAATTTAATAAACCATTTATTGCAGGTTAATTAAATGCCACTTGATGATTAAAGCATATTTATTTAGATTAACAGCTTTTAGATTATTTTATCACACTTTCATGGCTAATTTAAATATATTGTCAAATATTAATATTTCATTATATACTCACTTTTGAATGACATAATTTAAATTATAGATTTCAAATTTTTCCTATTTTGAACTGTTTCTTTAATCTTTGTAATCTATTGCATTATTGTTAAATAAATAGAATACATTTAATATGAGGCAAAATGTTAAGAAGACAGTAAAAAGGATCAACAGACAATTAAATTAAGGTGAAATAGAAGTAAGCAGGTTAATTAGACAAATAATTTTTCACTGAATACCATCTTATAATTAATATTTTTAATTATAAAGGACCCCTCATAAACCTTTTATAAGAAGTCATTTTAAAATAAGTAATAATAGATAACATTTATTAAACACATTTAGAATATGCGATTAAAAAAATGTATTGCTTTCAGAATCATTTGGTTTTTAGCATAATACAAAGTCGATATTACTCTGGGTCTTTTCCTGTAAAAGATGTTTGAACTTTTCAAAGAAAACTAATTAGGAGTTAAAAGTCTCAATATTGTTTGCTACTGCAGTCTATATTTTTTTAAAGTAGTAACTCCTAAATGATCATAAAAATGATCTTAAATGAAAAATGTGTTAATTGAAAATCTATAAATTGTAGTTATATATTATATACATTTATAGATTAGTAAAATTTATATATATATACACACATATATATGGAGGACAAAATATGAATGCATGAGCACATTGAAAAATAATTAAATCATATTAATTATAATATTTATCACTTCAAACATTCATCAATATTTGTGGTTTTAGTACTTGAAATTTACTATTGTACCAATTTTAAATATGCAATACATTATTATAGACTATATGAAGCAGACTACAAAATATTATAAACGAAAAACTTCTGCATAGCAAGTAGTATTGATGTCTGTGGCCAGTGTTTCCACAAAGGGTCATATGGACATCCATAGAGAGTCCTTCCACTTTAAAGCCGTGCTATCTCCATAATCCAGGCTGTCTCCAAGGTTCTTGTCTGGGTCCATGGTCCTACTGCAGCTGAGAGCCCTGTTCTTTGTCTGTGTTGTCACCAAAACCTGTGTGGAAGTCCATGATCTTTGATCCCACCAACTGTGAAAAGTGAGGAAGCCACTTTTGCTGTGGTATAGATGACTATGGATGCACAGTTGAGAGACAGGTACACAGAAGTCTTCTCTGACAACCCCCATTCCAACCACCACCCCCCAAAAGTAACAGCTTACCAGCTACCCACCTGAGACAGAACTCTTTAAAAGTGTGATGGAGACACTGAAGTGTTGCTCTTTTCATTTGATGTCTTCTGTCAGGGGTACAGGAAGGGAATGATTCTTTTCCATGTAAGGAGAAGGTCACTGAAAGTAGAACCATGCTTCAGTGAGTATATATATATGTTCAGTATATTTTGTGAGTATTGTGATATATATATCACAAATTGGACTTGTGTTTTGTTTTTGTTTTTCTGTGTTTTTTTTTTCTTTCTTTTTTTCAGTATAGAATAAAGTTTAATCAGGGCATGGGGAGGGGAGTTAAGGGAGTAGTAGAGGCAGAGAAAGCAGGGAGAGGGAGAGAGTAGAGAAGCAGAGGCCAGCTATGACCACGTGGAGAGAGGGGGACAGGAGGAGAACCCAAAGGAGAGCAAAAGAGAAGCTGAGAATGAGAGAAGAGATGTAAGAGTGGTAAGAATCTGTGTTTTTATTTGTGTTCATATTTTTATTTTTTTCCTGGGGGGAAGTCACAAGGGTAGTGGGGCAATATGAAAGGACTGAAAAGTGAGTGTGGTCTTCATGGACAACGTGAAATTCCAGTATAATCAATAAAAATATTATGTTGTAAATCCACATTCTTCCTTGTTAGTCAATGTTTCATTCTCTTTAGCCATTATTCTCTCCATTCTTTTTCTCTCTAAGACCCTCTGGAAACTACCAATCTGCCCTTTACATATATACTCCCAATTGTATTAGAGTTCATGTGTATCTTTTATATGTATTTGTCCTTTTCTACCTGGTTTATTTTGCTTAGCATAACATTCACCTATTCTATTAATGTTGTGAAATGTAAATTTTCTTGCTAAACCTTAGTAACATGCCATTATGTATAAATATTTAAGCTTCTTTGTCCACTTAGCTATTGATGTTTAATTTAATGCCATAAATACTCTATTCTAAGTGGTTTTGCCGTCTTCATGGGGGAGTAGATGCCTCCTTAGCCACATGATCTTTGGTTTCCACTGCAAATATACAGAATCAACCTGTCCAACCCTGTAGTGGTTGTCCTTTCCTTTCCTTTCTTTTCCTTTCCTTTCCTTTCCTTTCCTTTCCTTTCCTTTCCTTTTCTTTCCTTTCCTTTCCTTTCCTTTCCTTTCCTTTCCTTTCCTTCCCTTTCCTCTCTTTTCCTTTCCTTTCTGTCTTTACTATTCTTTTAGCACAATCTCAATACTGTTTTCCATGTAGGCTGTAGGTTTTCATTTCTGGCAACTGCCTTCATCTATATTCTCATCAAAAGTAACTTTTCAGATTTATGATAATATTCATTCTCATTATGACTGTACTTTGCAACTTCTTAATGATTTTACATTCAGTATGTCTTCCCACACATTTTTTTTCTGTTGGATATCTTCTTTTAGAAATGCTTATCTGAGTCTATGATCTAGATTAGTTTGTTTTTCCACTATTGATTTGTTTAACTTTATTTGGTTTTGACTTCTTATCTGATATATGACAGCAATATTTCTTCTCATTCTGTAGATTGTCTCTTAACGCTGAAGTTGATTTGTTTATTTTTACTTGACAAAATGCCATTTTCCCACTTTTACTTTTATTGCCTTAATTTGTAGCATCTCATCTTTAAAACAGCAAACAATATACAACAAGGAAAAAAAATGAACCAAAACAAGTGTTATATAAACCCCTTTAGCATTGTTTTTCTTCAGTAGTTTAACATGCCATGGTCTGACGTTTAAATCATTAATCCATTGCTAATTTATTTTTGTAAATAGTGTGGGCAAGCACTGATCACTGAAGTGTTGGATGCTAGTGGGAAATAGCACTTAAGAACATTAAGAAAACAGAATCTGAGATGGCCTTTGCAGGAAATACAATAGCACTGCAAAGCATAGCATTAAGTAAGGTAATACATGCTGGGAAAAAAAGGAAAAAAAATATGGTGTGTTGTTTCTCATGTACAGACTCTTGCCTTACTTGCTAAATATGTGCATGCAAATGTGACTAAAAATAGGAAATGTAATAAAGTAGAGTAGCATCCATGAGAAGGTAAAATTAAAGTTTCACAGCAGTGGTATGGGATACAGTTGAATACAAATGGCATAAAATTGAAAGAGTAATAGAGGGAATTAAAAGATATAACTCAAAAGGGTCAGGCAAGGAGAAGGGGAGAAGGACTGGAAGATATTTGCCAAAATGAAGTTTCATGAAAATGACATAAGGAAACAATGCTACTTTGTAAGCTAACTTAAAAATATAATTTAATTGAGAAAAGCAAGGAGTTGGAGATTTAGTCTTCCCCAAGGAACTGCACATCAATTTGTTGTTTAGTGTCAAATGGTCAGCCAAAACACATACATATGAACAAATAACATTATATGTACTGAGCAGATTATATTTATGTGTATCTCTTATACCTCATTAAAGAAGTGTTATATTTCAATATACAGAGACCATCAGAGAAATGGTCCAAACACAGAGAACTAACCATGAGGAGCTCATGTCTAATTGATATAAACACTATGTAATCTCTACTTCTAAGACACAGGGTACATTTCAGAAGGGGTATGGGTTAAGTAGTTTCTACTATGTTTTATATATGATATGGAATTGCACCCACAAAATATTAACAATATGGTCACTTAAGCAAGACCTGAACAATTACAACACCAGTGAACTTCCAATGTGGGTGACATACAACTCACAAGTCTCTACTCATAGATGAAGACCTATAAGCTTAGAAGGACTGTTAAGGCAGCAGTATCTAATATTATGTAATACCTCAGCATTGTGTGCAGTTTTACATTTTTACATGTGAGTTAAAAACAAAGAGATAAGCTTTAAGTAAATAAACCAAAAATAAAAACGTAAACCAAAAAAAAAAAAAAAAGACAGCAGAATCGATCTTCATGGAAAAGTCCTATTATAGTTAGGCTGTTCAATCACAAGTGGTCAGTCTAAAACATGTATGTGCAGTAAAAATTGACTCATTGCAATTGCAAGTGTATGTGTGTGTGTGTGTTTGTGCATGTGCATGTGTGTATATATCTGTGTGTATGAATAACAATGAATACAGATGTCATAGTTGGAAAAGGGAACTGTGGAATGGAAAATAAAATGCTCATGTATGACATTTTCAAAAAAGCTAAAAAATCAGAACCTCAGATAATAAACAAATAAAATCACGAATTTAAAATATAACTGAATCATTTGAGACATGTAAGCAAAATCTCTTGCCTATTTTTTTATTTGTGCTATCTTAGAAATGTTGAAAGTTTGGTTTTAAAAAAAAAGGAGAGGAAAAAGAAAAAAGAAAGAAGAAAATGAAGAGAAGACACCCTGCAAGCTGTCAGGGGCTGTGATAACTGGAAAATTGCTCCTCCAAAGCTAAATGTGTCTGACCTAAGAGTTGGAGTCATTTTCACTGATGAGGTGAAGCAGAGATTGATTGTGAAATGGGCTGTGATGGAGACGGAGTAGGAAGCCAGGAGGCAACTCTCTCGTTTATGAAAAGGAAAGCTTTTCACTCTGTCTCCTTCCTCTTCTGTGATTATGTACAGAGACGTGTAGATCCTCTCCAGATCTGCAATGATTTTGTGAACTTTTCCTACATTTAGAAGACAGACAAAATTGTCTCATCATTTCTCAGCATAATATACAGCAAGTCAAAAACAATAGATGATATACAAGTTGACATCTGATCCCGGTTCTGTCATTACTCAGCTACAAGGCTTAACAGTTTGTACTCTCTTGTCTCAGTTTGCCTATCAGGAAATTGGGACAACAATACTAACTCTCTAGAGGAGAACTTGTGAGATCAAAATTCAATATAAAGTTTAAAACATGGTAAATATTCTTAAAGTGGTTATAAATTAGAGCGTAGGAGTTCAAAGAGATTTTAAAATGATTTTGTGTTTAACTGATTATGGTTTCTTTCATATTAATTGAAATATGGAAATTTAGGTTAGAATGGCCATCATCTCAGTCAAATTGCTTACTAAAATAAAAGATGTCCTACTAAGTTCTTGAAAATGCTTTTGGTGGCCAGGACTTATGTTGATTTAAGAAGCCATTTCCTTGGTATATGGGAAGATGAATCACTCGCACTGAGCTCATATCTTTAGAATCCCTGTAAATACAGATGTGGAAGAATATCTGTAATGCTAGCACACCTACATATCTGGAGGTTGGCAGGAGAAGACTTGGGAGCTCGCCACCCAAATAATCTGGCTTAAGCATTGGCTAGGGACCCATGGCTCCAGCCACATATGTAGCAGAGGATGGCCTTCTTGAACATCAGTGAGAGGAGAGGCCTTGGTCCTGTGTAGGCTTTTTGCCCCAGTGTAGGGGAATTCCAGGTCAGAGGAATGCTTACTCTTTCTTTTTCCACAGTATAAGTTCCACTAGCAAGTTGAATTTAGGCCTCCTGGCTTGACAGTAAACCTTTTTACTGTGGAACCATCTCCCTCTTCCATAATGTATTTTTTAAACGTATTCTATCATTTTTATCTAGAAAAAAATAATACGTTCTAAGTCTACATTTACCTTTTTGATTACATTGATACTATTACATGTACTTTCTCTGGCTTCATTCTATGTGAATAATTCACTAACATTAGTGAAGTCAGCTTTATTTGTACTGTTTCTACCCAGACCGTGTAATAAAAGCAAATTTTTTTTTTTTTTTTTTGGTTTTTCGAGACAGGGTTTCTCTGTGTAGCCTTGGCTGTCCTGGAACTCACTTTGTAGACCAGGCTGGCCTCGAACTCAGAAATCCGCCTGCCTCAGCCTCCCAAGTGCTGGGATTAAAGGCGTGCGCCACCACCGCCCGGCAATAAAAGCAAATTTAATGTTTACTTAAATGAGTAACAAATAACATTAACATTAAGATAATCAGTATATGGTAATAACCTTTACAAGTGTGAGTGTGCATCATCATAGATTAAAAACAACAAGAACAACAACAAGAACAAGAACAACAACAACAACCAAAGAGTAAAAACCACAGCACATAAATTAACATCAGTTTTGGAACCTCACCTGCAAATCATTCTGTTACTAGCTTCATTGTGAGCCAGGCATATGTTTTTTATTCTTATCAATGGCAGTTGATCTGGATTGGGGACCATGTCATGTCCTGCTATTGATTACACAAGTTGGTATTAAATTCCTTGAGCTTAGTAACTTTGAATTAACACATTATTTTGCAAATATGCTGGTACAGTTTGCTTTTGTCCTGTAAATAAAACCTTGATTTTGGAAAACCAGACAAAATGTTACCAATTCTTTAATTACTTCCCTTCTACAACATGGAAGGGTGCTGTCTTCCTGTTCTGAATTTAGTTTTTTACCTTACATAACATTTTCTCTCACCATCTTTGTTTTTCTTTTGTTCACCTAAATGAATAGCATTATTTGGCCCAAATATGTTTTTCTACCTAGGTATCATGGTGTACAGTGTTAATAAAAGGTAACCGAAGATAAGGATGCATGAGAATGTGAACTCTTGGGGATAGTGATACACTTTTGGCTGAGAAACTGTCCAGGGATGAATCACAGGAGCCGCAGGATATCTATCCCAGATACAGTGGAAATAAATATCGTGAAACAAAGATAGAAATCCATTCCCACGTTAAATCACTAACACTCAAGTCATATTACCAAACAATGATTCATTGTCTGTAAAAAATTTTGTAACTGGAAATGCTAAAGTAACATTCTTAATACATTAGTTCTCACAGTGGTGTGTGTGTGTGTGTGTGTGTGTGTGTGTGTGTGTGTGTAGAGAGAGAGAGAGAGAGAGAGAGAGAGAGAGAGAGAGAGAGAAGGTACTTTCACAAATGATTCCAATATTAGATCGAAAAAAACTGCAAATGTTGGTTACTTAAAATGGAAATTATACTTGTCTTGTTACATATTTTCTCAACATAAAAGATAAAGTTTGGGACATACAATAAAGCCCAGAGGCTTACCTTAAAGTAGATGTAATCTAGAAACCTGCATTTGTTCTCCATTCTTTCCTTTACTCTCTTCTCACCAAACCCCACTTCCCTACTTTTCTTCTATTTTTCTTTATTGTTCTTTCCCTTATGGGGACTAAAACCAGGGGTTCTAATTAAAGTCACATATTCCACTGTTGTGCTGCACCAAGTGCTTCTATTTTCTTATGTCAATATAGAGAAATGCATACTGTTTACTAGTTATAGAACCAGAAATATTTACATTAATGATACACTTCATAATTGGTACTAAGGAACATCAAATCATATCTTTAAATTACTATGGCTATTCACAGGCCATAGAACGTAGTAGAAGTGTACCAAACAAAATATGGGAGGTCAAATAGGAAGAAATAGATAAGAATGCTCTCCAGTCATAATAGAGCATGTATGTTTATATGTATATTTGTCTATATATGATACTTAAGTGATACTTTACTAGATAGGAAAAACTAATTAAAATGTTTATGTGTCTTTATTTCAGGAGGGAAGACATAGGAAATGTAGTTCACCAGCTCAAATTATATATATATACTTTTATGATCAATTTAGTTTAGCACATAAGTAGCATGTGGAAAAAAAGCAAATATAAAGCAATTTTGCTCATCTACAGATATAAATATTACGCATTTCATAGGAATATAGTAAAGAATAGACCATGGAAGGCAGAAAAACTAAATAGATATGTTGCTTTGAAATCTTCTTTGTATGACAAGGAATCAATACTATAAAATAAATTAGAAATAAAAACTCATTAAAAGGTGTATAATAAGGTTAGTTACAAAGATATTGATTCACTTAGTAAAATCCCACCAAAAAATTAAAGAATAACAAATTTCATTGGAGTAAAAAAAGCCATAAAAAATAACGGAATGTTTTAAAATAAGGAAAGCATGAAGTTTCTTAAAACTTCATCCTATAGTATTTTATTGAACTGCTGTTATATTTGGAGGGAAACAAATTAATCAAAATGATATAATTATTATCATACTGGTTAAATATATATTTCAAATTGCCATAAAATGCTATGCTAATAATCAAAATTCTAGATACCTCAGAACAAAATCTCAGAGTGTTATATAAAGTGTAGAGAAGTTTTAGACTTTCATATTATTTTGAAGATATTTTATATTAATATTTGCAAAATAATAGGTTATTAATTTAAAGGTATTAAAATATTAACTTTGAAAAAATCATAGGAAGAACATGTAGGTAAAAGAATTATAAAGTGAATTAATGTGGACATAAGAAAATTTATGTAAACTTATTTCACCTTTGAGCACATATTGAAGTAATTAAGGATTTAAATATTTAGCTAGGCTTTTAGTAATATCTTAAAAGTAAAAAAATATTTACAATTTTAATAGTGCTGTAATGTACATAATATTTCATATTCATTACAGAGATGAATTAGCATTAATCATCTTAGTTCAAATAGCAGTTTTGACATTTAGCTATTTGTTTAAGTTTCGTCAGTTTACTTATCCTTTCTGTATTTCAAATTGGTCAGTTGGAAAACAGGAATTATGATGGGACCTATTTTTTAGAATGGTCACAGTAGTAAATAAAATGAATAATGTGGACAGGTGGAGGAGCACCCTCATAGAGGCAAGGGGGAAGGAGAAGGGGGGTAGGGGACTTGTGGAGGGGAAACTGGGGAGGGGAATAATATTTAAAATGTAAATAAATAAGAAAAAAGAAATAAAATATTAAAAAAAGAAAAAATGGATAATGTATTTTAAGTGACACTTTCTGATAGTTCTCAAAAAGTGACAGTATTAATATTTTGCTAAATTTTATTAATGGGATGATGCAATATATTTAGATAATTCAGATATAAACAGAAACAGAAATGTGAAATATTGCTCATAAAATCATATATGTCAATTCTATTCTGACGCCAAGGGAAATATATGATAACATTTATATATATATATTTATATATAATATATATATATATTAATATATATATATTATATATATATAATATATAATATATATATAATATATATATATAAATATATAATATATATAATAATATATATATAAATATATATATACATATGTAAATATATATATATATTTAATATATATATAATATATATATGTAAATATAAAATATATAATATAATATATATATATATTATATATAATATATTATATATATTATATATAATATATATATAATATATATATTTATATATATATTATATATATATATAAATATATATATATATATAGTGGGAATATATATATATTTATATATATAGTGGGAAAATTCTCACTATAGTGTTTATTTTACTTCCAGAAGCCTAAGCAACATTCTTCATTCTATTGTCTTAGTGAGCACTACATGAAGTAGGTTATTCACATTTTCAGATGTGCTTCTTCTTTTTAGAAAACATTGAATTAAAGCTTATTGGTAGATTTTCATGCAAATTATTTAGAAACATAACATTTTTGTTATTGGTGGATTTTCATGCAAATTATTTAGAAACATAACATTTTTGTTAACTTAAATTGTGTAGGTGTGTGTGTGTGTGTGTGTGTGTGTGTGTATGTGTGCGCGCGCGCTTATGTTGTCTGCTTATCTGTCCCATTCTGTTTTCAGGACGATTTAAGAAGATGATGGATGGCATCAGCCAGTGAGACCCTTGTGAAAAACTGGAGTCAGTTTAAGGATGGATCCAAAACTTGACCTTAGCTGCATCTCCAACAGGGAATCTTCTATGAAGGTTTAACAATATTACAGGTGTGAACTTCAGATACTTAAGAATAAAGACTATCTACAAGCAAGTCTCCGAATAGTATTACTTGCCTCCTTTATTGGAATACTCAGTGAATGTTCATGAATGTATTTAATAATTTTAAAAAAGTTGTATAAATTATCAAGTCCATTCCTGTTTAATACTTGATGGAGGAATTTCTGCAGAAAAAATGCTAAATATATTTTATAATTCCATTTAGAAAGTCACTGATAATATTGGGATTAGGTTAAATAAACACACTTTTAAAAAATTTTATATATTTGTTAATTTTTATGAATGTGCATTATGTGTATCTGTGTACACACATTCTGGTGCATGAGGAGGTGGTGAGCCTGTGTGCTGGGAATCGAACCCAAGTCCTTTGCAACGACAAGTGCTCTTAACCCCTGAGTCAAGTCTTCAGTCTCTTTTTTGTTTGTTTGTTTGTTTGTTTGTTTTTATTTTGGGGGGAAAAAGTATTATCATAATCTTGTCTTACCTCCAGTTCATTGATACCTCCTTCTGTCTTCTAATTGCTAGACGAAGTAGTATCTCCATGACAGCCTCAGAATACAATTTAAGGAAGCCTATCAAAATTTCGTTTCCTGAAAAATAATGATTTCCCAGCAGTCTAATAAGTCTATAAATAAGTCAATTTGTAAATGTATCATGTTTAAGAGGGCTGAGACAAAAAGTGTTAAGTGACCAATGATACGCAATAAAATTGTTGGACAAGACAAGTGACATTTTGAGTAACTTTACTTTGCTGAATTTTAAACTCTTAACAGTTTATGTTTCTAAACCAAATTATAAGAGGATGAATGCGTCCACAACAATTACCAACCAGTCTCCAAAGATTATCACGGAAGACACAATCTCTTCAGTATGTCTGAAATTTAAATTAGTAATGGAAAAAAAAAAAAGAAAGTCTCTATCCCAAACAAATAATTAAACATGTAATATCTTCCATGTTACTTCTCTTGTAAAATCTTCATCACTGAACATCTGATGTAGATGTAGAAAAGAGAAAAGGAAAAAATAGGTAGAAGGAAATTAAAATAAGACAGTGGAGTGCTTTGTTAGATTTGATCACTGCCTGATCATGAACAACCGGGTATATTGCCTTCTCAAAATTCCTGCTCTGAAGTGCTATCCTTCCAAGTTGCCATGAGCTTCAACAGGGCCTGCCTACTTTTCTGGGTTCTGATTTAGCAAAAAGCATCTTCATCTCACTTCAGTTGCTGACCAGAGCTGACTTTTGTCTTCTCTGGAATGTCAGGCATTTTACTTCGCATCTCCCCTCCCACAGGTGGCTGACCTCTAACAGGGTGCAACTCAAATGGCACAGCCCGCTCTCTTTTTTTCTTCTCAGTCTCCTCCTCTGAGCAGCTACCAAACCATATAGATTTTCTTATAATAAAATAAGATTTATTTTTTGTTTGAGTGTTAATAAAATTGTGCTTGGGTTTACCAACAACAAATATTTCTTTAATTACTTAATTTCATTTAACAGCCTCTTCTGTCTTCATCTGCTGTTCTAGATTACAGAGAACAAAATATATCCTTAGTGACTTTGCATTTATGTAACATGAAGCTGGAGAGATAAGGAGGAAGCTTTCAGATCTCAGTCAAGAATGTGTGGTGCCAGTGGTTTTCCTGCCTCATTATCATACTCTCAGTTAAATAAATCACTTTAGAATACAGGTATGGTTTTTGTGGTGTTTTAAGTGTTTAATAAAATGTTCTAAATGTCTTTACAAAAATGTTGGGACTCAAAATGTACATCATGACTTTAAATGCTCACATTGAAATATAAATGAATTAAACTCCTAGCAACTACTGTGGGTTATGTGCCGTAACATATGTTATAAAGTATATAAACTGTGAAATAAATAAAAACATCTGGATATGTCACTGCAATTTTGAAGACAAAAATACTACAGAATAATAATAAAAATACTGGTCTTATTTAAATGAATCTTTTAATTTAGAAAGACATTAGAGAAAGATATTGTTAGCCTATCCTGCTAATAGTTGTTAGTGTCCTCAGGTTAACCCTACCTCTCCTCTTCTCTGCTCACACAATTATGTTGTTCTACTTTTGTCATGTTGTGAAGCAAACTGAAGTATTGAG
Organism: Tokudaia tokunoshimensis; assembly: GCA_036184795.1. Lineage (NCBI taxonomy): Eukaryota > Metazoa > Chordata > Mammalia > Rodentia > Muridae > Tokudaia > Tokudaia tokunoshimensis. The sequence goes on along the minus strand of BTHU01000011.1, from coordinate 41,012,097 downwards.
TTACAAATGCTGTGGCTGGAAGAATTAAAATAGTGACAGTTAAAAGACTCATATTGGGTATTTACCTCCAAGAGCAAAACTATGACTTTCTCCATCTAAAAGAAACACACACACACACACACACACAGAGAGAGAGAGAGAGACAGACAGAGAGAGACAGACAGAGAGAGAGACAGAGAGACACAGAGAGAGACAGAGAGAGAGAGACAGAGAGACAGAGAGAGAAACAAGGAGGAGGAGGAGGAGCAAGAGGAAGAAGAGGAGGAAGGGAAGGAAGAAGAGGGATAGACAGACGGGCAGACTCATGGTACACGGAGAGACTAAAATTAATTGAAGTTGACAGAGAAAAAGAAAATCAATACTCTGCAATATGGAGATGATAGAGATTTCTTCACTCTTTGGATACAGAGTACTTTTACTTCATGCTGAGTTCCTTGACAAAACAAAATCTCAAGTGCAATTCAAAGCAGTTCAAAGTTTATGAAGAAATAAATCCATACCTTTGTACTTCAATAAGCTGGCCTCTAAATTTGGTCATTTTGCATATTACACTATTCATTCTTATGTGGTTTTCATCTGCACAGTCCTTAATCTTTGAAGTTAGGCTTATTCCTGTATAAGATTTAACATTGCATTTTCTCTTGACATGGTGTGGTATCTGCTTAAACATTGCCCTCTTTGAGCGCCTGAAGTGTGTGTGTGTGATTAAATGGTGCAGACAACACTAGCTTTCACTCATAGGATGTGTTCATTTACATAAGGGACTTCAGGAGGCTCTGAGTTTCTTAGGGAATATACGTTGCTCAGGAGGATAGCCTGTATTCTCCCCAAGCCCTTCATATCTTGACCTTTAGTTTCATTTCAGAATCTTTTTAGAAGAATGTGGACTCCATTTATTGTATCGTTTTCTGTAAGAAGGAAACATGCCCACAAATTCAAAGCTCTGCAATATGCTTTGTAGGCAACATTTTAACAGATGCTACAAGCTACATAAGTGAGCTTCCTGGAAGACTTGCACAGCATAGCTAGGAAGAAGGAAAAGCTGGCTGCTCTGTACTGGAGCAGAGGTGAGATACACAGTGCATGCATTTCCCAAAGCAGACACTTGCTTTTATTAGCATCTTCTATCCCTTCTATTTCTCACTTTATCTTATTGTCTCATTTGCTCAGTGAAATAGAAAGAGTTCCTTCATACAAACTTTATGCAAGAACAAGGAAAGAAACCTAAGGCTATTCCCTTAAATTTGTAAAAAATTAATTTGTAAAAATGATTTGATATTATTAAACAAGGTGCAATAATGAAAGTTCTACTGTAACAGTATATGTGTTAATAAACTTATTGTTTATTTATGCCGAGATAGCATCTCACTGTGTAGACCTGAAACTTACTGTGTCACCCAGTAGAGCCTTGAGTGGATAGAGATTCCTCTGCTTTTACCTCCAACATGCTGTGATTAAAGTATATTCGGCCATTCATGGATAAATTAGTGTATTGAAATGTACCACATGCTCTTCTCAAATATAGTATAATTTTAAAATACTATTATTAATCTCAAAAATAATGAGACTAAATATTTTTTTCTTTCAAATGTGCTCAACTCAAGTAATTTGTCACAGAAATGAAAAGTTAACTACCACATTTTCAGGCAACAAATAGCACTATTATATCCTTGTGTATAGTGTGTGTCTGTGCCTGTGTGTCTTGTAATATACTGCAGAGCAAACTGAGCTAATAGCATCTCTGGTTGGCTTGATTTCTTTCATTGTTGTTTGATTTAATTGAATTCCCATATATTTGCCTACTTACTAGCCATCAATATTCTCCCAATATTGACATACATGTGGGCTCATGAATCTTTCTCTTCTTTTATGTTTTCTTTCACTGACTAATTCAATAATTTCCTTTTATTGACTTTTTACCACATGTACAACATTATCTTATTTACATCTACAAATATAAAGCTCAATAGGATATGCTGGAGGTTTCAAGGAAATTGAAGACTACATGTTAAATCAAGCAGAATGCAACAAGACATCAAAGGAAAAGGTGGCTTCTAAAACCACATAGATGTTATATTGAATAGATGTAGTGGATAACAGGAAAACAAAAGCAGAGAGGGCAGAATATTTGAGCTAGGTTTAAAAGGACAAATCTGACTTCATTTCACATGGAAAGAAAATCATGTCTTTTATGGTGAATTCCATAGTTAGTTCACAAAAGAAAAGAGACAAACAATTTTGGGGGGAATCATTAATACTACCAAGAAAGATGTGTGTAAAGTAATAATTATAGGTTGATATAAAGGTATTCTGTTTCAAGATCTGGAGAGTTGGTCAGGATATATTACTTAAGCATCAGTTCACTTATCATAAGAGCTAACCCAAGTGTCCATTGGTGCCATGTTTAATTAAAATTAATTTTAGTGAAACAAATTCAGCAGAACACTGAAGATATGATTTTTAAAACTGGCAAATTAAGTCTGACTAAGTAATTAGGGACCTACAATTATATTAGCAAGGAACTGACATTCAAATTAATGGTAATCAGAGAAATTAGTGAAATAGAGTTACAAAACCTGGCTATCTTGGAGAATTGAATACTAGAGGAGGCTTACAGGAAAGAAATGATGAGTCTAAGTTATTCATTTGCACGTAAGCACAATGGGTTTTACTAGTAAACATGCTTTAATTGGATAAAAATTGACTTAGAGGTTAAAAGCATGATTTTGGGAGCACATGATATAGTATAAAAAGATGAAGAAATCAGAGCATGGGGAAGTCTTACAGTCAGCATCCATAACTTCTACTTGAGGTTCTGCTGTCAGACTTCTCTCTGTGATGAACTGTGACATTGAAGTGAAATAAAATCTTTCTCTCCCAAAGTGATTTTGGTCACAGTGTCCTTCCCAGCAACACAAAGTGTACTAGAACTCTGCCCTGTCAAAGGACCTGTTATTTGTACAGTTAACAGCCAGAAGAAGCTCACAAATATTTGAAATGTACATAGATAAGTAATAATGTTTATCTCATCAGTATTTTATTGATTGTAAAAAACAATATGATCATGGCAATTTTTATAAATGTATATATTTATATATAATTTATAAATTTATATATTTAATTCAGGCTTGGTTATACTATCAGAGGTTTAGGTGATTATTAACCTAGCAGGGAACATTTTAGCAGATATGGTGCTGGTGCATTTTTGTGTTCTATATGCTGGTCTACATGAAGTATGAAGAGAGAAACATTGTTCTCTCTTGGTTCTTGAAATCTTAAAATCCACCCTCAGTGACATATTTGGTCCAATAAAGCTATCCCTACTCCAAAAAAGCCACACCTCCTAATCTGTATCAAGTATCTTCACTCCTTAATGACCAAGCACTCTATTCTCTGAGCCTATGGGGTCAATTACATTCAAACCATCACATTCCACTAGCTGCCCCCAACATAGGCTTGTAGCTATATCATAATGCAAAACACATTTAGACTATCTTCAAAAGACCTCATAGTCTATCATAGTCTCAACATGGTTTCTAAGTCTGAAGTTCAAAGTCTCTTGTAAGACTTATGACAATTTCTTAACTATAACACCTTAAAATCAAAACCAAAAAGCAAATCAGATATTTGCACTATACAATAGCATCGACTATGTAGTAAAAGGGAAGAAATGGAGCATAGTGAGGAAATACCCATAGCCACACCACTTTCCTTGGACCAACTTCCATATTAATTAGTGTTCTGTTGCAGTAAACAGACACCATGATCATGGCAACTCTTATAAACTAAAACATTTAATTGGGGCTTGCTTTCAGTTTCAGATATTTAGATGAATATCATCATGGCGGGAACCATGGCAATAATTATATAGAAATAGTGCTTAAGGATCTGAGAGTTCTATATCCAGATCTGTAGGCAACAGAAAGGAGAGAGAGTGAGCCTGGATGACATTTAAAACCCCAATGGCCACCTGTAGTATCTCACTTCCTCAAATAAGACTATACCTCCTGATCTTTGCCAAATAGTTCCACTTCGTAATGACCAAGCATTAATACATATGAGCTTAAGGGGCAATCCTATTCAAACTAACCCAATGTCAAAAAAAAAAATCAAGGAATAGTTAATAAATAGTATTTTAATCATATTATTCTAAAATTATTTAATAGGAATATATATTACAATGATTAGATCATCGTTATACTAAAAGTCTGTTCATTGCTAAATTTAATATTGAGGTTTTGGAATTTAATTTAGTAATGAAGCATTTGACTACCTTATCGGAAATGTCAGATTGATCCTAGTTCAAAACCAAACCAAACCAAGCCAAACCAAACCAAATAGCTTATATCATAAAAGACAAGGCTAATTTTGCTTATGAACTCAAAGTGCTACTAGTAGTCCACCAGATGACTACCCTGACACAGTTTATAGCCAAACTGAAAGAATTCGTTCTAGCCTGATGTATAGGGGGTGGTTTTGATGCTTTAATCAGGAATCTGCATGTGAACACTGAAGGTCTTGTTCCTCAATTGGTTCTTGATTGATCTATAAAGATGCTAGCAGCCAATGGCTAAGCGGAAGAGGTGGAACTTCCGCCTCCCCCAAGCCCCCAGGCAGGCTAGCAGATGCAGAGGAGGAAAAGTTTCACCAGGCTTCAGCAAAGAAAGAGCCACCAGCCATGTGAGATCTGCGGTGGAGTGGTCATTGATTTCTTCCCCTACTGGGCCTGGGATAGCAGGCAGGAGATTAGAGATCAACCGAGTTGGGGGCAGATTTAGGGTGTTGAACTGGGAGTGAAAAGAAGAGTGTGATAGCTGAGGAATGCTTCGAAGAGCCTGAGCATTGAGCTAAACATATAAAAAATAAGCTTCTCTGTGTGTGTGTGTGTGAGTGTGTGTGTGTGTGTGTGTCTGTGTGTGTCTGTGTGTGTTTGTGTGTGTGTGTGTGCGTTTGTGTGTCTGTGTGTGTGTGTGTTTCATCCGAGTGTGTGCGTGTGCGTGTGCGTGTGCGTGTGCGTGTGCGTGTGTGTGTGTGTGTGTGTGTGTGTGTGTGTGTTTCATCCGAGTATCCTGGGGAACCTGGTAGCATAGTCTACCTGGAGCTTAAGGCAGGGAAGTCGGAACTACATTGTATGTACACTGAAGTGCTATACTAAGGTATTTGAGACCTCTGCATAGGTGTGAGTATTTAGAGCAAGAGGCCTTTAAAGACAAATAAAAACAAAATATAAAACAACAACAAAACAAACAAACAAACAAACAAAAAAAGCATTGTGGTTTCTAGCTCTACAACTGCAGGAGGGTAAGGTTTTTCCCAAGCAAACAGTTTAACTGAAGAAAAGCAGTTAGCTTTTGGGGTGGGGCTAGGGGAGTCACCTAAGCAGGTAGTTAAAAAAGAAGCTGAATTATCTAGGCACCATGACTGGATTTCCTAGAATAGAATTGGGTAATTTACTATGGGATTCTCTACCAAAGAGAATAAAGAGAACAAATTCTACTTAAACAGGAATGTTCTCAGTAAGAATGCAAGATGGAGGACTGTCTCTGCACTGCCTGGCCTTGGTTACAACAGTAACTGTGTTTCCATGTACAACATGAGCACCAGGTTTGAAATTCCAGCTTGATGAAGGAGGAGGGGCTCACAAGCTAAGGGCTATATATCAATGGTGGCCTCTGTGAAGACAAAACCAAAATGTGGCAGCCACCCATAGGCTCATAGAGAGTGACATTATTTAAAAAAAAAATAGGACAACTGGCCATGTAGGAGTAGCTGAGGCCTTATTGGAGGATGTTTATCACTAGAAATAGTCTTTTTTATATTGGATATTTTCTTTATTTACACTTCAAATGTTAGCCCCTTACCCGGTTTCCCCCCTCCGGAAATCCCCCTACCTATCCCATCCTCCCTCCCCCTGCTTCTATGAGGGTGTTCCTTCACCCACCCCACACGGGGTCCCCCAATAGAAGTAGTCTTTGAGGTTTCAGAAGTTCAGGCCAGTCCCTGTGGATCACTCAACCTCGCTGATGCCTGTAGATCCTGATGTGGAACTCTGAGCTGCCTCTCCATGCTCCTGTCTGCCCCTGTGCTGCCATCTGTGTACTGCCATGCTTCTCAGTGTGATGACAATGGACTCTGAACTCCAAACAAGCCCCAGTAAAATGTTTTCCTTTGTAAGGAGTTCTATGCCTCATCATAGTAATAAAAACCAAAATGAGACACTAAAGAAGATTTGGGAGGAGGATCTAGAATGAGTCAGAGGGCAGGAGAGGAGAGTGGATATGATTGAAATACATCGAATGCATACATAAAATTCTCAAAAAATTAGAATATTATATAAAAGAAACAATTGGCTGTATATCTTTGTTCATCTAAGTGTAGCCTAGTATATGCTTTGTATGTAGTCTTCAATAACCCTTCTCATTAGTTCTCATCGGTTAGGTTAAGGTGGTGGTGGCAGAAGTAACCTGTTAAATAGCAGAAGAAAGCCATAAAGGCAGTTTATGTTCTCATTATTGCTGAAAGGCTGCCTTCCATTTTGACAGCAAAGGTTTTCCATTTTTTCCTTTCCCTTACTCTATTACAACCAATTGCAACTTTCCAGAAAGGCACTGTTTTTCAGTTTGTTTTCTAGTTTGTCCTCCAGCTAGGGAAACTATTTAGAAAATTGGTTTCTTTAGTTTGGCCCCATGCAGTCTTGACCTATTTTGCCTTATTACAGTGATGAAGGGCTCCATTCCTACTGAAATTTAGCTTCAAAGAAATCTTTTAATGGCAGAGATACAGACACCTCCCCAAGAGCGCATCTAAACAAAACCTCTTCCTTGAAAACTTGTAATATTTACCAAATGAATGTTAAAAATTCTCGATTAAAAGAAGGAATATAGCACAATAAACTATGCAGTTATGACAAAAAATATATTTTTCTTACTAACATACTATTTTATGTCAATAACAAAATCTAAAGTCAGTGCAATTTGAATGAGGTCAGATGCCAATGACAATAATTCATAAATATACAACAGAATAATATTTTTCCTTACACTCTTTTTAATATAAACCCGAGATTAGATTACAAAGTGTAACTAATGATAAATTTTTATGGGGTAGAAGATCACAGCCAGAATGCATACTTCAGTTAATTTTAGATGATTCCATTAAATATAAATACAGTTTAAAACATGTCAAGTGATGTTGGTGTTGTACTTGTTTTAAAGGAAGAACAGTATTGGGAGTCATTAGAGGCCACATCTTACCTGATTCAGCTTCATTAGTCTGTCAGCCATTCCTCCAATTCATAAGGCAGACAATGAGTGAATCAGCATTCCCATTGCCACAGTTGGGAGCAAACACCAATTGCATATTCTATTGGAGTCTTACCTTACAACTGGTGGCAGGTTCCCAATTATTTGAGTGTAATTACTACATTTCAGCCAAAATGCTTATTTTGCTTTCTCAATATATTAGTGTTGCTTTGGCCTCAGTAACTCAAGGTAGCTGAGTTTGCAGTAAATGTTTCACAAAGTCTTCCAGGGCCACTCTGTGTTATTAATTTTCTATTTTTAAATTTAATTTGTAAATTTTGACTCACTAATAATTACAAAAAGTTTGGAATTTTTTTTAAATGAAACTTTGAATTTTGTTTTTGACATAGAGTATGATCTGATTCAGTGTTTCAAGGTCAGTTCAGATTTTAACTGATGATGATGGAATACCATCAAAAGTTATTTCTACACCTTCAACTAATTAGGTCATTGTAATGACAATCACAACCATTTAGTACAGGACAAATGAGAGTTAAAATTGCATCATTGTACTTGAGCAAAAGTTTGTAGGATAGAGGAATTATTAATTATTGCTTAAATTTATTTTCTTTATATTTTCTTTTTAAAAATTTCATGCACGTATATAATGAAATATAATCATATCTTACTCTGTCTTAATTCAGCCACCCCTGCATGTCTCCCCAAACCTAAACCTTTTCCCATTTTAATACAAAAGTAATAATAATTATGGATTAGTTCATGTTCTAATTTATCCTGAAAAGCAAAATAGAAAGAAATAATCTTTAATAGGAGTCTCAAATTATTGTGTATTTTCACTGAAACACACTTTGGTAAACACATGTTTGAAACATCTGTTTAATATCTTCAATTTTTTTTCTCTTCAAGTAGACTTGTCAGAGAAATCATTCAGAGGAAATACAAAATAATTTCTTGTGTAAATATATTTGAAAAGGATTCAGTAGATATGGTTGAAAAGACTTTCAAATAATAAAACATTTACACTTGAACATAAAAGCCTAACAGAAAAATTGATGGTCGGATATTTTTCACAAGGCTTGACTTTTACAGTTGAAACATGAAAGTATATTAACTTTAACTGTCTTGGTAGTCCAGTCTCAGAACATTTATCATGTTGACAAAATCTTGACACAGAATTTTCTCTCTCACTTGTCTTTGTCTTTGCAATTCTTCGGTATGTCAGTTTTTGTCTGAGCTTTCGTATTCCAGTTTCTCACTTACCCATTTCTTATTTACTCAACATATAAATAATTGCTCCTTATGAAACTATAATCTCAGTACTTGGGGAGCTGAAGTAGGCTAATTATAAGGTACATAGACAACGCAATCTCAGCTTTCCTTTAAATTAATCTCAGACTATAAAACATCAACCATGGTTCCTACCTTCTGAGCCTGAGTCCCTGAAGTTCAGGTCAGTCTCTCCAACTATACAGTTCTGTTCAGAACAATTTCTGTATTCATGTTACAAATAAGAAAATGGAGGTCCAGAAAGAAGAGTCAATTTTTGAATGTTAAAATTAAGAGTTATATGCATATTTAAGTTTTTGCTTTAAAGCAATTTAAATTTGTGATTTTAAAAGTTCTGTGGATTCAGATTTTAGTGTTTTTAGGAGAACAGTTAGACTAAAAAACTAGTCATGTGATAGGATCAGTTGCACCCTAGGATGCTCCATTTGTGCTGACCTTGCTCTCTTTGTACTATGTGCTAGCGGTTTATTACAGTGGTTTATTTCGATATAGAAACTCTGAGTGGACTAGGAAAACAGTGAACTTTGTTTTGAATCAATTTTTAAATGTGACCTTCCTGTTTTTCATAACGTTTCTTTCTTCCTTTGATTGATGAAAAGAATCCCAGCTCTCATCTAAAAAGTAAATAAGAGATAGTTTATTCTGGAACCATTCTGAGTGACCATGCTCAGGGAACAGAGATTTAGGTTACCTCACATTCCATGAACCAGCCTGAAAGCTATTTAATATTTTTATTTTATTTTATTTTTTATACTTCTACAGAGCAGAGAAAGTTTTAAGTCAAGTCAACTTTAAAAGGCATTGGAGGGTACACTAGAGAGGCAGATACAATAAGATATGGGGAGATTTCCTATAGGCTTAAGACACTAACTGATAGTATCCTTTGTGTTGGACTGATAGAAGCTAGTCACCTGCCAAGCCAGTAGATTCTGAAAATATTTTTCTGTCTCCTATTAAAAAATGTTAACTTTGATGTGTTTTGTGTGTGTGTTTGTGCGTGTGTGTACGTGTGTGTGTGTGTGTGTGTGTGTGTGTGTATTAAGCAATGGCTGCTCCACGGGGCCAGAAGTTAGAATAGAAATCTGCCTGTGAACCCATCTCTGCCTCTTTAGTGTTGGGATTAAAGTTGTGTATAACTGAGACTCAATTCCTCCTGTCAATAAGACTATATTGAATGTATAAGTTTAAACTATAGCTGCAAAATATTTTACTTATTTGACAAACTGATTATGTAAAACTTTTGCAGGGAAATATAAATCAATTTGTTTAAGGTCATTATTTTATAACAATGAATGCAGGTTTCAAAAGTGGTAAATTGGATGGCTAAAACAGATTTAATTTTATCAAGCATAGGCTTTAATCAGGTAAATATATTTTTTAATGTTCTATATATTGCTTCTTCATTTAATTTGTGGTGTCATTTACTGAATAAGTACTGTTTTAATTTTCATTACTAAATGAAATAGAATACAAATGAGGCCTCATTTATCAATTGTTGATCTTAATATCTATGCTACTGGGGAATTATTGAGGAAGCTTTTTTTTGTGCCTTTAAATTGTAGTTCATTTCCTACTTTCTCTTCTAACAGATTCAAGGTGTCATGTCATCATATGTTGAAGTCTTTGATCTTTTTTAAGTTGAATTTTGTGCACAGTGAGAGATAAGGGCCTGGGTTCATTCTATATGTAACTACCCAGTTTGGTCAGCATTATTTGGGGAACAAAAAATGTGTACTCTTTATATTACTGTTCAACACCAAGTTTTAAGTAGAACAGTGATACAAGAAAAGGAGACAAAGGAGTTAGAAATAGAAAAATAACCCAAAGTATCATTATTTACAAGTGATATGATACCCTAATTCTATATATAAAGATTCTGAAGACCTCAGAGTATACTTCTTGCACATGATCAACACAGTCAGCAAGGACACAAAATTAGCACAAAAAAAATTAGCATTCCTTAGGAAGTATATACCCAGATAGAAACCAGGGAAACAACCCTATTCACTACAATCTAAAAAGTTTCTTGATTTGACTCTATTATAAAAAATATTATAAAACAAAATATTAGAAACACATTTAACATGAAATTGAAGAAGATAACAGAAGCTGAATAAACAACCCCGTAATATGGGTTTTTAATATTAACATAGTGAAAATGTCAACACTACCCAAAACTATCTGCAAACTTAATGAACTACCTATTAACAAGATTTTTATAGAGCTTAAAGACCATATCTAAAATTCATAATGGAAACACAAAGAAACTAGGGTAGATAAAACCATCATGAACAAGGAAAACACTGTAGGAGTATAATCATCCTTGCATTTAAGTTATTACAGTGCCACCAGTAAGCAAAACATTCTTGATAACATTAAAAATACTTTTTGTCATTTTGATTCTCTCAAATGAATCAGAGAAAAGAGATAGGCTATATCGTTGTTGCTTTACTTTTAATAATACTAAAGATTCCTGATGCTGAACATCATTACTGTTGACTAGTTGTACATCTTTGTTTAGGAATTGCCTTCACAGAATCCCTATCATGTTTTCATTTGGGGCATTTGTTTCCTACAGAATTGTTGAACATTCCTATATATTTTGGGGACTTCCCCATAGTAGATAGGTAGATTACAAGGATTTTCTTCCAAATTGAGTATTGTCCCTGTGCATGCTATTTAATATTTAATATTGCTGTACAGAAGCTTTTAATTTTGAGGTATATCTATGTGTTTCCTTTTCACTTTGAGAACCATATCTAAAAACAATAATTACCCAGTTCAATGCTATTGAATTTTTCTCTCATCTTTCTTTTAGTGGTTTTGGAGTTTCGGGTGTTACTTAACCTAAAAATTATAATTAACATATGACCTAGCAAGACGAATGGATAAATATATAAATAAAATAAGTTATAAAGACATAGTGGACAATCTAAAATACTAAATTCATTATCCTTTGTAGCAATATGGCTGGAGTTATAAAAATTATAATCTAGGTACAGATAAATGCATCATGTTCTAATATATGAGGAATCTAAATTTCATATCTTGGTTTGCTTTTGTTTTTGTTTGTTTTTTTGTTTTTGTTTTTCGAGACAGGGTTTCTCTGTGTGCAGAGAGCCATATTGGGGTGTGTTGTCACCTGGCAGAAACTTGACATTAACCAAGGTGAAGTTTTCCCAGCCTGTGAGCTGAAATTCCTGTGCTATCCATAATCCTGCTCCACCTAGGGTGGAGTGAAGGTGAAGTTCTTTGTTCCTCCAGGTCTATGAATTTCTGAATTAAGCAGGTGACTCGCCTAGCTGCCCAAGCCAAAGCCTAGTGAATAGCCAGACCAGTTTGGCAGATCTGGTTCAAGTCTTTGGAGGGAAGGGCTTTTTCTCCCGCCTATATATTTGGAAAGGTCCATTAAACTTTGAGCCTTAAGCAGGAAATATAGCCTTGGCTCCATATTTCTCTCGTCACTCCGTCGTTTTCTAACCCAGCTCTCCATCCAGAGAACCCGATAACCCTTGCGTATGAAACCGCAGGCAGTTTCATCTATGTAGCTCTGGATGTCCTGGAATTCACTCTGTAGACCCGGCAGGCCTCAAACTCAGAAATTTACCTGCCTCTGCCTCCCAAGTGCTGGGATTAAAGGCGTGTACCACCACTGCCCAGCTTAAACTTCATTTCTTGTAAGAATGATAAAGAATGGAATTTAGATAGACTAGAGATAATGAGAAGTTGGGAGATGATGGCCAAAAATTTCAAAATTCTCAGTGAGAGGAAGAAGTGTTTGAGATATATTGTACATTGTAGTGGATTTAGCTGATAATAGGCAGTGCATTTCAAAGCTGTCATTAGAGGAAATTTCAAATGCTCTTATTACAAAATATTAAAGACTGGAAAATAAGTATCACATTATCTTGATCTTTGTTCAGCAAATCGTATTTAAAAATAACAACACTTTATCTTATAAATAAAATTAGATAATCTTGATACATAGTAAAAAATAAAATTAAAACTGAATAAACATCACAGTAATATGGGTTAGTAATATTAACATAGTGAAAATAACTACACTATCAAAAACAATTTGCAGCCTCAATGAACTAACTGCAATCAATATTTTTATAGAACATGAGAAGATATCTATGTTCTATAAACTGTCTAACTTGCATCCATGAAGAAAGCTAATATTACCTTTAATCATTTTAATTGGTATTTGTTCACATTTTTAGAGAAACTATTTTCTAATTCTTTAATTTCTGAGTTGAAAGATAAATTTATAAAGTGTATTGGGTTTTAATGTAGTTTTTACTTAGCCTAAGACTTTCACATTTAAATAAGAAATAAATAACACTCTCTAATAAATCTATAAAGGGTATACGTATTGTTGTTCATGAGTCCAAAGACAGAAATTTATCACTCATTATAGTTCAGTGAGTATTGAAAGCAGACATCCTTTCTTATTGTATAGACATTTTTTATGTCATCTGTGGATGTTCAGGCTACATCTTTTGTTCATTTTCTTACCAGATGATAAGTTATTTTATTTCTAGGCAATAAAGTGAATCATGGTAATTATGAATATATTTTTGTCTATTATTAGAATTTTTCTAAATTTTGATTATGGTCTCTATTGGAAGCAATGTGTATCAGAAATTGTTGAAGAGAACCCATTACATAAAATTGTAGTTCCTTATCCTGTGACCCAAGAACCCCAGCCTTCTAGTTTGTAAATAAAGTCTCTGATTTGCTTATTGTATTTATCAATAATATGCATATTCTTTGCATATGCTTTTTCTATGTCCTGCATAATACAAAGATTGATTATTTGCTTATTCCAAATGAAGAATTATGTTAATAGCACTTATTAAATTAGCTTTTCTTTGCCAGCTAATTTAATACATTTTTAAATATTAAATTTTCATGAAAACCAGGATTCTTTTGGGATCAAATTCTTCTACTAGTAGTTTGTTTTTTCCCTAGGTCCATACAGATATGTCCTTACTTTCAAGGCATTATTGACTTAATTGTAAAGCTTGAATTTTACTTAGTATCAGATAGCTTTTAGAACTATCATTATGATTATATTGATTCTCTTTACATTCATCAGTCCAATAAATGAAAATACTGTTTAAAATAAAATTGAACATGAAATACAACTGTGTATTAATTTTATAAGAAATGCTTATATTATTTTTAGACTTTCCTGTAAAATTGTAATTGTTTTAAAATTTGGCTTTTGTTTTACATTCTGTTAAAGATTGTATAAATGTGCATTTCTCCTTTCTTAGAACAGCTTTTACATAATATAGTTCTCTTCATTGTTTTTAAATATTCACAAACAGATGTTAAAAAATGAAGTATGAATCTTAGTATATTATTTAAAACTAATTCTAGTATATCAAACTAATTATTTTAGAAATATTGTAAGAGCTAGAAATCATAATTCCAGAATCCTACAGTTACCAAAACTTATAGAATTATTTCTTATTTTAAAACATTGCTATCCATAGTTTGAGACATGTTGATTTATCAAGTTTTCTAAATCAGAACCATATACATTTTAGTTCTACAAAGCCAATGTAATTCTTAGAATGGGAACGTTGCAGAGCAGCTAAGAAGGCATACTTCTCTTCAAGAGATAAGAATCCAATTCCTAGTACTAATACCTGCAATTCTAGCACCAAATGATGTGGTAATGCTTTTGGACCTGTGTGGTCATCCAAACACATGTACAGAATCATAGCAATGTATGCATGTGCGTGCACACACATGTGCCCCCTCCCCCCACCACACTAGTTAAATAGTCTGTTTTAAACTAATAATCTCATGTAAAATTACTAACTAGAAATTTATTTCATTTTCATCCCCTAAATCAATATACGCATATGTACATTAGTATTACATTAAAATGGAATATATAACATTGTAAATTTATACTTTAAAAGAAGTTTAGTACTTTAAAGCAAATATTAATATCATTAAATATATTTTCACAACTTGATTTGTATGAGTTTGCTTGAAAATAAGAGGTTATTACTTTAAAGTCTAAACAATGAATGAATGATCATGTCTACCTTAGATGCTATAACTCACTGAACATTTTGAAAATTTACTATTTCAACTTAACATCAGAACTTTATTATTTTGTTTCTTACATATTTTTGATCAAATATACTTACATGGCATTTAAAAACTCGGTAATATTAATGTAAATTTTGCTTTTATTCCCCAAATGTAATTGTCATCTCAGAGGGTTAGTACTGCATAAGCTCATCCTTTCTAGCTCTTCCTGAACTCTGACTAGTTCAACTTAGCCATTCTGGCTCAGATTCCTCTCCAAACTGACTGATTCAATCTGGGATCTCCTGGTTTCTTACTGAAATGCTCTGTTTAGCCGCGAACTAACTCAGGCTATTTAATCTTTTTGCTCATTATTCTCTGGCTTCAACTGCCTCTGCATACCTGCACTGAACTTAATTAACTTATGAACAAACTCAACTACTTTGTAGTGCACTCACTAAACTGAACTCTAATGAGATCAACTCCACTCAACTGAACTCTCCCTGTGCTGCTCTTACATATCTTCTCTTTCCTGGACTGGTTTCATGTGAGTTGGGCATATCCTATCTCTGATTCACTCTGTTAAATCTTTCTCTGATTCATCACTTTGAATGCCTGTCAATTAGACATGTTTATTTGGGATTAAAGCTATGTACTAAGGACCTACCTGCTTTCAGCCTGAGGATTTAAAGGTGTATGGTACGTGTGCATTCCAGCTGGACTTTTACAGACCTAGAAGGTATTTGGATGTGACCAGAGAAGCTATGTTTCTGGATTAAAATTCTTCTGTATGTTAACCAGAAATATCATTATTAATTTTGATTAGGAAAGTGCTTATTCAATGATTGTTTTATGCTTCCATACACATTTACCCACAAATATACAATGAGATAAGGAAATACTTATAAAAGATGGTAGAGTCAGGCCAGAAGAGATGACCTTAGTGGTTAAGTACATATAATGCTCTTGCAGACATCCTGGATTTGATTTATAGCACCTATCTAGCAACTCGTTGACTTACCCCTGGGGATCTAATGTCTTTTCCTGTCTTATTTGGATGCAAGGAATGCATGTGGTTCCCAGATATACATACAACTCATATGCATAAATTAAAATAAAAATAATTATTTAAGAAAGAAGCTGAAGTTATAAAGATCCTTCTTTAAGATTTAAATAGCATTGCTATGAATATTTCACCATAATTATTGGTCTGAATATATGACATACATCAAGTGTATATGTTTATATATATGTGTGTTTATGTGTGTGTGTGTGCATGTTAAATGTATACACCAAATACTTTATAGTGACCAACTAAACTTACCAGAAAATAAAGTAAAGAGCTTACCAAGATATAGTATGATGTGATAATAATATTCATAAATTAAGAGCAATCAATACTGAAAGTGTTAGCTTGACAGATGCAATAAACTTAATTGGCACATATCTAGCTAAAATGGATAATATAACCATGAATATTCATTCCTTTATTATCAGTTTTACTGTACATACTCACCTAAATATATATTTCACTTATCTCAGAATTAAGAATATACTAAGGATTTTTGAATGAGAAACAAACACAGTTCAATCTACCCAAGCTTACTGTAAAAATATTTTGAGAGGCAGTTGAAACACTGCCTCTCTATTTTAATGTACTAAAAGAAAATAATAAAGAATATACCATAAAGCTAGTACTGAGAATATAGCTAGTAATTTCATATGAATTCATCATATAAGTTTTTAAAGAGATGTTCTGCATCAAGCAAAACACTCTGTTTACCATTAGTTTAGTAATTGCCACTGACCAATATAGCCAAATGCAGAGATGAAAAGCACTATATAATTAACCAACCATGAAATAATTTGGCTGGCAGGATGAAAGTCTACTTTGCTGACAAATGATAATGCCAATGTTCAGCTTCAAAATGGAGAATGTTGATTAAACTTCAATTCAAGAAATTACATTTGCAATGCCCTTATGGAAAATAGTATCATAGAGAAGAAGGCAAAGTACTGTAGGCTTCCTGGAAATTTCAACAGTTCCATACTCTAATACAGAATTACTAGTTCTAGAAAACTTTAGATGTGCAAGTGAAGAAGTGATGTATTTACATGTGTATATGTGTGTAGACACAATCTTCCTAGAAACAAGGGCAGAAAATTTCAACCAAAAAACAAAGGAAAACAAAACAAAACAAAACAAAAACAAAAACGACAAAGCAGCACCAAAAACAAAAAACAAAAAATTCAAACAAATGAAGAGCTGAAATTAGTTGTCTAAATGACCCCAATTTTCCTTGGAATACAAGGAAGATGACATCATTGGTATTATAGTACTTCATTAACATAAGGGCAGTAGTTCCAACACCTAACACCCACTAAATGCTAGGTTTATGATTCATGACTTAATCTAAACCCTAGGGAGATAGATAAAAGAGGGTTACTGAAGTTCTGTCAGTCTAGCCATCTGGTTGACTCTGGGTTCAGTGAAAGAGCCTATTACAAAAAAAAAAATCAATCTCTGTTTTCAATATATGTGTGTACACACATAAAACACACAAATAATCACTGTCAACAAAATAAAATCTGTAATTAAAAAATTAAAGGTTTTTAATGTTTTGTTATTGTATTTTATGATGATTATTCATCTTTGGAATTCTTTTTTGGGGGGGTTTAGGAAAGGCTTTATTTCATCTTATAACTCCTGGCTCACACTTCATCAATGAGGGAAGTCAAGGCAGGAACTTAGTACAGGAAATGAAACAGGAACTGAGGCAGAAGCCACCACGGAAGATGCTGCTTACTGGTTGGCCCGCCTGTTTTCTTTCTTTCTTTTTTTTTTATTTTTTATATTTTTTATTTACATTCCCAATGATTCCCCCGTTCCTGGTTCTCCCCTCCCCAAAAGTCCCATAAGCCCTCTTCTCTCCCCCTGTTCCCCATTCAACCCCCTCCCGCTTTATTTACCTTAATATTTTGTTTTTAGTTAAAATTTATCACTATTATTTATGCTGCCATTATATTCGGTTCATAATTATAATTTTACAGAATTTTTCTGTTTTTAATCAAATTTGTAGATTATATACTTTAATATTCTAATTTAGCCACATTTCCCTAGTAACTTTAAAATTGATCTTTTTCTTTAAAATATATGAATTTTAAAAGCAATTGAAACTAATTCTCATTTTATTTTCATTTTAGTCTATGCCTACTTGTACAACATGTACTAAAACATACACACATGAGATATAATTTTACATGATTCAGTAGCATACTATTTAGCATAAATATGCTTTAAATTGCTGCACAATAACATTGTGTTAGATATATGCTTGTGCAGATGGATGACTCTGAATAATGTTAGTACTTGCACTTTAGTCAACTTTCTTTCAAGTCATTAGATGTAATAGTGAATTTAGAGAAACATTTTGCATGCTTGAATAAACTTATTAGAAAACATTATAAAATAAAAGCTATTATTTTAGATATTTATGTATATTTGCACAGTAGAAACTTGATTTCTTAACAAGTAAAATATCCCTAAATCCTACATGAAATATTTCATCATCTATTGAAGTTAAATATTGATGATTTTCTAGAAACTTGGCATATAAGCTGATTTAAGGCAGAGCCCATGGAACTCAATACTTCATGATCTACTAAGACTTGAGTCATTCTATTTATCTTTCCTGATAGAAACTTAAACCTTATATACAGTGAAATATTCTTTATATTGTGTTACAAAATCTTGTCTCCTTTTTAGTAAATCCTCAGTATAGAGGTCTTAGCGTGCTTAGTAGGTTAGCAACAATGAATAGTGAGGCTTATGTTGGAGGTCCTGAGCTTTCTTTCTCAAACTATTTTAATAGGCTGGGGATTATTCCATGGATGATTTTGTTTATTTGTTTCTTTCTTCCTTACTTCCTTGCTTCCTTCTTTCCTTCTTTCTTTTCTTTCTTCCTTTCCTTCCTTTTTTCCTTCCTTCCTTTCTTTCTTCTTTCTTTCTTTCTTTCTTTCTTTCTTTCTTTCTTTCTTTCTTTCTTTCTTTCTCTTTCTCTCTCTTTCTTTCTTTCTTTCTTTCTTTCTTTCTTTCTTTCTTTCTTTCTTTCTTTCTTTCTTTCTTTCTTTCTTTTCCTTTCTTTCTTCTTTTCTTCCTTGCTTGCTTGTTTATTTAATATTTTTTTACTATCCAGACTTTATCCCTCTCCCTCTCCACACTCTGACTGTTCCACATCCTACACCTCCTCTCCCCTATCTCCACCCCCAACCTCACTCCACCAGACCTCTCCACTTCCTGAAACCCCAAGTCTCTTGAAGGTTAGGTGCATGTTTTCTGACTGAGTCCAGACCTGGTAGTCCTCTGTTGTATATGTGTTGGGGGTCTCATATGAGCTGATGTATGCTGCCTGGTTGGTGGCTCATTGTCTGAGAGATCTGGGGACCAGGTTAATGGAGTCTGCTGTCTTCCTATTGCGACACCCTCCTCCTCAGCTTCTTCCAGCTTTTTCCTAATTCAACCACAGTGTCACCAGCTTCTGTCCATTGGTTGGGTGTAAATATCTGCATCAGATTCTTTCAGCTGCTTGTTGGGCAGTCATGATAGGTCCCTGTCTGTAAGCATACCATAGCATCAGTAATAGTGTCAGGCCTTAGGTCCTCCCACTGAGCTGGATCCGACTTTGGGCCTGTCACTGGAGCTTCTTTTCCTCAGACTGTTCTCCATTTTTGTTCCTGCTGTTCTTTCAGACAGGAACAATTCTGGGTTAGAGTTTTTGACTATGGGATGACAATGCCACCTCTCTACTTGATGCCCTGTCTTTCTACTGGAGATGGACTTTACAAGTTCCCTCTCTCCACTATTGGGCATTTAATCTAAGGTCCTCCCTTTGAGTCCTGAGAGTCTCTCACTGCCCAGGTCTCTGGTACAGTCTAGAGGATCCTCCCCAACACTCCTTCATCCCGTGGTTGTCTTTTTCGATTCTTTCTGCTGGTCCCAGGGTTTCAGTCCTGTCCTCTCCCAATACCTGATCATGTTCTCCTTTTGATGATTTTCTAATCAATAAATTTTAACTTGAAGGAGAATGTATTTGAATTATGGATGTTCATAGATAAAGGTAGGTACATACTTAGAGAAATTGATACTGGTTTAGATAGATATATTTTAAGTTTTGACCAAGATATAAAGATAAGGTACTAGAGAAATGTTCAGCAGTTTAGTGGATTTGTTGCTCTTGTAGAGAACCTAGGTCTGATTCCAATCAGGCACCTGTTGGAAATCATTGCAACTCTGGTTTTAGAGAATACAGTATCCACTTCTGGCCTTTCTGGGCACCAGACATGCACATGGTATATGTACATACAGCTGGCAAAATACACATACTTATAAAATAAAATACATAAATCTAATTTTTTTAAAGATTATATAAGTATATGTAGCCTTCTTATTTGCCTGTCCAGAATAGGTTTCAACAAAAAGAGAAAAAGTATGAACAAATTTAAATTCTGTATTTGGTAGAATTGTACTTGTTATTCTTATGATGCTTTTCCAGGAGAAGACTGCTTGAAATCTCAGATTCTTCCAGCATCAATTAAGAACAGTGTTGATCAAAGAGTGGAACATTTTAATTTTATTTTTTTATATAAACTATAATTTTTTTTGGTCAAGTCCAGTAGAAGTGGTTTTATACATATGTTCAATGTCCATACACCAGCTTCTTTCAGTAAAGATCATAATACATAGTTCTAGAGTATATTGTTATAACGGTTGATATTCATTGATGTATTGATGATGTCCCCTTTATCTATTTTTGGTGCTTGTATACATCCTTAGAAATGTGAACTGTCTGTGATTTGATGAACATGCAATCCATATATCCATGAATGTGAGGTCATACATAATTGCCTCAATATCTGCAAAATGTCTTTGAATTTCCAATTTATTTGTTGCATTTCTGCTATTTTCTAATATTCTCCAATCTCTTTTTAATACTTCCATAATTTGAATGAAGTGGTTTGTAGACTTTTTTGCATCGCTTTATTATTATATTGACATTTTCTCATGTTTTCTACTTGTATTTATCTAAATGGTAAGTGACTTATATCTCAATGTCCTGCTGTGCTTGGTGATACATAATTATCTCTATTTATGATTTTATGTATCATTTGATTTAACGAAGGATATCTACAGTTTGTTCCAATCTTTGAAGAACTCTTAGTGTATTTTGGATAATGGTCCTTTATACCATATCTTTTGCAAATGTATTCCTCAAGCCCATAGCATACACTTTTATCATCTCTTTATTGTGTTTCTCAGGGCAGAACTTTTTAATTCACAACAGCTTTTCAAATATTATTTTATAAATTATGCTTCTGATATATCTAAATTAAAAATCATTGTCAAACTCAAGGTCATCTAGGCTTCCTCCTCTTACCTTCTAGAAGCTTTATAGTTGTGGTTGGTATTTAGGACTTTGATCCATTCCAGGTTAATTTTTTGGTACTTGACTGTGCAGTTGCTTAAACTGCGCAGAGTCTTAACATTAGACTCTCTTTAATTGTGCTTTTTGTTACAGATCAGTGAAGTACATTTATGTTTTGTGGCTCAATATTTTGTCTAACTGTTCAATTTACTTACTCTTTTTACCTCCACTGAGTATATCTGGTATATGAAAAGTACTGTAGTCAGGTAATATCTCTCCTCAAACTTTGTTATTCTTTAATAATGTGTTGATTATTTAATCATTTATCCCTGTCTATATACCTTACAATGAGTATGATAATACTGACAAAACAGATTTTGGAAATTAGTTAATATTGCAATGGTTATATATATCAACTTTTAAAGAGTTCTCTCCTGATATATCTATATGGAATTTTCATTTACTTATTTCTTCTTTGATATCATTTTAATTTTATTGTTTTTAAATATAACTTTTTATAAATATATATAATATAAATATAAATGTATTTCTATATGTACTTCTAACAAGGCACTTCAGTTTTTAGAAATACTATCTATTGTGAATTACATTTTATTTCAAATTTCACTTATGGATAGATAGGATAGTGGTTTAGTTTGCTTATTAATATTAGATACTGCATACAGGATACTTTTGTAGTCTGAGGAAGATGTTTCTGCTTTAGTGTGAACTTAGTTTTCTTCCACAAAATATCATTGACTAGTTTTTGTTTCATAGTAACATTCCCTTCATAGAAAAAAATTGGGAGTTATTTTTTTAAGATGTAGAAAATGAGATTAAAAATTGATCTGCACTAATGGAGAAATGCCTAACAACTGGATCTCATGGATTTCCTCAATGAGGTTCCCTTCTCTTTGATAATTCCACCTTGTGTGAAGTTGACACATAAGACCAGCCAGTACAATCTCCTAGCTCTTTCTAGATCCACCCCTTCCCTATCCACCCAACCATGTGTCCTTTTATGTTTTTTAAGACCATCAAGTCCAGTTTGTACTGCCCATATACTTTGGACATGGGCCTTACTTTAGAGCAATTTTGAACTACCAGGGGCCATATCTCTTTAAAAAGTTGAGTCTTTCTTATCCCAGCACTATTTAATTTCTGATATTTCCCCAGCTAGAGGTGTCCACTATCCATGATGAAGCTTTGCCTGGCTTCAGCCTGCTCAGGTCTTGTGAATGTTTTCACAACCACTATGAGTTAAAACGTTCAACTGTCCTGCTGTGTCTTAAAAACACTGTTTCTTTGTAATGGTACACCACCTCTGACTCCTACAATCTCTCCTCTTCTCCAATAATCCTTTAGCCTTGGGAGGGTGGGATGGGATGTAATTGTCTGATTTGTGACTGAGTATCCCACAGTCTTTTATTCTCTGCACCTTGGCTCATTGTGAATGTCTATGTTCATCATCATCTATTGAAATAAAGTTCCTCTGATGTGGGCTTAAAGATGCACTATTTGTGTCAAGAAGTCATTAGGAAAGAGGAATTAAATCCAAGCAGAGAATGCCTAGTTATTCCTATGACATTTATACTGCCATTGCACCAATTATAGCTTCCAGAGTTCACAGCTGGGTAAGACTGAGTTACTTTTCCCCTCAAATCACATGCCATCACACCTTCTAGCAACTTGGTTATTCCACATTCTGTGCTTAACTAAGCAGTGTCATCAGCAATAGCATCATAGTGTCTAGCTCTGGAGGATAACCAAGAACACTGGCAGTAGGTTATCATGCTTGTGAGTCTCTATTGGGACCTGACCAACAACTCTGTAAGAGGTATAGATTACCTCCTTATTTTTGTCAGCATGAGATATAAAATCTCAAGTAATAGAAAAAATTGCAAAAAGTTCATACATGTATCTATTGAAAATATATTTAATATAGAACCTTATGGCATATGAGTAAATATAAAGAAGTACTGGAGACAATTTTCATTCAATTAGAATGATCTTTTTCTAAGGTTGACAGTCCATATTATATAACAGAAAAAACATATACCTATATTGTATCTATTAATGTTTGAGCCTTCCCATGTTTCATGAAAAATTCATTGTAAATAATCAATGTGAAGTATTATAAAGGCTATATAACCATCCTGACAAGAGTAAATCATAAATATTGATACCAGTTTATACTTGTTATGAAGTGTTAGCCAATAAATTATTATTTCCAAAATTAAAAAATAAGAAAATTGGACCGTTGCTGTTCTTTCTTTCTTTCTTTCTTCCTTCCTTCCTTCCTTCCTTTCTTTCTTTCTTTCTTTTTTTCTTTCCTTCTTTCTTTTTCTTTAATATTCAAGGAAAACTCACCACTTAGCCAGTACTGGTGTAGCATTTGAAAGTTGGAAAGTTACTATGTACTAAACTTTTAAAATTTATGTAAACATGTTTTAAATATATGCTTACTTAAACATATACACAGTAAAGCCTAGAAATCATAATGACTGCTATGGTAAGGTATTCCAAAAATCAAATTACAAATATAGTGCAGTTATTTTCCTCAGCATGGAGGCTTACACAGTGCACTCTCTATATATAGTGTACTGCCTTTGCAAAATATGAAACAATGTTTGGAACAAAGGAAAAAATAACAAAACTGTATTTATTGTTTCTTCTAGAAAATTTTTCTACATTGCGTATTTTAAAATACTAGTTCATTTCCTCTAGATTGTCAAATCTGTGTTATACACATATTAGTCTTTTACAATACTTGCATTTCTATAGAATACATAATGTCTGCCATTTATATTATTAGTGATTTGTGTTCTCTTAATAATCTGGTTAGTCTATGTAAAGATTTGTTGATTTTATTGGTCCATCCAAACATATGACTTTCCATTTCATTTACTTGCTAAATTCTTGTTTTCAATTCTATTGATTTCTGCTCAGATTTTTATTATTTACTTCTTCCTACTCTAGGCTTAATTTTCTTCTCACCCTATCTTTTCAGGTAAAAGCCTTTAGAGTATTGATTATAGATCAATTAGTTTTATAAATTTCTCCTGTTTAACCTGCATACAACATATTTTGAATTTATATCTTTATATGTAGTTCCAAAAATTTACATATATATCATATATAATATATACACACACATATATATCTAATTTCAATTCATATATATATTCATATATCTGTATTATGAAAACATACATATATATACATATACATACACAAATATATACATTTGGCATAAATGTCCACATACATGTGGACATCCAGTTTTCCCAGCACCATTGTTGAAGATGCTAACTTTTACCATATATATGTATATATATACATAAATAAAGATATATAGTTTTATATATATTGGAACTAAATATAAATAAAGATGTGAATTCAAAATATGTTGGATGCAGGAAAACAGGATCAATATATCAAGCTGATTGATCAATCATCAATTATATATTCATTTTTTCTGTTTTTTTTGTGTTCTCTTTCTGTGAAATATATTGCACAATTCTACTGGGATTGCATTTCACCTATAAATTAAAGAAATTAAAGGGATAAAAGTAGGAAAAGAATACATATGATTCCCATTTACAGATGATGTGATATTTTACAGAAGAGATCCCCCAAAAATATCCACAAGAAAATTCGAAGAACTGACCAACACTTTCAGCAAAGTTGCAGGATAAAAAAAAGTGATTTGTAAAAATCAATCACCTTTCTAATCCACTACCATGTAATATCCTGGAAAAGATATTATAGACAGACCATTTACAATAAACTCAAACATCTAGGAAAACAAATGCAAGGAGATGAAATACTTCTTTTTTTATTTTTTTATTAGATATATTCTTTTTTTTTATTTTTTTTATTTTCTAAGTTTTTTTTATTTACATTCCAAATCATTTCCACTTTCCTGTTTCTTCCCTCCCCGAAAGTCCCATAAGCCCCCTTCCCTCCCTCTTTTCTCCATTCAACCCCCTCTCGTTTCTCTGTCCTGGCGTTCCCCTACATCCAGTCTTTCCAGGACCAGGGGTCTCTCCTTCCATCTTCTTAGAAATCTATTGATATGCGAATTGTGTTTAGGGTATTCTGAGATTCTGGGTTAATATCCCCTTATTAGTGACTGCATACCATGTGTGTTCTTTTGTGATTGGGTTACCTCACTAAGGATGATAGTTTCCAGTTCTGACCATTTGCCTAGGAATTTCGTGAATTCATTGTTTTTAATTGCAGAGTAGTATTCCATTGTGTAGAATATACCACATCTTCTGAATCCATTCCTCCGTTGAGGGACATCTGGGTTCTTTCCAGCTTCTGGCTATTATAAATAAGGCTGCTATGAACATAGCGGAGCATGTGTCCTTATTGCATGCAGGTAAAGCCTCTGGGTATATGCCCAGGAGTGGTATAGCCGGATCCTCCGGGAGTGTCATGCCCAGTTTTCTGAGGAACCGCCAGACTGCTTTCCAGAATGGTTGTGCCAGCTTGCAATTCCACCAGCAGTGGAGGAGTGTTCCTCTTTCTCCACATCCTCGCCAACAACTGCTGTCTCCTGTGTTTTTGATCTTAGCCATTCTGACTGGTGTGAGATGGAATCTCAGGGTTGTTTTGATTTGCATTTCCCTAATGACTAAGGATAATGAACATCTCTTTAGGTGCTTCTCAGCCATTAGATATTCTTCAGGTGAGAACTCTTTGTTTAGCTCTGTACCCCATTTTTTAATAGGGTTACTTGCCTCTCTGGAGTTTAACTTCTTGAGTTCTTTGTATATATTGGATATTCGCCCTCTGTCGGTTGTAGGGTTGGTAAAGATCATTTCCCAGTTAGTTGGTTGCCGCTTTGTCTTTTTGACAGTGTCTTTTGCCTTGCAAAATCTTTGTAATTTAATGAGGTCCCATTTGTCTATTCTTGATCTTAGAGCATAAGCTATTGGAGTTCTGTTCAGGAAATTCTCCCCTGTGCCCATATGTTCAAGGTTCTTCCCTAGTTTCCTTTCTATTAGTTTCAGTGTGTCTGGTTTTATGTGGAGATCCTTGATCCACTTGGAATTGAGCTTATTGCAAGGAGATAAGAATGGGTCAATTTGCATTCTTCTGCATGTTGACCTTCAGTTGAGCCAGCACCATTTGTTGAAAAGGCTATCTTTTTTCCACTGGATGGTTTTAGCTCCTTTGTCAAAGATCAAGTGACCATAGGAGTGTGGATTCATTTCTGGGTCTTCAATTCTGTTCCATTGATCTACATGCCTGTCACTCTACCAATATCATGCGGTTTTTAACACTATTGCTCTGTAGTACAGCTTGAGGTCCGGGATACTGATTCCCCCAGAGGTTCTTTTACTCTTGAGAATAGTTTTAGCTATTCTGGGTTTTCTGTTATTCTTTATTTACATTTCAAATGTTGTCCCCTTTCCTGGTTTCCCCTGAAAACCCCCTAACCCTTTTCCCTCCCCTGCTCACCAGTTCACCCACTCCTGCTTCCCTGTCCTGGCATTTCCCTATACTGGCGCATCTAGCCTTCTCAGGACCAAGAGGAAGAAAGAAACAGAGAAATACATCAAAAATGGAAAGACTACCCCCATGCTCATGGATATATAGAAACAATATTATGGGAATGATCGTTCTACTATATATAAAGCATGATTTGCTTGAGAATTCCTTGGCATCCCTTTTGCAAACAACTCCAATAAATATAACCCCATCTGGGCAACAGAATTTTCATTTGGTCACAGTAATGACCAGTTGGGCCTCTGCATCCCATTTTGAAGATTTCAATTAAAATACATTATTTTATATTTGGAATATAAAATAATATTTTATATTTATGAATCTTCTATTATATCTATACTCCTCCTCAAATGTTCCTTAATTTTAGATGTCCCTCTTCAATTTTCTCCTTCATCCTCCTCTCCCTGTGCCCTTCTCACTTGATTTTCTTATTTCAGTACCCACATTCTATCCATAAATTTCTATTCTATTTCACTTTCCTAAGGAGATCAATTGGTAGCTACCTCCTATACCCAATGTCTTTCAGCTTAGTTATCATTTACTTAACAGTTAATATTCACATATAAATGAATATATTCTATATTTTTTCTTTTGGTGTTCAACATATCGCACTCAGGATGCTATTTTCTAATTCCATTGATAAGCCTCCAAGTGTCATTATGCCATTTTTAAACAGCTGAATATTACTTTGTTGCATAAATGTAGCAGTTTTCCTTTTTCCTTTCTTCTGTTGAGAGTCATCAAGGTTGTTCACAATTTCTGGCTGTTATGAATAGCAACAAGGAACAGAGTTGAACAAGTGTCTCTATGTTAGGAGAAAGTGTCTTTTGGGTATATGGCCAAGAGCATGTAGCTTTAAAGGTAGGTGAATTCACATCTTCCTAAGCAAACAGCACAATGATTTCAAAAGTGTCTGTTAAAATTTTCCTCTCTCCAGCAATGAATGAGTGTTACCCTTATTTCATACCCTTGGCAGAATGGGCAGTCACTTATCTTATTGATCTTGGCTATTCTGGTAGGTGTGAAATATTTCAAAGTAGTATTTTCATGATGGCTAAAAATGTGAAACATTTTTTGTCTCTCAACCATTTGAGTTTTTTGTTTCTCTCTCTCTCTCTCTCTCTCTCTCTCTCTCTCTCTCTCTCTCTCTCTCTCTCTCTCTTGCTCTCTCTCTCTCCCTCTCCCTCCCTCCTCCCTCCCTCCCTCCCTCCCTCTCTCTCTCTCTCTCTCTCTCTCTCTTTCTTTCTGAGAATTCTCAGTTTATATCTGAAACCCCACTTTTTAATTGAGTTATTCACTTTCTTGATATATATTTTCACTATTTATGCTTTTCGATATTGGCCATCTATCAGATGTGTAGTTGGTAAACAAATTTTCCCCTTCTGGAGGGTGCAAATTTGTTCAAATGACATTGTTCTTTGCCCTACAGAAACTTCTCAGTTCTTAATTATTAATTGTTTTCTTCACTGTGGGCTTATGGCATTTAATTCAGAAAGTCTTTTCCTAAGCTAATGAGTTTAAGGTTATTATCTACTTTCCCCTCTATCAGGTTGGTGTATCTGGTTTAATGTTGAGGTCTTTGATTCATGTGGAATTGAGTTTTGTTCAGTTAATAAGTTCAGATCTGTTTGAATTCATCTACATTTAGCCATCTAGCTTGACTATCACCATTTGCTGAAGATGCTGTCTGTTTTTCCATTGTACATTTCTGGCTTCCTTACCAAAATCAGGTGTCCATATGTATTTAAATTTATCTTGTGATCTCCAACTTGACTCCATTCATAGATGGGTCTGTTTTTGACACTACTATGATGATTTTCTTACTACTGCTTTGGAGAACAATGTGAAATTAAGCATAATAATACCCCCAGGAATTTTTTCATTATTCAGGGCTCTTTTAGCTAACCTATTTTTGTTTTGTTTTCTCCTTGTGCACATGTGTGTGTTTCTACGTGAAGTTGAAAATTGTCCTTTTAAGATCTTTGAAGACGTCTTTTGGAATTTTGATCGGGGTTGCATTGAATCAGTACATTACTTTTGGTAGGATGTCCATTTTCACTATGTTAATTCAACAGATCCATGAGTATGGGAGATTTTTCCATCTGATAGCTACAATTTTGTTCTTCAATTTTATATCATACAATTTTTCATACAATTATTTCTCTTGCTTGGTTAGAGTTACCTGTAGATATTCTATATTATTTAAGGCTGTTGTTCCCCTCATTTTTTCCTCTGTCCATGACATTTGTGTATAGGAAGGCACTGGTTTTTCTAAGAAATTCTGTATACATTTACTGTGGTGAATGATGATACTTTGACTTTTTCCTTTCTAATTTGTGTCCTTTCAGTCTCTGTCAGTTGTATTACTTCTATAGCTAAAAGTTCAAGTGCTATATTTTATAGTTGTGATGAGTGTAGTGTGCTTGCCTTGTTTCTGATTTTAGCAAAAAATATTTGATTTTCATTCCATTTATGATTTTGTTTCCATTTATGATATTGTTAATGTGGGCATGTTATGTTGCCTTTATTATGTGAGGCATGTTCCTTTGTTCTCCAGAGCTATTACATGAAGAGATTTGGGATTTTATCAAAGACCTTTTCTCCATCTAATGACATGCCCACGTTGGATTTTTTTTCTTTCATTTTGTGGAGTTGGTGGATTACATTTTTCAAATTGCATATGTTGATCCATCCCTGTATCTTTGGAATGAACCCTGTTTGATCATGGTGGGTAATCTTTTTGATGTGTTCTTAATTTAGCTTGCAAGCCTCCTAATAAGAATTTTTCATTTATGTTTGTGAAAGAAGTTGGCCTGTAATTCTTTTTGTTGTGTCTTTATGTGGTATAGAGAGAATCTCTCCCATAATATACGGAGGCATCATCTTTCAATAAAATGGTGTTTGCCTACTAGCTTAGGCAGGGGATAGAGAGGTGGAAGTTTCGGAACAGAGAGAGGATCTCTGGCTTACAGTAAGCATGGAAGGGATTATCCCCAAACTCTGAGGAAGATGGTGTCATGAAACTGAAGGAGAGGTAACTAGCCACATGTCATGCTTAGACTATTTGAAATAGGATAATTGAGTTATAAGCTGGTAGAAATGAATCAGGGCTATTGGCCTACACATTTATATAAAAATTCTCTGAGTTGTAATTTTGGGGAACTTGGACCTGGGTGGAAAAGCTCAAGGATACAAATCGTGCCCAACATTGGGAATAAATGACAAACTTACAAAGAACCAAACATAGATCCTGAAAAGTTCCAGGTAGAAGGCATGAGCATGCATTCTCTGGAAACAGATCAGTTTCCTAGATCGATAGGAAGAAGCAAATAAAGCCAAATAAATGCATTTTTCAGGTGCAGCTCCTATGAGAGAAATCGCCCCTTTACAGGAAAATGGAGGCAGAGTAACAAGTGGAACCCCACGAGCTTACTCAGTGTCAGAGGTGTTCCAGATTCACTAGGATCGGAACCTGAGTGCACAGTAGCTGAAGCTTCTCCCAGGCACAGAACCGTTTCAGAGCAATGTCTAAAACAGCACTAGAGAGAGCTGGACATCCCTTTTCAGGTTCACACTGGAAAAAGGCTGTGACTGCTCAGAAAAAGAGACCAACCCAAGGGGGAAATGTCAAGAGTCAGCAGGCTACTGGCATGGTAATGGAGAGACACAGCATGTGGAAACAGACAAAAAAAAGCTGAAAAGTCAACAGATTTGGGAAGATACTTGAAAAAGTTATTAAGGTAGAGGCTAGAGATTAAAACATATATTTTCTGTGTTACAAAATGGAGAGAAACACAACGACACGATGAATTTGGATCTTGCATAATTTGGTGTTGCTTATCAGCATACAAATAATTAACTTTTTCAGTAACAAGTTTATATATTCTTTTAAAGAAAGATCTAAAGAGGGCATTCTTAGATTACAAGGAAAGGAGTAAAAGATGGAATGCTATGGAACAAGCCATAGATCAGTGGCTAGAGGATTCTGTAAAGCACAATAAAGAATCTTCAGAGGGATGCAATTTAGAACCTACAACAACAGCAAAAAGATAGTTCCAGGTTTAAAAAAAATCCTAAGGATTTAAGGAATTAGAATGGCAACCAATAGAGATGCAATATGCTGAGTTAAGAATCCAGATTCTGCTTAAGGACGTTAATTTAGATCAATATCATTCAGTACCATTTGTGTTTTATTTTGTAGAGTTGATCTTTTTTAAAAAAATTTATTTATTTATTTATTTATTTATTTATTTATTTATTTATTTATTTATTTTTACACTCCAGAATTTATTCCTCTTCCAGGTCACCCTCTGACTGTTCCACATCCCATACCTCCTCCCAACCCACTGTCTCCACCCTCCCCCACACACACCAGACCTCTAAACTCCATGGGGCCTCCATTCTCTTGAGAGTTAGGTGCATCTTCTCTGACTGAACCCAGACTTGGAAGTCCTCTGCTTTATATGTGTTGGGGGCCTCATATCAGCTGGTGTATGCTGCCTGGTTGGTGGTTCAGTGTCTGAGAGATCCCCAGAGTCCAGGTTAATTGAGACTGCTGGTCCTCCTACAAGGTCGCCCTTCTCCTCAGCTTCTTTTTCCTAATTCAACCACAGGGTCAGCAGCTTCTGTCCATTGGTTGGGTGCAAATTTCTCCAGAGAGGCAAGTAACCCTATTAAAAAATGGGGTACAGAGCTAAACAAAGTGTTCTCACCTGAAGAATATCTAATGGCTGAGAAGCACCTAAAGAGATGTTCATCATCCTTAGTCATTAGGGAAATGCAAATCAAAACAACCCTGAGATTCCATCTCACACCATCAGGATGGCTAAGATCAAAAACACAGGAGACAGCAGTTGTTGGCGAGGATGTGGAGAAAGAGGAACACTCCTCCACTGCTGGTGGAATTGCAAGCTGGTACAACCACTCTGGAAAGCAGTCTGGCGGTTCCTCAGAAAACTGGGCATGACACTCCCGGAGGATCCGGCTATACCACTCCTGGGCATATACCCAGAGGCTTTACCTGCATGCAATAAGGACACATGCTCCACTATGTTCATAGCAGCCTTATTTATAATAGCCAGAAGCTGGAAAGAACCCAGATGTCCCTCAACGGAGGAATGGATTCAGAAGATGTGGTATATCTACACAATGGAATACTACTCTGCAATTAAAAACAATGAATTCACGAAATTCCTAGGCAAATGGTCAGATCTTGAAAATATCATCCTTAGTGAGGTAACCCAATCACAAAAGAACACACATGGTATGCAGTCACTGATAAGGGGATATTGACCCAGAATCTCGGAATACCCTAGACACAATCCGCATATCAATAGATTTCTAAGAAGATGGAAGGAGAGACCCCTGGTCCTGGAAAGACTGGATGTAGGGGAATGCCAGG
Source organism: Tokudaia tokunoshimensis (assembly GCA_036184795.1). Taxonomy (NCBI): domain Eukaryota; kingdom Metazoa; phylum Chordata; class Mammalia; order Rodentia; family Muridae; genus Tokudaia; species Tokudaia tokunoshimensis. Next base: position 40,980,151 of record BTHU01000011.1, on the reverse strand, counting down.
ACAGAGAAATGAGAGGGGGTTGAATGGAGAAAAGAGGGAGGGAAGGGGGCTTATGGGACTTTTGGGGAGGGAGGAAACGGGAAAGGGGAAATGATTTGGAATGTAAATTAAAAAAAAATAAAATAAATAATTAAAAAAAAACAAAAGAAAAAAAAACAAATTTCTGCATCTGACTCTTTCAGCTGCTTTTTGTGTCCTTCAGAAGGCAGTTGTGACAGGTTCCTTTTTGTGAGCACCATAGCCTCAGTAATAGTGTCAGGCCTTGGGGCTTCCCCTTGAGCTAGATTCCACTTTGGGCCTTTTGCTGGACCTTCTTTTCCTCAGGCTCCTCTGCATTTCCATCCCTGCAGTTCTTTAAGACAGGAACAATTATGGGTCAGAGTTTTGACTGTGGAATGGCAGAATGGCAACCTTATCCCTCGCTTGATGTCCTGTCTTAAAGAAATGATGTTTGTCTATTCACTATTCATATATGTATAAATGAATAGTATATGAATTCATATACATATACAGATGTTCTTCAAAAACTTTAGATAGCTCTAGAAAATGGCATTTACATATGCTTTATTAATAAAAGGCTTTTTTTTGATAGTAATATGGGTTTCCTCATAGAAGCAACCCTATTCTACTTCAATACAGATGATGAGCATTGAAAAACTCCTTATGGAGATTATTTCATGTGACAAGCTAGCCAGTGGGCAAGGAAATTTCCTTACAGAAAGAATGCTGTCCAAACTGTATAAACAAGACAAAAGAGAAGTCACTGCCATGCTTTCTAAGGACAAAATAGCCAACTCCTTCATACTTCCTGCTTCAGAGAAAAGTCTGTCATATATTCTTAGCCAGAAGTTTAAAGATACATGCTCTAACATTAGAGAAAAATTTTGGATGACTGTTCGGGCAGTCAATATTCACTGCCATTTCTACAGTTTTGAAATCTGCTTGCCTGCACATCCTGAATACTCAGGTAATACTTACTTCTGCTCAGGTCTCTTATGGGGTTAAGTATAGATAGTTGTATCCCCTATCTAAGTTTAAGTTGTTTAAGAGTTAAGAAAATGTTTTCAAGCCTAAGTTGTTTTATGTTAGTAATACAAGTTATGATAGAACATGAGTTGGGTACAGAATCCTGAACTCACTAAGATAGAAGAGATAATATAGAACATTCTCCAAAATTGCAAATGCATATGGACTAGACATTATGAATGTAATCTTAAATGATAATTTTCATAACTGTTATTATTGTACATAGTTTATGATTGTAAGAGAAACAACTTTTTATTGTGCTAAAAGGGGAGAATATATTCTGCAATGTATGAAAGCATCACCATCAATAAAATGCTTTTGGCCCACTAGGTTAGCAAGGAAATAGGGAAATAGAAGATTTCTGGGATAGAGTCAGATCTGGAAGGGATTTTCCTCATACTCTGAGGAAGATGGTCCCATTAAAATGAAGGGGAAGTTATTAGCTACATGGCATGTCTTAAACTAGTTTAAATGGGATAATTGAGAAATGAGCTCATAGAAATGAACCAAAGATATAATATATAAAAATTCTGAGTCATTATTTCAGGGTCCTTGGGCGTGAGTGGAAAAGCTTACATGTGCAATGTGATTTGAGAATCATGGTATTTTTTGCATAATAAAAGAAACTGGGCAATGACCCTTCTGTTTTTATTTTGTGGAATACTTTGAGGAGGATTGACATTAACCCTTCATTGAAAGCTTGGTAAAATTTTGAGCATGAACCTTCTGTCTGTCTTCAAGAGGTTTGTATCTGTTTGCTTGTTTTGGTTTTTGTTTGGTATTGTTTTGCTTTGTTTTGTTTGGGAGACTTTTAATAGCTACTTCTATGTCACTGGGGTCTGTTTTCTTCCTTTTGTTTCAGTATTTACAGAAGTGTTTTTAAGGTACAAGTACGAGGTCTCTCTGATTTTGTTCTTTTAAGTAGGCACTTAATGTTATGAATTCACCTACTACAGCATCTTTTATTGTATCCCATAAGTTTTGGCATGCTGCTTAAATTGCTTATCTGACTTTGATTTAACTCTGGTAAGTGGTATGTATCAAGAAAATTATTCTTTAGGTTTTACGATTAGGTGGAGTATATGTTTTTAAAGTATGTACTTATGATTCTCTAGATTTCCACAGTGTCTATTGTTTGTATCCCTATTCATTTCTAATTTTGTTAATTTGTATATTCTCTCTACCTTTCTTAGTTAATTGGGATGAAAGTTGGGCAATCTTATTGATTTTCTAAAAGAATTAGTTTTCCTCATTGCTTATCTAACGTGGTTTTTGCTTTTTGGTTTCTATTTTATTAATTCAGCAATGAGTTTGATTTTTTTCTTGTACTCTACTCATTTTGTTGTGATTTCTTCCTTTTGCTCCAGTGCTCACAGGAGTGCTGATAATATACTGGCAGTAGAATTCTCTCTCTCTCTCTCTCTCTCTCTCTCTCTCTCTCTCTCTCTCTCTCTCTCTCTCTCTCTGTCTGTCTCTCTCTCTCTCACACACACACACACAAATACACATACACATAGTCATTTTGTTATGAATTTTTATTTTATTGTTTTGCTTTCGTAAATGTATTAATATTTATTCAATTTTAGTAAGTCTCTAATTTCTTTCTTAATTTCTATTGACCGATATTTTCATTCAGTAGTGATTTGTTCAGTTTCCATGAACATGAAAGAGCTTTCTGCTGCTATTGATATTCAGATTTGATTCATGTAGGATTCTATATTTTTTTTATTTTCTTGTATCTATTCAGACTTGCTTTGTGTACAGGTATGAGGTCAATTTTCAAGAAAGTTCCACAAGGTGCTGGGAAGAAGAAATATTCTTCTGCGTTACATTGAAATGTCCTGTAAATACCTGTTAGGTCAATCTGGTTTTTTGACATCAGGCAAGACAAGCATATCCATATTTAGTTTTTGTCTGGATGATTTGTCTATTGTTGAGAATTTGAAGTACTGAAGTCTCCCATTTTCAGTGTGTAAGGATCATTATGTGATTTAAACTGCAGTAGTATTTCTTTTTTGCATCTTGGTACTCTTTTCTATGGTGCTTATATGGTAAAAAATAGAATGTCCTCTTGGTGGATTTTCCTTTGATAAATATTATGTGTCCTTTCCTATCTCTTCAGATTAGTTTTGGTTTGAAGTCTGTTTTGCCAGATATTAACATGACCTATATCAGCTGTCTTCTTAGGTTCATTTGCTTGGAATATCTTTTTCATTCTATTACTATGAGGTGGTGTTTATTTTTGAGTGTCAGGTGTGATTCTTGAATATAGAAGAAGGTATGATACTGCTTATACATCTGTTGTTAGTCTGTGTGTCCTTTTATTGGGGAATTGAGTTCACTGATACTGGCAGATATTAATGAATAGTGATTGTTGATTCCTGTTATTCCATGTTTTTTACTGGTGATGGTGGTGGTGGCAGTAGTGGTGTGTGTGTGTGTGTGTGTGTGTGTGTGTGTGTGTGTGTGTGTGTGCTCATCTTTCTTATCTTTTGATTTGCTGCTCTGAGAGTATTCCTTGTTCTTTATTGTTGTAGATCATCTCGTTAGGTTGGAGATTTTCTTCCAGTATCTTCTGTAGGGCTGAACTGGTTGTTAGATAGTGTTTAAATTTGGTTTTACCATAACATATCTTATTTTTTCCAACTATGTCAATTCAAATTTTAATAATAATCTAGGCTGGCATCTGTGATCTCTTAGTCTGCAGCATATTTGTCCTGTCCTTCTAGCATTTAGAGTCTCTGTGGAGAAGTTGGTTGTAATTCTAATAGCTCTGCCTTTATATGTTACTTCCTTTTTTTTCTCTTGCATCTTTTAATATTCTTTGTCTTGTACATTTACTGTTTTGATGATTATGTGTGAATGGGACAGTCTTTGCTGGTAGTCTATTTGGTGTTATATATGCTTTTTTCAAAACACTTGATAGACTTCTTTATGTTAGGGAAATATTCTTTTATAATCTTGTTGAGAATTTTTTTCCGAGTCTTTTACCTGTATATTTTTTCTCTTTTTCTCTTTGTCTTCTATTTTTAGATTTGGTCTTTACACAGTGTCCCAGATTTTATGGATGTTTTGTCCCAGAGCTTTTTAGAGTTAACAATTTCTATAATTGATGTATCCATGTATTCTAACTTGTTTTCAATGTCTCAGATCTTCTTTTCCACATCTTGTATTCTGTTGCTGAAGTTTATCCCTGTGGTTGTTCCTATTTCAGTGCCTTAATTTTCTTTTTCAGATTTTTCTTATTTGAAATTTTCTTTATTGCTTCTATTTCTACTTTCATGTCTTGAGCTGTTTTATTCATTTTATTCCATTGCCTGTGTTTTCAAAGATATGTTTAAGAGATTCACTTAATTCACCTTTAATCACATTCGTAAAGTTTGTTTTAAGAAATATATATATATATATATATATATATATATATATATATATATATATATATTGTGCACTTGCTATGTTGCAGTATTCAGTGCCTATTGCAATTGACTTTCTAGCCTTTTGTGGAGAGATATTGTCCTGGTGGCTATTGATTGTGGTTTGCATTGGTGTATAGGGTTCTGAGATTAGGAAGTTTGCAATTATAGGTGCTGATATCTGGTCTTGCCTTTGTTGTGTCAGTGCCTTGTTCTTTGATTTTTGTTTCTTCTCTGTTTCATAAGAGTGTGTTGTCTGTGTATTACCTGGTAAAATAATTTTTTGGGGGTACTGACAAGTGAGGCCTCTGGGGTTTCCAGGTAAAATGTCTTTCTAGGTATTGAGAACTGATACTTACAAATGGAGATCAGATGTAAAAAGTTCACAGGAGAGTGGAAAGTAAGGTATTCCATCATAATCTGCTTAGTCTACAGGAGGTGGAGCTAGAAAGTAAAAGGAAGTCACAACAGAAAATCAGCTGCAGATATGGATATGAGACTCAGAGATTAAATTATAGGAATTGGGGGAGATTTGAGGATCTTCAGTTATCCAACTTGCTTCTCTTGTCAGAATGTCCTGTACATTCCCAGATATTGCCTGTTAGGTACTAGGATAAAGCAATGGATTGGAAATATGGAAATTTCGAGGGAGAGATCTTTGTGATCCACTAGAGATGAGACATTCAGTGAAGAAGACTGCAGCAAGTGTTTTGCAGCAGAGCTGAAGTGACTGGGCAACTGGATTTCAAGAAATCCAGTTAGAGGTCTGCTGTTAGCCTACATGCTTCTCTGGATAAAATAGATCCCTACAATTTTAAATTCAGAATTGTTCTCATTGAGCTGGAAGAAATTTATTCAAGTGCAGTGTATGCTCCTATTTCTCAACACTGGTTCTAATGCATGTTACTACTATCCAAGAGTTAAGATTCTAAATTGTATGTGGTAGAAGAGTCTAATGGAAGAGCATCTTCTAGACTCAGCAGGACAGAAGCACTTATGAGATCACAAAGACTGAGATAGCTTGTAGATAGCATAATTCATGCCAGACAGAATTTCAGCATGGAGAAGGGGAATTACACACAAAGTCCCATCACTAAACAACAACAACAACAACAACAAACATGCAACTGACAGCTGCTGGAGAAGAAATTTTATCTTTCTTTAATGAAGAGAAACTGGACCTATCAACAATATACAATGGCAGACCCCATTGTCAGGAGTATTTGTCCAACACAAAACGGACTTCATTTTTAAGGGGGTTGTGGCTCCACCATCTTTGCTTCGGCGACAGACAGGAACTCCAGGCACACAGAGATATCCCGAGTATAATGTCGCTTGGGACACAGTCAGCAAGGGTTCTACCTGCGCCCAAGAGTGGGGCAGCTCTGGCCAGCTTTGCTGTGGGACATCTGCTCTGCAGAGTGACCCTCACCTGGAGAGAGTGCAGCAGTCTCCGCCATCTTTGTTTCAGCAACAGAGAAGACAGGGACTCCAGGTTCACAGATGTATCCCGAGTAAAACATCGCTTGGGACACAGCCAGCTAGGGTGCTTCCTGCACCCAAGATCTGGGCAGCTCTGTGGTCATCTGTGCACCAGCTCCGCTGTCGGACATTTGCCTTGCAGAGTGATCAGCACCTGGTGGGAGCACCACAGCCTCTGTCATCTTTGCTCTGGTGATAGACCAGACAGGAACTCCAGCGTTCCATCTCCAAGTAGTGCAGGAAGCCAGCCATCTACCCAGCTGTGTGGAGGAGTCAGGTAGCACAGGTGAGACCTGCATTGCAGAGCAAAGGACTCCATCCTGAATAGTCTGGCAGGAGATGTCTGGCTCTGTTCCCAGGTTTGGGACCATCCTCTGCCACAGCACACCATCTCCAAGTGGCGCAGGAAGCCACTGTCTACCCAGCTGCTCGGAGGAGTCAACCAACACAGGAGAGATCTGCACTGCAGAGCAGAGGAGCTGTCTTCTGCCATTGGGTACCATATCCAAGGGATACACGGAGGTAACTAACCACTCAGGAATGCAGAGAGTCCCGGTGGTACAATAGGACCACCCCTCCTGCTAAGAGGAAACAGCCTGAAACCCTGAGGACACAAGAGCCTAGGAACAGACTTGGACAGGAGTCTTCTGATTACCACCTGCACCCAGAGTTGATCTGGGCCACAGAGGTACATACCCATATACAACTAAAAGAGGGTGGGTCTTGCAGAAGTACTTACATATCAGTGTACACAGAGAGAACAGGTCTCCCAGGAGCACAGAGAAACCACAGTCAGAGACAGCAACACCAGCTAGCACCAGAGATAACCAGATGGCAAAAGGCAAACACAAGAACACCACCAACAGAAACCAAGGCAACTTGGCTCCATCGGAACCAAGTTCTCCAACAACAGCAAGTCCTGGATACCCCAACACAACAGAAAAGCAAGAACTGGATTTAAAATCACTGCTCCTGATGCTGATGGGGGCTTCAAGAGCGACATAAATAACTCCCTTAAAGAACTACAGAGAACACAAGTAAACAGGGAGAAGCCCTTGAAGAACTAAGGGAAAACACAACAAAACAGGTTAAGGAATTGAACAAAGCCATCCAAGATGTAAAGATGGAGGTAGAAACAATAAAGAAATTACAAAGGGAAACAACTCGGGGCATAGGAAACCTAGGAAAGAAGTCAGGAGTCATGGATCCAAGTATCAATAACAGTATACAAGAGATAGAAGTGAGATACTCAGATGAAGAAGATAGCATAGAAAGCATTGATACAGCAGTCAAAGAAAATGAAATATGCTAAAAAACTCCTAACCCAAAACATCCAGGAAATCCAGGACAAAATGAGAAGACCAAACCTAAGGATTATAGGTATAGAAGAGAGTGAAGATTCCCAACTTAAGGGGCCAGTATATGTCTTCAACAAAATTATAGAAGAAAACTTCCCTAAACTAAAGAAAGAGATGCCTATGAACATACAGGAAGCCTACAGAACTCCAAATAGATTTGACCAGAAAAGAAATTCCTCCCATCACATAATAATTAAAACACTAAATGTACTAAACAAAGAAAGAAAATTAAAAGCAGTAAGGGAAAAAGGTCAAGTAAAATATAAAGGTAGACCTATCAGAATTACACCAGACTTCTCACTAGAGACTATGAAAGTCAGAAGAGCCTGGGCAGATGTCATACAGACCCTAAAAGAACACAAATGCCAACCCAGACTGCTATATCCAGCAAATCTCTCAATTACTATAGATGGAAAAACGAAGGTATTTCATGAAAAAACAAATTTACACAGTATCTTTCCACAAATCCTCACTTCAAAGGATAATGAATGGAAAACACCAACAAAAGGAGAGAAGCTATACTCTAGAAAAAGCAAGAAATAAATCCTATTCCAATAAACCCAATAAAAGAGATAACCACACAAGCATAAATAGTACATCAAAAATAGCAGGAAGCAACAATCACTTTTCCTTAATATCTCTTAACATCATTGGGCTCAGTTCCCCAATAAAAAGACATAGACTTACAGACTGGATATGTAAACGGGACCCAACATTTTGCTGTATACAGGAAATGCATCTCAGCGTCAAAGACAAACACTTCCGCAGAGTAAAATGTTGCAAAACAATTTTCCAAGCAAATGGTCCCAGGAAACAAGCTGGAGTAGCCATTCTAATATCCAATAAAATAGACTTTCAACCAAAAGTCATCAAAAAAGACACGGAAGGACACTTTATACTCATCAAAGGAAAAATCTACCAAGAAGAACTCTCAATTCTGAACATCTATGCTCCAAATACAAGGGCACCATCATTCGTAAAAGAAATCTCACTAAAGATGAAAGCACACATCACACCCCACACAATAATTGTGGGTGACTTCAACAGCCCACTCCTTAATGGACAGATCAGGGAAACACAAACTAAACAGAGACACAGTAAAACTAACAGAAGTTTTGGACCAATGGATTTAATAGATATCTATAGGAAATTTCATCCTAAATCAAAAGAATATACCTTCTCAGCACCTCATGGTACCTTCTCCAAAATTGACTGTATAACTGGTCACAAAACAGACCTCAACAGATACAAAAAAATAAAACTACTTCCATTCCTCCTATCAGATCTCTATGGAGTAAAGGTGGTCTTCAACAGCAACAAAAACAATACAAAGTCCACATACACATGGTAGCTGAACAATGCTCTACTCAATGAGACCTTGATCAAGAAAGAAATAAGGAAAGAAATCAAAAACTTTTTAGAGGTTAATGAAAATGAAGGCACAACTAACTCAAATTTATGGGATACATTGAAAGCAGTGCTAAGAGGAAAGCTCATAGCTCTGAGTGCCTCCAAAAAGAAGCTGGAGAGATCATACATACACTAGCAGCTTAACAGCAGACCTGAGAGCTTTAGAACAGAAAGAAGCTAATACACCCAAGAGGAGCACAAGGCAGGAAATCATGAAGGTCAGGGCTGAAATTAATCAAGTAGAAACAAAAAGAACTATTCAAAGAATCAACAAAACCAGGACTTGGTTCTTTGAGAAAATCAACAAGATAGATAACCTTTAGCCAGACTAACCAGAGGGCACAGAGACAGTATCCAAATAAAAAAAAAATAATCAGAAATGAAAAGGGAGAAATAACATCTGAAACTGAGGAAATTCAAAAAATCATAAGATCCTACTACAAAAGCCTATACTCAACACAACTTGAAAATCTGGAGGAAGTGGACAATTTCCTAGACAGATACCAACTACCAAAGTTTAATCAGGATCAGATAGACCATCTAAATGGTCCCATTACCTCTAAAGAAATAGAAGTGGTCATTGAAAGTCTTCCAAGCACAAAAAGCACAGGTCCAGATGGTTTTAGTGCAGAATTCTATCAGACTTTCAAAGAAGACCTAACACCAGTACTCTTCAAAATATTCCACAAAATAGAAACAGAGGAAACACTACCCAACTTGTTCTATGAAGCCACAATTTCGCTGATACGAAAACCACGCAAAGATCCAACAAAGAAAGAGAACTTCAGACCAATTTCCCTTATCAATATAGATGTAAAAATACTCAATAAAATTCTTGCCAACTGAATCCAAGAAGACATCAAAATGATCATTCACTATGATCAAGTAGGATCCTTCCCAAGAATGCAGGGATAGTACAATATAAGGAAATCCATCAATGTAATCCACTACATAAACAAAATCAAAGAAAAAAACCACATGGTCATTTCATTAGATGCTGAAAAAGCATTTGACAAAATTAAGTATCCTTTCATGTTAAAGGTCTTGGAAAGAACAGGAATGCAAGGCCCATAACTAAACATAGTAAAAGCAATATACAGCAAACCAGTAGCCAACATCAAACTAAATGGACAGAAACTAGAAGCAATCCCACTAAAATCAGGGATTAGACAAGGCTGCCTTTTCTATATATATTTATTCAATATAGTACTTGAAGTTCTAGCTAGAGCAATTAGACAAAAAAAGGAGATCAAAGGGATCAAATTGGAAAGGAAGAAGTCAAATTATCGCTATTTGCAGATGATATGATAGTATACTTAAGTGACCCAAATACTTCACCAGTGAACTCCTACAGCTGATAAACAACTTCAGCAAAGTGGCCGGATATAAAATTAACTTAAGCAAATCAGTAGCCTTCCTATACTCAAAGGATAAACATGCTGAGAAAGAAATTAGGGAAATGACACCCTTCACAATAGCCACAAACAATATAAAGTATCTTGATGTGACTCTAACCAAACAAGTAAAGATCGTATGAGAAGAACTTCAAGTCTCTGAAGAAAGAAATTGAAGAAGACCTCAGAAGATGGAAAGATCTTCCATGCTCATGGATTGGCAGGATTACTATAGTAAAAATGGCTAACCTGCCAAAAGCAACATACAGATTCAATGCAATTCCCATCAAAATCCCAACTCTTCTTCATAGAGTTAGAAAGAGTAATTATCAAATTCATCTGGAATAACAGAAAACCCAAGATAGCTAAAACTATTCTCAACAGTAAAAGAATTTCTGGGGGAATCAGTATCACTGACCTAAAGCGATAGTGTTGAAAACTTCATGGTATTGGTACAGTGACAGGCATGTAGAACAATGGAACAGAATTGAAGACCCAGAAATGAACCCACCCACCTATGGTCACTTGATCTTTGACAAGGGGGCTAAAACCACCCAGTGGAAAAAAGATAACCTTTTCAATATATATTGTTCAACTAGAGGTCAGCATGCAGAAGAATGCAAATAGATCCATTCTTACCTCCTTGTACTAAGCTCAAGTCTAAGTGTATCAAGGACCTCCACATAAAACCAGAAACACTGAAACTAATAGAAAAGAAACTGGGGAAGTGCCTTGAGCACATGGGCACAGAGGAAAATTTCCTCAACAGAACACCAAGAGCTTATCCTCTAAGATCAAGAATTGACAAATGGGACCTCATAAAGTTACAAAAAATCTGTAAGGCAAAGGACACTGTCAAAAGGACAAAGCGGCAACCAACTAACTGAGAAATGATCTTTACCAACCCTACATCTGACAGAGGGCTAATATCCAATATATACAAAGAACTCAAGAAGGTAGATTCCAGAGAGCCAAATAACCTCATTACAAAATGGGGTACAGAGCTAAACATAGAATTTTCACCTGAGGAATATTGAATGGCTGAGGAACACCTAAAGAAATGTTCAGCATCCTTAGTCATCAGAGAAATGCAAATCAAAACAACACTGAGATTCCACCTCGTACCAGTCAGAGGGCTAAGATCAAAAACTCAGGAGACAGCCGGTGCTGGCGAGGATGTGGACAAAGAGGAATACTCCTTCTCTGCTGGTGGGATTGCAAGCTGGTACAACCACTCTGGAAAGCAGTCTGGTGGTTCCTCAGAAAACTGGGCGTGACACTCCCGGAGGATCCTGCTATACCACTCCTGGGCATATACCCCGAGGCTTCCCCTGCATGCAATAAGGACACATGCTCCACTACGTTCATAGCAGCCTTATTTATAATAGCCAGAAGCTGGAAAGATGTCCCTTAATGGAGGAATGGCTACAGAAAATGTGGTATATTTACACTATGGAATACTACTTAGCTATTAAAAACAATGAATTCATGAAATTCTTAGGCAAGTGGGTGTAACTGGAAAATGTCTTCCTTAGTGAGATGACCCTTTCACAAAAAAATCACACATGATATGCACTCACTGATAAGTGGATATTAGCCTAGGAGCTTGGAATACCCAAGGAACAATTCACATATCAATGGATACCAAAGAAGAAGGAAGGAGAGTCGCCTGGTCCTGTAAGGGCTCAATGTGGCAGTGTAGGGGAATACAAGGAAGGGGAGGCAGGAGTGGGTTAGTTGGGGAGCAGGGGGAGGGAAGAGGACATAGGGGACTTTTTCAGAGGGGGAGAAACAGTAAGAGGGAAATAATTTTCAATGTAAATAAAGAATATACCTATTAAAATAATTTTAAAAAAGAAGAAATGATAGTACATAGGAGAAAAGGGGGGTTGTGATTTATTTAAATATAATTTATTTTTAATGCACATGCAATTTGGTGGGTGGGAAGTTGGGGGAGATTGTGCTAAATTGAAGAAAGTGGAATATTTTAGAAAAATTAAAAATAAAACTTATTTTATAAAATTGAGATTCAGTAGTTTGTCTCATGTATTCCTCTCACATCTCAGAATTGTTTATTTGGGGGCAGGGCCATTGGTGAATATTTTTTGTGTTTTGAATAGTAACTAGTAAGCCCAATATTACAATTAAATTATGTGTTCATGGTGAAACACCAAGAGATATGAAGGTAGGGATGTACTGCACATCCTTAGGACAAAAGTTTGGTTTCTATCAACCATATCTGGTAGCTGACAACCATCTGGACATAGAATGTACATAGAATGAAAAACACTCATGTTCATAGAATGAAACATACTCATCTCACCTTCACAGGCACATGCACTCATCCTCATACACAGATATGGATGCACAGACATTCATGTTGTCTTAGTTAAGGTTTTATCTCTGAGAATCATCACCGTGGCCATAGCAACACTTAGAAATGAAAACATTTAATTGACGGTGGCTTATAGTTTCAGAGGTTTAGATCATTATTGTCATGGCAAAAGCATGGTGGCATGCAGGCAGACATGGTGTTGGAGTATGAACTGAGAGTTCTACGTCTTGATTAGCAGGCTGCAGAAGGAGATTGTGAGCTATACATTGTGCATATAAGACCTTAAAGACTGTACCCATTGTGATACAGTTCCTCCATCAAAGCCACACCTCATAATAATGTCACTCCATTTGATTCTATTGAGGGGCATTTTCTTTCAAACCACCACATGTATAATTAAAATAAAGTTTTTCTTTTTTCCTTTTTATTTTTCTTTCCTTTTTTGTTTTTAAGAATAGTGACAAGAAGTTTGGGAATCTCTGAGAGTAGAGTGGCAAATCAACAAGGAATCCTGAGCTTAGCCTAGAACAAGAGATAGACATCAAATCTTTCTGATCTGACATGCAATCATGTCAACAAAAGAGTAGAATCTCAGAAAGTAGTTCCAAAAGACATCCTAATGACTAATTTTCTTTAAGAGTCATTATTTCAATGTCTCAGTTAGCAATATTTTCTAAACAATTCTGAAATATCTGCAGTGAATTTTTCCAGACTGATGGTTCATTTCTACATGTGTTACAGAGAGCACAGCAGCACAGTGTCAGGGGCAAAGCCTACACTCTATCAGCATTTCTTGTATGCGAGAAGCATTCTTTTGCCAGAGTCCATATTGATCCACTTCATCTGGTTTACTTTTATAGAGCATTTCACATTTTTTTGTTGACAACATTAACTGAGTTGCTGCAGGACTGAAGGATTGTTCTCAGCATATTGCAATGGAGCTTGTAAAATAAATACAGAATTCAGCAAAGTTGACAAGAGGAGCTTATGATTCTCAACACACTGACAATAAGCACATAAGATGATTATCTAAAATGTATACTTAGTCTGAAACCAGTGTGAATATTTCTCAACTACTGTCTGAGCCACACTGCATTGTATGACACTTCAGGATGTGTTTTCTATAATAAAAATGTGTTGTATTACTTTTCCTGTTATGTTTAATAAAATTTGATTTTTCCAGGTGATATTCTCTTCCTTTACTAGATAGGTATAGATTTTTCTCTCTAGTGAGACTTCAAATGCTGTAGCTTTGTCAGCTTTGTTTGGGTGCTATTATCAAGCACGTTACTTCCAGTTTGGTTTTCAAGTGTCAAATAATTTTTCACTCAAGTATATATTTGTTTCCTTGGATATAGTGAGCAGAAATGACTGACAACTGCCCAAAAAAGTCTATCTTATGGTGGGAGAGATGACTCAGTGGGTAAAGGTATTGTGTTGGGATCGGTCAAGTGCTGTTACATATTCAAACGCTAATTCTGTACCTAAAGATCTGCTTGCCCTAAGACAAGCAATTTCTCACATACACCAAGTTTTGTTGTGCAAACATTGCTCTGAAGATGATTGGACAGTACAGAGATGAAGGAGAGACTTCCTGGAAGGGGCAAAGGGGCTCTAGGATGAAGAAAGAAGAAGACCTTTTTGCCAGGAGAGAAGAGATATTTGGACTCTTGTTTGGAAGATACAGCAAGCAATATGGCAGGATGGGGCTCTGTAGTCAAGTTCACTTAGATGAGATAATTCTGCCCGGCTAAGACCTAAGGTTTGAAATAGTAAAAGGGCTCTGTGTGGTTATTTGAGGTGCTAACTGCTTAAGGAATAACTGCTGCCATGTTAATTTCCAGCATTAATTAATATATACAGAATATTAACAATCATTTTCCACTGTGCTGACCACTAAACATAACTATCTGAGTTTTTTCCAAGAGACTCATAAGGTAGAAAGTCAGAGGAAAATTCTGACAAGTTATCTTTTGATAATGTAACATGTACACACAGAGATGAATAAAGCTAATACATATTTAATTTAAAATATTCTATCTTCAAGCATTTTATTAAATTGATTAGATATGATTATGAATATATTTCATTTTAAAACATTATCACGTTAGAGAGTGGTTTTCATTAATATAACTTAGAGAATTATAAATTACCAGAACTTATTATTATCTATACTATAGGGACTTCCAGGTGTTTAAATACTTACTTTGGAACAACATATCATATTGCTAAATGTGATATTTTTCACTAGTATGAGATGCACGTAATATCAGATAAAAGGAGTAAAGATTCATTTTGGCTTAAACTTTTGGAGATTTGGGTAATTGTTTGGTCAGCTCCCATTGTTTTTGGACATGTGGGAAAAGGTATATAGATCTGGAAGAAGCTACACTCCCAGAAGACAGGGAGGAAAAGGAGTCGGTAGTGTCCTCTGCAAGTAACATTGATTCTACTGGGCTTACAACAGGAAGGAAAGGATTACTTTATAGAAAATGAATCAAAAAATAAAAGACCACATATAGAAATGTCTTTACTACTGACCGTATCCGTGGAGGACCTACCCTCCTCCTCCTCATGACTTTGGCTCATGAGCAGTTCATTGCTACTGGTGCTTATCACTACAGTGTACATTGTACTGTTAGCCAAGCAAAATTCATTTGCAAAGAATTCCAACATTGTGAGCATTCACACACATTTAGTCCCTCTGATGATCCTGAGAAGTCTCCTTCAGACAGTAGACTGAAGTAAAAGAAGCTGGCTGAAAATTCTTGAGGGAAGGCTAGGAGCAGAAAACACTATGATAGCATTGTCTCAAACTTTGATTTTACACAGTTCTCTTTTCTACCTGCTAGCTACTATGTCTAAACCTTCAATTAAGGAGAAAACATATCCTCCCTATCAAAAACTTTTATCTGGAAAATAAGAACCATTCAACAGGCTGAACAATTAGCTAAGAGATTTTGCATACCCTCCATATTTTCATGTAGTCCCAGTATTCTTTTGAGAGGAACCAGTGGGTCCATTATTAATTTGTTGGAGGTATCGCGTTATGATCTGTTTTACATTGTTTTATTTCCCCCCCCCTTTCTTCCCTCCTTCTAGACAGCTTAAGGAATTCCTGTTTCATTTTATTTTGTTGACATAATCTCTTTTTCTTTTCTCTATCTCTTGCTTACAGTTTAATTTAGAATTATTTTAATTTATCAATCTGTCTGCTCAGACAAGGGAACATATCCAATGACCTTCTAGGTGTAGGTTATCTAGCTAGAATGCTAGGATTACACTCTGATCTGTCTGGAATACAGACATGCTCTTGGTATACATATTTTATCCCTAACAATATAGGTAAAGTTAGTTTGTGGAAGGAAATAGTCATGTTTGAAAGTGATGTCTAAATTAGAGGCAGACAAAGTGACGAATCAGAGAAAGATTTGACAAAATGAGTCTTATGTAGAATATTCCCAATTCCCACTACAACAGCACAAGAAAGATAGCCAACTTAAGAGAAGTACACAGAGACAGAACAGACTAGACACAGTGGGAGATAGAGGTGTATATGGTAGGATTTGGGGGACCGATATAACAGAGACAGGTTACAGAGAGAACTAACTAGATACAGGAGAAGACAGAATGATATAGAGAGTAAATATGAGCCAGAAGATTAGAATATATTATTAATGTTAGTCCAAGCAGAGCAATTCAGTTAGAAGTTGATAGAAGCCAGATTGAATTAGCCAACTTGGAATATTAGATTATATGGAGGCTAGAATCGTCCAAGCCTAGGCAGAAAAGTTCTTAAAGCTTAGGAATATTACAATCTCTCTTGCAAAGTCTCTTTTAGATTGTAATATTCTTTTTATGCACTTTAAAAATATAATTTTAATGTTTCATGGTAGAATGCTTCTATGTTCATGTATGTTAAAGGTTCTATGTGCTTCTTTTACATGGGTATTTCTGTCTTCCTGAGCTTTAAGAAATCTTTACTATTATTTCACTAAAGAGCTACCTAGGTATGTGTGCAGTTCTTCTACCTCACATCTACAATGATTTAAATATTTATTGCTTTCATGATATCCCAGAGTTATCCTATTTTCCATTTATGCCTCTTTAAAATGTGTCTTTCATTCATTCTGACTGACCCTACAAATTTGAAAGGTATAACTTCAAACTCTGTAATTTTTCTTTTTGCTTAATCTAATCTATTACCTAGGCTAACAACTCAGACTCTGACTATTAGAATTTCTCATTTACGGCAGGATTCTGTCCAGTTCTCTTTCAGATTCAATGTTACATTCCTTAATCCATTCAATTAGTCCAAATGATTTCTTTTGTCCTTTTACTTTCTTCTTGTTTTCTATGTTGAGCCCTGACATTTGTTGGGACAGGGATATTTTATATTATAAAGTAATGACCTCCTTAGTGACTTTTTCTTGGTAATGTGTCTTAGGAGGTATCATTCCTGGATTTGACTCAACACCATGGAATCTTTCAATCTTGACATAATCTTCAAGGTAAATATTCCACCAGTAGTTAAAGTTAGAAAACTTCAGATATTGTTTCTATGCACATGGCTAAACAGAGTTTAGAAATTATTTCAGAAATTATTATAAATGAGGTATTTGACTTTAACCCTAATAATTTGTACTTCTTTGAATTGTGTAACTTTTCTTTGATGGTAAGAATTTTTAGAAGATAAGAATTTAAAAAAGAAGTAAAGCTAATTATTATCACCCAAATTAACCATGGTTTACATGTATCCAGAAATAGATAGTATTACATTTTCAAGTAGAACTTTTTAAGCTAATGGAATATCAGGAGATTAAAATTCATATAGTTAGCACTTTAACTGAAATGTTCAACATAGTCATTTTCAGCATTTACAAAGCAAAGCAAGTTATCAAAATCATCTTAATTATGTATTATCTCCCCACACTGATTTATCCATAGGAATATATATTGATATAATATGTGTAACATATTGGAAGTAAAATTTTTAAAAATTAATTTTTGAAGACTATTATTTTTTGATAGGAATGCACATGAAATTGAGTTAGTTAAAGTTTACTATTCTTTTTTTTTTTGAGACAGGGTTTCTCTGTGTAGCCCTGACTGTCCTGGAACTCATGCTAGAGACCAGGCTGGCCACGAACTCAGAAATCTGCCTGCCTCTGCCTCCCAAGTGCTGGGATTCCAGGCATGAGCCACCACTGCCTGGTTAAACTTTATTATTCTTATAAATAACTTTTCAGTACTATTCACCTAGTACACAATTAATTTTAGAAACAACCCTTTCAGAGAGGTTAATTGTGAACCTCTCTGAATAATAATTAAGTCAAGTTATACTAGATAGCTGTTTCATGTATGGTTTCTGTAGTTGAAACAGTTATATAGAGTTGGTTAATAAAAGTAATCATGTGTACTATTTCATCTCACTATTTCATCTTTCAGAATAAAAGACACTATATTCTAATTTGTGGCTCAATTAGAGATTTATTGAACTTTTCTCAAGCTCTTGTATACAACTACATAGAAAATTAACTGGGCCTAAGTTGTTTTTAATTTCCTAACATTATACACTTGATCTTAGCCAAAAGGCTGAGAAGCGATTTTCATAATATTTTAAAGACTCTCTGGGAAATGTATTCATGTGTTCTGGTAAATTTAAAATTACATTCACAGAAAGTTGGGGCTTTGTTTTCTGTATTAGTTAGGGTTCGCTAGAGTAACAGAACTTGTAGAATGAATATTATCTATCTATCTATCATCTATCTATCATCTATCTATCTATCTATCTATCTATCTATCTATCTATCTATCTATCTATCTATCTATCTATCTATCTATCTACCTAATTGTCTATCTATGATTTGTTATACTTTTATACTTAATTACAGGCTGTGGTTCATCAAAGGCTGGCTATAAATGGAAAGTCCAAGATTCCAGTAGCTGTGAGTCCATGAGACTGGATGTTCAGAACACTGGTTTTCAATGTAAATCAGAATGTTGAAGAAGTAGGTTGTAATGATAGTGAAGGAGTGGACTTGCTAGTGAGGAGAGAGCAAGCAGGAATAGGGAAAGCTCTCTTCTCCCACGTCCTTACATAGGCTTCCAGTAGGAGGTGTGGCCCAAATTTCAGATTTATTTATTTATTTATTTATTTATTTACTTCTGTGGAAGTACTTTATCTACTGAAGCATCTCTCTAGACCATGTAAGGTTTTTAAGTTGACCATCCAAACCAGCATTTCATGTTTCTTTTTAAAAATGGATCATTTTAAAGCTAAATCTTTTCCACAAAGGTATTTTAAGTATGAGGCTTTTTTAATTATAATGATATGAAGTATCACATAATTTTCACAGAAAGTAAATTACTAAAGATTCGAGTGTTCAGCTCCATAAGAAATGTTCATGATGATCTACATAAAAATATTCACCCCTCTATACCTTCTGAGTTTTGTAGCAAATGATATTCTTTTCATGTCATTCTTTGTTCACATTAACAGATTTGCCTTTAAGAGGAATTGCATTAATATTCAGCATTGGCTCCCAAAAGGCTGTATGCAATCATATCATGATTATAAACTGAAACTCTAACTCACCACCTAAAGGCTTATTTCAGATGCATAAGTCACATGGATAGTTTTAAATTAAGTCCTATGAAGATCATTTACGAATATCATGAGTGTCATGAGCTTCCTGTTGAATGTGTCACCTGTAATGCTTTCATAATATGTCACATATATTATAATACAGAGTAAAAATGGTTTGGGTTCTATGTACTTTTATTTGATAATTTTTCAATTCTTAATGTTAAGAGTTAATTTATGAATAAACAGAGTCACAATTCTATTGAAGAAAATAAGATTAAGGGAGAGGTGATAAGATAACCTCAACAATATATTGTACTTGAGAGCCATCTTACTTGCTAAAGTACTAGC
The DNA here is from genome assembly GCA_036184795.1 of Tokudaia tokunoshimensis. Lineage (NCBI taxonomy): Eukaryota > Metazoa > Chordata > Mammalia > Rodentia > Muridae > Tokudaia > Tokudaia tokunoshimensis. The sequence continues at coordinate 40,960,796 of BTHU01000011.1, read as the reverse complement.
TTGTCATGAAATTGTGTATTTTGAGTGTCTACAATCCATATAAAAGTCTGGGCATACTGGTATGCTCCTGTAACCCTAGCACTGGAAACAGAAAGGAGGATCAAGGGAGTTCATTGGCTTATAAATTATGCTGAATCAATGTGTTCCAGGTAGAACCTGTTTCAAAAACCAACCAACAAACAAAAAACCACAAAGGACACTCAAGAGGCACTGAATGCTTGTCTCCATATAGATAAACAAGCACATATGTATACATATAAATAGCAAAAACTACACACACACACACACACACACACACACACACACACATATATACACATACACAGGGTGGAAGGAAGTGTTTTCGTTAATTTAATAATTGCATTTATTAAAGATGATTACCTTAACCTCAACTCTAAATTTTTTTTATAATTTTCACTTACTTTGAGGAATATTATAAATTATATTACAGTTCATAGACTTAGGTAATTTTCATTATATTATTTATATTATTTAATAACAATTATAATGTGTTTTAGTTTATAATTTGTGTACTCTCTTGAAATTATTTATACTAAAGCCTGTAAACCAACATATCTTGTCCTTTATCATTTATCACTAAACTGTCATCTCTGTGCATAAAAAGAGTATAAAAATAAACAGCAATGAGAAAAGTAAATACTGAATTTTACCATTGTTTCTCATTTGGAAAATATGTATAAGAAACAACTAAAGATGTGACTGGTTATATTGTAGTCAGCAGACTCACTGTTTCTGTCCAGTATTAACATGAAAAACTGGATAATACTTTCTAGTATAAAGTTTGAAGAAAAGGGTAAATATGCCAATTATGAAGCTTTGTAATTTCAGCATTTCACTATACATGGATTCACAGTGAGAATGCATTCTTGACCTTACTAGGAATTCCATATATTATTGCTGGTAGAACACAGTGACTGGCCCTATGGAGAACCTGATTTCAGAAGAGCTGAGGTTAAATTCCTTATCTGAATCATTTGGCTCTCTAATCATGTGAAACCAGTATATGACTCAAGATTACACACTGCAATGTCTCTCTTTCTGTCTCTCTAATTCTCTTTGTCTCTCTAACTCTGTCTCTATTTTCCCATATTATAGATCTCTTTACTTCCATATGTATGTATGGAAATATATATATATATATATATATATATATATATATGTATGTACAGATGTGTATGTTTATACATGTTTGTGTATGTGTACATGTGTGTATGTATGTATATATGTATGTACATTTGTACGTATGAATCTATGTTTCTATGTATGTATGAATGAAATACCTAAGCTTTTATTTCTGGCCTTGATTTTTCTTCAGTCTCTGATATTGATGTTTATACAGAATAAAAATGTACATTTTGCAGACAGCTCACTGGTATAGATCACAATGTTAGTGGCTTAGAGATGTTAATGATTATCTTTGTCCTCCAGTAATATTTTCCAATAAAGTATCATGAATGTCAGTCATTGTGGGTAAGCTTTTTGTTAAGCACCAGATTGATTTCTCCAAGTTCAATCATACATCTGTAGGTTGTATCCAGCAATAGGGCCTTACCATTAAATTGTATATAGTAATAAATGGCATTGGCAGTAGCCAGTGAAGTTTGTACTTTCTGTGTGACCCATTAGCTAACAAATCAACAATATTTAACTCATTTTTGGTACTGAAGGTTTCACAGGGTGGCATAAGATGTCTTGCTGGGGCATTGTATCCCACTTTATTTGGTGATCCAACAGAGAAACTTTTCATATACATATATAATTTAGGAAGATCCTGTAGTAGAAGATTTCCATATGGTTTCTCAAATGGACTGCTGTGTTACTTATCCCTCTCCATACTCCCTCTCTCGCTCTTCTTTTCAAAATTCCCCACAGTTTAATTCTCTTGTTCTAGTTTCTACTTTGTCTCTCTACAATAGTATATTCTGTTTGTTTTCCTCTAGACATCCTTTCCTCCTACCCCAAGTTCTGTACTAGGCACCTAAACTTTGTAGTTATTCTGAGTGTACTACAAACCAAAAGGGTAAAACTAGCATCTATGTATATGAGACGCATTTATTTTTATCATTATAGGTCTCTGTTATCTCACTTGGAATTATTTTTCTGCCCCATCTATCTACTTATGAGTTTTATACTATAATTTTTCTCAAAAACTTTGTAATATTCCATTGTCTAATGTACTACATTTTCATTATCCACCCATCGGTTGATGGACATCTTGGTCACTTCCAATTTCTGGCATCAGTACACATGAATGTGCAAGCGTATCAGTAATAGGATGTAGAGTCCCTTCACTATATGCTTGAGATTGTATACCTGGAATTTGTAGATATATTCCTAGTTTTCAGAAGACCTCCCACATTTCAATAGTAGTTGTATTAGTTTGCACTTCTAGAAGCAATAAGTGTTCCCCATTCCCCAATTTCCCCAGCATATGATATACCTTCCAAAATATCTTGAAGAGTTCTCTTCTTTTGTTTTCTTTCAGTCCCCATAGTTCATCATCATCAGCATTATCAGCATCATCAGCATCATGCACATCGTTTCTTGCTAATAATCTTAAAAATATTTTACAGCTTTCGGAGGTTTCTTCTTTGTCTCTTCTTTTCCAGGCACATTTCAGATTTCTGTGAAAATATTGTTGAAAACGAGAAGATATTGTCACTTTCAGCTTTATTTTTTGTTTTTGAAGTCTAAAAGAACAACCTAAATTGTTTATACTTAATTTCACTGTCTTATTATGATCTCTAATTACACTGATTCAAGAGCAGTTTTTCTCACACATGTTAGTACTTGCCCGTTCCAAATTATATCTCCATTAGATATATTTATTTAAATTTCCCAAATCTAATGGATGTATTGTATCTGACAAACACCTACTGCAGACTAAAGTGTAGATCTTCTTGGCCAGACTAACCATTCCCAAGTCTCAGAGCTGACTGTAATTGCATCTTATATTGTAGTAAAGTGACTGGACAGAGAGCAGCTACAGAACAAGACCCATTTAAAATCACAGTGCATGTCCTGTGTGCCCACTGTAGGCTCTTAATACATATTAGTCATTTGAAAACTCTGCTTATGACTTCCCATTCGAAATGGAAAAATAAAACCAAAAATCTTTCTAGAAATGGGAAAGAGTATCCTTGGGGTCCTACGAATGATCTACCCATCAGCACAATGGGCCTTAATGTCCCAAGGCAAATTCTACTAGAGCACTCACCTAAGAGCTTTAAATTACTCAAGCTGATATTTACTTCCATTATGGGGCACTTTGGGGGGTCCTGTCTCAGGAAATATACACTATAAAACAAAATTCCCATCCATTCAGTGTGAGTAACTCTGTGATAACTGAGCCGTTAGCAACAGAA